>QVRM01000850.1:330000-424610 GCA_003439945.1 Dermanyssus gallinae
TTGTCCAGTTTAATACTAGATCTAATTGGACCGAATTGGCCATCAGGGTTTGTTTGTTTAACAACATACTCATGGCGACACCCTTTGACCGCATAACAGACGGCAACTCTTGTGTCATACGCACTCATTTCATATCCCATATATTTCATTCTGTTTTTATATGGGACGTTTTGGGAATGCCTGATGCACCCGAGACTCGTGTGGGACTTTTATTCATCCGGACCTACTAAATCCGGCAGGAGTAACTGTGACTCTCTTTCCAACGTGTCTCCCTGCTATGCGCGCGAATTATGCGTGCTACGAGCACATTACTCGCTAAGAGAACGTGACCATGGGAAGCAAGGCATACAATATACATTTTGTGGCAACGAACTATCATTGTCATATTGTCGTGATCCATTCGAGTAATCGAGTCAAGGTTAATAAAAATACGGAGAGGTGACTGCCACCGATTCTGGACTTTGGAATTCTATGGCGTTTGTTCGACAACATGGTTTAGTGCTTAAAACATAACGTCGCCAGACATACCAAGGAGTAAGGTGATGATTAAACGTTGGCCGCACTATACGACTAAACAACTTGTTACGTGCTGGACCAACCACACTGCATTTATTCGTGCATTTTTGTTAACCTAACGCAGTCAATGCACTTTGTTTACGTCTGCTGCCACTAACGAGGACCTAACATGCTAAACGATTTGTCCGCACTCGTTCTGTTAGCATGAGATCCTCTGCTTCATGTCACCAGCTTTTGGAATTTGGCGTTCTGGCTGTTTTAAAAGCAAATCAATTAGTAATAATTAATAAGAGCAGCAGTAACAAAACAACATCGACGTCACTAGTCACAGCAATACCAATCAAAGCAATGCAGTCAACAGCCCTAACCAGCACAGAAATACAGCATCAAAATTATCTCTATTGTGACTGGCACTTTCTACATATTGTCCGCACGCATGTATTTACGTATGCGTGCCAGTATTTACTTAACTTTGCGTGCGAGACGGCGTCGATTCGTGCAACACTTATATGATATATATATATATATATATATATATATATATATGTGTTAACACGTCAGTCAAGGAGAGCCGTCAGGAGAACCGCCTTAAACGTCTAACAGAAACATTCAAAACCGAAAATATTTCTGCCTGCTTCTACAAGGGCGAGCGCATCATGCATGTATCCATGCGTGCATACGTCTATCTATATGCTGATGAGTCAGGTTCCTGTTTGTTCGTTAGCTTATTTGTTTGCTAATCTGTTTTCGTCGCCTTTTCTTTCGCCAGGCTTTTTTTCAGCAACCACGGCCTTTACAACAACAGCAAAACTAACAACCACAACAACGGCAGCAACAAACTAATGATCACATTAATACGTTGGCCGTCGTTAACACATAAGCCATATAAACAAATAAACAGAGCGCTACCTCCAGCAAGCGAATTTTTGCTGCTGTCGTGCAAAATGGAGTCGAAGTCGCGGGCGGCCGCCAATGTGGCATCAGAGGTGGTTCACGTCACCAAGACTCCCCCTTGCGCGTCGGCTGCTCCCTCCGTGGCTAAGGTGGATCTGTTAGTAGAGTTGTTGCCGCTCATCCCACTTCAAGCTAACCATATTTAGCAAACCAACCCTCTTAGCGGCGTGCGTCTATTGGTTTAGACGCGGCCCATCTTGTGTTGAAAATGGCCCAGATAAGGGGTGGCGTCACGATGTTTTCCTGCATCCCACGCAGCGTAAGAGACGATCTTTCTGTTGAGCTAGCGACAACCACTGACGGTGTCAGCCATTCGGGGAGCCGGGAATGTTGGAAAAAGCTACTTACAGTTCCGGCGACAAAACCACCAAGAAGGTATTATAGTAAGACAGTCTCCACTGTAGGCTCCGGCCGTCATAAAGTAATTAGCGCGCAGGCCAAGCTTGCTCAAGGCGACGTGTCAGCAGCCGCCAGAACGCTGTTCTCAACCGATACCATCGCCCCTCTCGATTTACAAACTAGCCGCTGTTGGCTGATAAAGAATCTCCAGCATCCGTCGAATTCCGCCCGCAACAACCCCGATTCCACGAGTATCGAAAATGGGTATTACGCCGACTTAGATCTGTTACGTCGTCAGTAGATTCCCTAACAGCCTTTCCGGTGGCCTCGACCGCTTACCGCCTCGTCGCCTAGAAGACCTCATTGTTGCTCACGAAGACGACACCATCCCACCTCTGTAAGTCCTAGAACGATAACCTAGCGATTACCGGACGTTTGCCAGAGTCCAAAGTTCCGATTTTCTATGGTGCACATCTCAAAGTTTTTGCCGGGTATTCAGTAGCTCGCAGCCTTGATACAGCTTGGTTGCGCAATCAGGGTCGAGCAGAAGCGGCGGTACACGCTAAAAGGGGTTTCCTCGAGACTCGCTTTGACGAGGATGGAGTTTGACCAATCTGGAAAATCAGCTTCCTGACAGCTCTAGGAGGGTCAGTTTAAAAATGTGCTTTCAACAAATAAATGGCAAGTGGCTTCAAGGAAGGTTGTTTTCGCGCTCTTCACTCGGAACCCCATCCCGGCAATAAAATAATCTGTCGGCCTCAGTCGCGACCGCCAGCCTGAGGTCGGACGGAAAACTCTCACCGCACGGGTGTGTCCTCGTCTGGAATCTTACGCTGTCATGTACACTGGCCACAAGCCATAATCTGCGCACGAACCCTTAGGTTAGTGCGGACGCCCGGCTCGCCGAAGACCGAAAATGAACGAGATACAAATAATTATCGTCGTGATTTATGGCGTGAAATGGTCTCACTTGAGTGTTGAGTGGGATTCAAATAAGAACAGGAATAAACATACTGTTATACGGTTTCCATCTTTCTGGGATTTTGTAAATACGTTTCCTGCTACTCTTACCACTACTACTACAACCATGACGTACTACTTAATATCCTCTATGTCAACAAACAAATGTTGTTGTCGTTGCTGCCACCGCCGCCGCCGTAGCCTCGTTGGTGCTGTTAGCTTTCTCCAACTGTGTCGCATTTATCTTCGCCTACGGTTCACGATCTTGTTCGTGCGTGATTTTCTTTCACTTTTCTCTGACTCTCTTCTGAGCTCTTTCGCTCTCTTCCCCTTCTACGGCCGGGTTTTTTTTCTCTGCGTCTTTTTGTTGCCCATCGTTCCGTTCTTTCTTCGGCCCACGTCTCCTCCCGCCGCCTTGGCCAGGGCCTTCATGTGGCTGCGTACGTTGTGGATTGCCACCCCATCCCCCGTCCGCCCGCTCGTCCGCCTATTCGTATTTCTTTGTTCTGCTAAAAAGTCAGCAGAATCATCCAGCAGGTACGTATCATTCTTTGCCCCACTGCCTCACGCCTCCATCTGTTCTCTCTGCGTACGCCTAGTATATATGAATAGATCTAGCATAGATCTCATACTCATCTCGGTGTAGCTTTCTTTTTCGCTCTCGCTCTCTGTCATGCTTTTTCGCTCTCGTTCTCTGTCATGCTTTCTCTCTCAGTATCACACGCGCGCGCTTTTTCTCCTCTTTCGCCCGACGCACGAACGCATACAAGCTGTATTTCTCCCACACCCGTTGTTGCCCGGCTGCTGGGCATACGATGGTGAGAATGCTGTAAGATGCCACATCATGCTGCTGCTGGGGCTGATGGTAGTGGTGGTTGTGGTGATGGTGATGGTGGTGGTCGTTGTGATGGTGGTGTCGCTGCTTCTGCTGTTGCTCCCGGCTACGTCCGGCTATCGGTCCCGTCGCGCTGTAGCCGTCAGGCGCCGTTTTTCTGCTTTTTACTTTGCCTTCTCTCTCTCTCGTGTCATTCTCTATCTCTCTCCTCTGTGTGTTTCTTCTCTTTCGTTGCCCACCCCTTTTATCCGCTATTCCTCTCTCTCTCTCTATCTATCTCTAGATATATGTATCTCTATCTGTCTACCTTGTTGTGCCGTTTTGGACTGGCCGGTTGGGGCCCCCAGTCGACAACGAGGACTACGGCGACAACGACAACGACGACAACAACAACGGCAGCAGCAGGGGCCGAATCAACTAATCGGTTGGCTCTTCGGCCATAGAGTAGCGAATCACCTTCGCGCACAGCGACGTGGTCGTCGTCGTCGTCGCTGCCGTTTCTTGTTGATATTGATGTTGTTGCTGTTAATATAGATGACGATGCAGCTGCTGTTGTTGCTGGTTGTTTTTGTCGTTATCGTTGTTGTTGTGGTCGTTGTTAGTGCGCGCTCTGCTTCTGCAGAAGACCGCGCGCTCACGAACGAGAAAACGAGAGACTTCTGATAAGAAAAATCGAGCAAGAGAGAGAGGGGGGACAGAGAGAGAGGGCAAAAGAGAAAGGGAGTGGGAGAATAGACAAGACGACTTCGTTGTTCTTCGTCAGAGGCGCCACAGCGAGTTCACAGTGAGTCGCTCCGCAGAAGTGGCAACAGCAACAGCTACAACAACCACAACAACAACAACAACATGAGCAGCAGCAGCGACAACTCATGGGCTGTCATCGCCGCTAACGAGGACGGGGCCCAGGAACACGAGCAATACGAAGGCGAGCACAAAGAAGGCAACGAGGAGAGCAATGGCGCAATAGAAGGGAGCAGAAAAACGCCAAAGAGAAAAGGTAAAGAAAAGCAAAAATGAGAGAGAGGGAGAGTGAGAGAGGAAAATAGTGCAGCAACTGCAGCAGCGGCACTTCAGCTTCATTCCTTCGCCTCGTCGTTCAATCGTCTACGATCACTTCTGATCTCGGACCTCACGTCCGCGAGCACCGCTGACTGAAGACCGCTATTGCTGGAGCTCCTTCTGCTGAGGCTGAGACTTGTGATGTTGTTGTTGCTGTTATTATTGTTGTTGTTGCTGTTATTGTTGTTGTTGCTGTTATTATTGTTGTTGCTGTTGTCGTAGTTTCTGTTATTGTTGTTGTTGCTGCAGCCGCCGCCGCCGCCAGCGCCGCTTACCTTGTCAACGTGGATGGAGAGCGGTTGCCGCCATCTCGGCATCCGACGTCGTAGCCACAGATGCTGCTGTCGCTACTAAAGCGATTGTGGCAGAAGTGGCAGCAGTGAAGGAACACCCGCTGCTACCATCATGGCCGTCCTAACAACGGCACAGTCAGGACCGGCTGGTGGCGACGAGAACGAGGGCGGGAACGCCGTCATCGCGATCGTCGAACAAGCACACTGCTAAGAATAAGGACAGAGGGGTCTATACATTTTGTATATAAATATATATATATATATATATATATATATATATATATATATATATATATATATATCAGAGAGAGAGAGAGAGAGAGAAGCCCGAGAGAGAAGGGGAAGGTAAAGAGACGGCAAGTGTGATCCGTCTGCGGTTTTTGTTGTTGTTGTCATTGTTGTTGTTGTGGTTGTGTTGTTTTGTCGTTATCGATTTTGTTTCTTGAGCGAGTTCACGCCGCGCAGACAAAGTCGTCGTCGTCGTCGTCGATGATTCTCATTGCCGGACACGTCGTACGCTGTTCGCCGCAGCGAATTGTTGTTCGTGTTGTTGAATTACGCTGCTGTTCAATCGTTCGCTGTTGATTCGCCAGTTGACGCCGCTGACAACAACGGCACTAACAATAACAACAAACAAACAGCAACGATAAATAAAAACGGCAAACATTGACAATAAACGACGACGACAATAATAACGACAACAAAAACAACAACGACAACAACAAATGCGTTACTTCTGTTGCTGGCTTCAGCGGCCCGTGCTTATAAATACGACCATACAAAGCCAATACGTATACAAGCATATATACAGCTTGATTTCTTTTGCTATTTGATCGACACCAGAATACCTTAGTCTTCTCGCCGAATTTTTGTCTGAATGACACTGCTCTACTTAGAAACAGTGCAAAGCTAATTCGTTGCAGACACGAGCCCGATATCCTTTCGACGCAAGGCATGAGTTCACTTCCAGTGCAACCGTTCATCCCCGGCTAAAACAATAGGACCGTTAAACATTTATTGTACGTGTAACTGTTGATATTAAATAAGCTTCGGCCATGTCCATTCAAGTTTGGTTAAGTCGTTTGTTTAACAAAAAACGATTTGCACACCATAGGCTATGTGTGTGTGTAAAGTATCTTTACGGACCGCATGTAAATGAGACTTTAGTAGTACAATACGGCTGATAAGGCTCTGCTCAATGTCCCCATCCACGTGACGTAGAATGTTGGTCGCTTCTACAGGCAATGCATCCCTCTATCTATTTCATGCCTTCACGCCTTCGACGCAAATATCATCACCTTTTGATAGCAGGGGTGATCAGTCAGGCAGAAGAGCACTAACCAAGCTGAAGCTACAGAAGTTAAAGTGCTGTTATGTACGTTCGATGAACGCAACAAGATCAGCACAAGCAGCGAGATGGCTAGATATTGCCATCACTCTAAACAAGGTGTCGCCGCCGTCACACTCTAAACGAGACTAGGTATCGCCATAGCTTGTCCTGGGTCACTGTGAATGACAATGCTATGACAACGACTCACGAAGTGTTCGATCGTGTACTGTGGCCACAAAGTCACACACACACACCCGCTAACACTTCGGTCAGCTGGTCGGCCCCACGACAGACAACAAGGAGCAGGAGGCTCTGCCAGCCCAAAGGACAGCGTGAAGCCTGCATTTAACGGGCGGA
This sequence comes from Dermanyssus gallinae, assembly GCA_003439945.1. NCBI lineage: Eukaryota > Metazoa > Arthropoda > Arachnida > Mesostigmata > Dermanyssidae > Dermanyssus > Dermanyssus gallinae. The sequence goes on from QVRM01000850.1 coordinate 336,644, forward strand.
CGGACGAACGGGGGGTAACTCGTACCGGTGGTCATTGGTCTTTGCCCCGCTATCATATGTTGCTGCTTTTGCGCACCTAAACGTAACGCACTAGATGCTGACCAGTGTTCATACCTCCCGCCTCCTACCTCCCAATCTCCCACTATGACTCAATGACCAATTGCAGATCCTTCGGACGGGTGTCTATGGTACGCCGATCGTGACGACCCGCATGTCGATGACGGTGATGGTGTTGGTGGCGATGATGATGATAATATTTCAGAATGGCTGTTGAGCAGAGGCGATCGTGAAGATATGGCCATGGACCTCTCTGCATCTTTCTTCTCTTCGTGCCTCCGTCTTGCCTCTTGTCATGAAGTCGTGTGTTTTCCCGCTCCTCATCAGAAATCAGCACCTCGCTTCATCCATCGTCGTGGCATCATCGGTACTCCCTGATATCCCTGCCCTCATACGGCGGCGGCAGCAGCAGCATCAACAACAAGAACAACAACGTCAGAAGCAGCGGCGGCAGTTGCTAACAGCCTGATCTGAGGGGGGCACCATCTCCACTACCTCCTCCATCGCCGCCTTGAGAATAGGCGACCATTAAGCACATATGTAAGCGCGGCCTATCAGCTCCATCTTCTCTCCGATCCACTCCATGATTTTGGCTAGCTGGCTGGCTAGTTGTCCGTACGATCGGCCGGTCAAACCCTATCTTTTCGGTTATAACCATTTTTCTTTATACCCATTCCTCTTTCTCTCCATTTCGCGACTTTTCTTCTCTTTCGTGTATCTGTATCTCTGCCTGAATCACTTTTCCTTGGGGCCAGCAAAACAACCACAATAACAGGAACAACAACAACACTAGTTGTCTTTGCCTGCATCAAGCGAGGAAAGGTAGTTGTTATCCTGTTCCTCGGGCCATCCGGCAAGTACGCAGAGAAACGGGTACCTTGTTATTACCTCGTGCTGTTTTTAATGTTGTTGTTGTTTATGATATTGCTGCTGTTGTTGTTGGTGTTGTTGCTGTTGTTGTTGTTGGTGTTGATGTTGCTGCTGTTGTTGTTGGTGTTGTTGGTGTTGATGTTGGTGTTGATGTTGCTGCTGTTGTTAAGACTGCGCTGTTGCTGTGACTATTGCCCTTGTTGTTGTTGTTGTTGTTATTGTTGTTGTTTATCGGCACACGTATCGAAATGTTTAACTCTCGCCACAACCACCCCCACCAGCATCATCAGCAACGAGACCAGATTATGGCCGGTAAATGGCTAGCAAAGCTGTTGTTGTTAACAGCGTCTTAGCAACAACAGCAGACAGTCGCAGCCAAACGCTCGCATACCACCATAGCTAGCCCCTCCTGTAGCTCTACTACCGCTCCGCGGCCGCCGCCATTGCATGCTCCACCCTTTGCCTCGCTCGGTCGGTCCGATAACGTGTAGCGAAGAAACAGGGGCAATGGAAACGAAGGCAGGGAGCGTCTGAGGGACGGAAGGAGAATAGGACGCCAGATAAGCCCTATGCCCTACCCGGCTCTTCACGTGATGTTCAGTAACCCTGTTGCTGCTGCAGCTGTTGCTGGTATTCGAGCAACTACAGTCGCTATTCTAACGTACGTAATTCGTCTGGAAGGAAGCCATTCTCTGCCCCGCACACCTCGGGGGGTGAGCGTGGCTGGCACAATAGCATGATTATGCTCTACATGCGTTAGTAATACCTGTCTTCTTGGCAAAGCACGATCTGAACAAAAAGTAAGCGTAATGCAATAATATCGAACAACAATCATAACAACAACAAGTAAAGTGCATTAGATAAAACCGGCGACCAAACGCCAGATTGATATAAAGTAAACAAAAACGGGAAGCGAACCAAAAACAATTCGAAAACACGATAAACAAGTAAAGCATTATGAACAAAATAGCCTTAGGTATTGATAGCAACAGCAACGCAACGACGCAATAGCAGCTGCTATAACTAGTGGCAGTCACAACTCAGCGAATGGAAGCGGGCTGGATGGCAGCCGAAACTCTAATAGCGCAGAATCGATGATCCTCAATCGAACGAACAGACGAGAATAATTGGTCGGCCGAGGGCAACACAACTGTGCAACATTACAGGCTACCGTTCTGGTCTGAATTCTGCTCGCGTAATAGTTTTGGCAGGACGTTAGATTAATTTTAGTTTAGATATTTAAGAAACCCGACTCAAAAACTCTACTTGAGATGCGGTTACACAATGACCATGCTTCACGTATCTTGCATCCACCTGGGCACTTTTTGACTCCTTCCGTGGACGCTTCTTCATTCTTGATAGCAATATAGCTCATGACGACATTTAGAATTGACAGCAATAGTTTGCCCGACTTGAGACGTCAGAGCGTTTTTAAGAACGACATTAAATGGCTGCATGATATTGAAAAGCACAGAGGATTCTAGTGGAGGCGAGCTTATGTTGTAAACAAGGGTAATCCGTGGTTGCGAACCGTTACTGAACGTACTTCCATTCGGCAGCATGTATAAAACAACAGCGTGAAGCTAAGAAAAGTGGTACCTACAATTTGTGTAATTCTACTTTTTGTGTAAAACGATTAAATTTCAATTAATTCGCACTGGATTAGCCATGGTTACTTAAACGTGTCGATGTTTGAGTATCGTATAGACTCACTGCCTGAACGCATGCGCCTTTTCTATTGAGTAGTTTAAAAATGTGATTCTCTAGGAAACCTAATTGTTGGCGATGAAAAGACGACCTTCAACAACGTTACTCGCACAAAATTGTGGTCGATGCAAAACACAGCGTTGCAAAAACAAGCCTTCACAGTATGATACCATGATATGTATTTAGTAGATTTGGAAAAACGTGGTCCACTGTAAGCTTCTGCAGAACAAGGAAGCAATTAACAGTAAACGGCGGTCATGATGAATAAAACGTACATGTATATATATATATATATATATAGAGAGAGAGAGAGATACATAAAAAACAAAGTTGCGCATTCCGACTGATTTGTAGAATTCGGCAAATAAACGAGCCTGTTCATTATAGGCGACCTTTGTGCAATCTCTTGGGGCCAATTGGGAGTTACTAAAAGGCGACTCCTTAAATTACTAGGTGCGATGTCAAGGATACGATAAATCAAACTTTCACACAGGTGTTGAGATACAATCCGAATGTGTTGACTTTGCATTAACAACAATATTGACGCTAACAACAATAACGAACAGTAATAACGATTCAAGACGCTATGCACGTCGCCTCAACACACGAAACATTGGGTTGGCGCCAAAACGTGCTTTCTAAAACAGACCTTCTTCCGAGCACCGATCCGTACGTCAAGGCGATAATAAGTCGTGTTTCTGCTGCTCTACTCACATATCCGTGAAATTTGGTGGGGAATGTTAGAACGATGTGTCGGACGGACGTTTGAACATTGGACGGCGCACCACCAGGACCATCGACGGGAACCGAGCGTCTTTCGTATTGGCAGCCGCCTTCCCGTCTGTCGCACAGCGACCTGAGGTCGTCAGCCGAAAAATCGCCTGCACCCGAATGACAACAAGAACGAGAGAGAGAAAAAGAGTACTATAAATTAAGTATACAACCGCGTGCAGCCGCAGTGAGTAGATGCGATTCATCAGAGATCGCCGGCGTTCGGACTCGCCGGACTCGCTCGTGCCCGTAGAACGCGCGTACTCACGTCTAAATAACATGCATGATTACCTCTCGTAGTTCACTGTCATCAGCGGTAAGGGCCCGGGGCGTTGTTGGTGTTGTTGCTTGTTGCAATTTTTGTTGTGAAATTTCTTGTGATTGTTATACTTGTGGCTGCTCTTTATGATTTGTGTTTTTGTTGCCGTGCGCCGCTATACCTGAGGACGATAATAATAATCATGGCAATAACAGCTATTTTTTGTGGCAAGAACTTAATTCACTTCTTTCGTTATCTTCGTTGTTATGACCGTCATGGTGTTTTTTTTTCTTCGTCCTGATCATTACTTTTCTTGCTACTGCTGTTAATCACTAGTAGCGTTTTAAGTTTTATGACTGCGATGATCATTGTTGTCTTTACTATTATTGCTGCTATTGTTTGAATATTGGGGTTGTTGTTTTTGTTTATCCTTTAGTTTGGCGTTATTGTTGTTGATCGCTTATCGCCGTTAAACTTTTCTTCTTCTCTGGGCAATGTTCTTGCTGTTGCTGCTGCCTTCGGAGCCAGAAGAGTAAGACTTGTTTTTGTTGTTGTTGTTGTTGTTGTTGTTGTTGTTGTTGTTGTTGTTGTTGTTGTTGTTGTGTTGTTGTTGTTGTTGTTGTTGTTGTTGTTGTTGTTGTTGTGTTGTTGTTGTTGTTGTTGTTGTTGTTGTTGTTGTTGTTGTTGTTGTGTTGTTGTTGTTGTTGTTGTTGTTGTTGTTGTTGTTGTTGTTGTTGTTGTTGTTGTTGTTGTTGTTGTTGTTGTTGTTGTTGTTGTTGTTGTTGTTGTTGTTGTTGTTGTTGTTGTTGTTGTTGTTGTTGCTGTTGTTGCTGTTGTTGTTGTTGTTGTTGTTGTTGTTGTTGTTGTTGTTGTTGTTGTTGTTGTTGTTGTTGTTGTTGTTGTTGTTGTTGTTGTTCATAGTCTTGCTCATGGCTCATAACCTCTTACCGATGTTCACGGCTCGATAGAAAAGCGTTACCCGTGCCGTATTATAGCACTCAAAGCGAATCGTCACGCTGTCTGCGGCCGATATGATGACGCGTTCCTGCTTGGTCGGGTCCGGACCGGCCGTGATCGACTCATTTCCGATTCTGACACAGGCCTTCGGTCTTCACGAGGTTTCGGCGGGGTGACGAGGCCGCCGTTTGCCCGTCATCCAGTTATGTAGTCGGACAGTGCAGACGCCCAAACGCCCAGACCCAAAGCAACAACAAAAACAAATAATAACAACAACAGCAGTAGTAGCAACGCAACCCCCGTTTAGAGGGCGCACTGACTGCTTAAAATGCCGGCATTTTAAAAATGTGGCAAACACTGCCACGTCATCAGAACGTGTAATGATTAACTATGTGCTGCAAAACGGCAAACGCATGTGCACGTCAGTTTATGTAGATCAACATACGAACAAAAAAGATGGTGGTTTAGTTGCAGACAACTCCAACACATATGTTGACTACTGAGCGTGAGAAGGATTTATGCGAATACAAAGATCATGTTGTTTGCCCCACGCTATATATTATCGTTAGTTATTGCCAAATAGATCATATTCCAACGTTGATGTCGAACATTATACTTTGAGGAAAATCTGTTCTCGTTTTTAGACGACTTTCGCCTCACTCTGCCTGAGCTGTCAAACAAAGTTGCTTCTACGCAATGCTCAAAACTAATTATTTTAATTTAAATAGCTAGACGTAAATATTGTACGATAAAATCTGATTGTTATTGATGCATATTCTATACGGTGTTAGTAAAAATCCTTCATCATTCAGGCAAGGTAAAGTGTTATGTCTATTTAGAGGTTTAGCCTAACCCTTCTATTTAACGACTTATTTATTTGAACATATGTCTGCGAACACATATATATATATATGTCTAAACATATAAAACATTTTGAGGAGGACAGCGACGCTGGACATTTACTTTTCGTCGCTCAGTAGGTAGCGAAAATAAATAATTTAAGCGACGTTTTTTGAACGGTGAGCAACGATGGCTTGAAAGGCCATCGCTGCTTACCGTTCAAAAACCGTCGCTAAAATTCCTTATGCTGCCAGAGTGTCTACCATCCTCATATTCACCTTATCGAAGGACGGCAGCTCCCGTGGCCACCGAAATAAATTCGCTGAATGCTTCAACATATTGGTGAATAAATAACATGTGCCTCGCGAAGACGCTCGGTCATATCAGCCCAACCCTGTCGGGCGCATCTTGTAGGAAATTAAATTAAACATCCGAACAACTGCAATATTTAGACGTCGTCGACGTGCCTTGTGTCTGTTGTATATATATATATATATATATATATATATATATATATGTAGATCTGCCTCATTAGCAAATACACTTTCTTTTCATACTTTTCATTTTGTTACACGCTTGGTTCATGAATTTGTGGTTTATGATGGGCCGCCTCTATGGTCTCGCCGCGAAGTATGTCTAGAACGCGCCGCTAAAAAAATGCTGTGCTATTATGCACATGTGTTTGCATTTTGCGCTTTGTATCGTTTCATCTTCGGGACATTTTCCTAAGTTACTTTTATAAGCACAATAGCCGCGTTGTTGAATGCTGTGATTCTTCCAACATGTATGCAGTGTACGTACTCCAGTTCGTAGACATATACGATAACTCGATCCGAGTGTCTTGCCGCAATGATGGTGAATTCCGTGCTGTTATTGTATCGGCTGTTAGGGTAGCTAACGAAACCGCTCTTATCGTACAATACCACCGTTGTACCTGTAAAGCAAATTAACACACATTTGAGTATATGAATATGTCGATACTAGAATCGTCACTTTAGTCTCTGTGGCGGGTAGGGCCCAGCCTTCCTATTTAATTTCAATACAATACGCGATTTACAATAGGCGATTCGTGTCCAAATCTTACAATCGTAAAGTTATCATCATGCACATTTATTATACAACCCGCAGTTATGCGGATATTTCAGCTTGTCAAATGTAAGAGCATATGCCAGAGACATGTATAGCTGGTTAATGCGTGTATACACCGTCACCCAGAGGTAACGTCGCTCGGACCTTACCTCTGGGGACGTCCCCGTAACACAGCGTCGTTGTCTGCTGGCGTTTAGTTTGTTGCTGTTTGTTAGAACTACGTGCTGGAAGTATATACATATACAGACACGTACATTTGAGTATTTTGTTCGTTATAAGTTCCTCGCCTTCAGCACCAGTTCTTTGGTGCTGTTTTCTAATCTTAAATCATTCCGTATTCTTGCTGCTGCGGTTATTGTTAATTTGCAGTAGCATTCTAAGTATCATCACTGTGACGGCCGTCATCATCTTTATTCTTATTGCTGTTAATATTTTGATATCTGCCGTTGAGTGTGATAGTTGATTAGGACCAGACTGCTATATTTGCGATACTGTTGCCATTATGAGCGGTTAATGCCGCAGTTTTTCTTGTTTTTATGGCTAGGTTTGGAAAATGTATTAAAAAAATCATACTTTGCGGTACGTTGGAAATCCAGGCAACAAATCTGGACACATCGCAAAAAAACTGCAAACAATCAAAGAATGTCTGCCGCCAGTGCGTCAACCCCTGCCACCTGTCCAACCCGTGCTTGAACAAGACCTGTTGCATTAACTGCAAGAGCCCTCATTCGACGAACTATGGCTCACGTCCGACCTGCCTGCGCGGCCCTGGCGCCTCGCGCCGATCGGTGTCTCTTTGGGATTTATACAGGAAGACGGTGTCTGTCATCCCGCCCATAAGTGCTAGCAACACCGGAGCGAAATTCTGCAATTGCAGGTCGTCCGACACGGGGTGAAGACTCCTCCGCAAAGGCACTTGAACAGCGACATCTCTTGTGCGGTCTCCGATAACTACGGATGCCCCAGCTGCGCCTTTTTTTAGCTTTAGACGCTCTCGCCGTTTCGATGATTGACGATAACAAGTGAACCAGGAAACTTCTTAGAAGTCCTGACTCCTTCCCACTAGCGTCGCCCTAACCAGCCCCTTGCGCTCCGTAACTAGCCACCCAACCTGAAGGCCCCTCGGCTCCTATGTCTTAAGAGTACAGAACGACCTCCAAAAAGGGACTGTCCGTCCATGCGGGCGCCACGCACAAAGCGGAGTAATGAGCGTTAGCAGCTTTGGTGCACCAGGGGGGTCCCATGTTGCCCATCGTGTCAGACCCAGGATGTACTCTTTAGCTAGTTTATCAGGGCCTATTGGGCCCACTCATCACCTGTTTGACAAACAGGCACGCTTCCCCTCGCCGACAAACTTCTCAAGGCGCCGGGGAATGTGGTGCAGTCAAATTCTCCGGAAGTATGTACTCAGCTCCTTCTTTTCGACTTGAAAGGCTCTTCGCCTGGATTTCCTGGAGAAGTAAGAAAATCAAGAAGAACCTTGCGAATCTCGACGCACCTAAGCCGAAGCCGCCCGCACCAACCCGTCACCATAGCCGCACTTTTACCAAAAAGTCTATTGCGGAAGCCGCCGAGCTCATCAACAGACGTGCGGGTATCCACGTACGTAACTGGTGCCGTAAGAATATTGTTTTCAGACACTAAGCTGGCGTAGCCGAGAAGATGCTCGACGAGCATCCTCATGCTTACCGCGACGACAGCCTTGAAGATCAACCCCTGCCCGAAGGCGCCTTCACCACGGCATGCACTCCTGCCGAAGTTATGTTTCAGCTGAAGAGCATCCGCAAGATGAATGGCATATCGTTCGCCCATTTTCTCATACTCACCGAGTTATCGCCAGTTCTTCGATTACGTGTCCTATGTGCTCTAGCAAACACCCGCGACCTCATAGCCGCTGGAAAGTTTACGAACACATCCGGGACACGCTATTTGAAGCATATTTGATTGCCTAGATAAAAAAAAAGATCGGCGGCTTGATCCACGTCGCTATAGGATCAATTTTTAGATGGTTGACAACTATAATTGCCCTTAGGCGCAACTAACGCGAACACGCACAACAGCTACGACTTCGCCAGTTGAGATACGACACAAAGTCGATGACGCCAGATGCACGCTTGCCAACTTGACTTTAAAAAAAAGCTTTAACTCTCACCTCCAAAGCTCGATGCGAAGTTCGCCACCTTCTTTTAGAGACGTCTGCATCACGTCTGCTTTTGGCTTTCAACAGGGAGATCCAGGTGCACAGCTGTTTTCCAGCCTTATCATCCAGCCGGTACTTCTCAGGCTGAACCATACGGGAATTAGCTGCTTCAACAGGACTAAAGATTTAGACTAGTCAGTGCGAATTGTTTCATCAATGACGGACGATGCAATCAAGGGCGTTACCATGACTTTCGTTGGCACGCTCTCAGACGCCCACGTGTGTTAATGAGGACAGTCTGAGACTCCTCGCCACTGTTTTCCACTCTCAGGGAGCATCTAGCCTCGTCAGCCGTATGGCGTCTCGTCTGTTCCCAATGCGCTCTCGTCTGTCCTAGTAAGCAACTTTATTCTTGCTGCGCTTGATGAGCAAAGGGTCACGTACTTCTTGAGAGCAAGAGTCCCGCCAAAATATCCGCAGACCTCTAACATATTAGCTCTGTTCTGTAACGATGTACGCAGGTGTCTCTAAAGCTTTCGCTCGATACATTTTAGTGTTCTCGGCTCCGGCTGCCGGCCAGCTTCGGTGGTGTCGAGGGTAGAAGCCCCTCCAGCCTCTACCTGGATTTTTCTCTTTGAAGTTCGTCTTCCAGAGAATTGTTCAAGTCCTCCAAAAATTACCCAGGAGTAAAGCAATGTTCTCCGCCTCGATGGTTCTCTGGCCGCAAGCTTGACGGACTCGACCGGAGAGCAGTCCTTGGCTAAACATTTGACCGAATTACAACCCTGGCACCGTACTTTTACCGTTTAGCAGTTGTTCTAGATTGGAGGACTGTATGCAGGTCTCTGCCTGGGTCCGAATGTTTTCGCTGCTCATCCATGTGCTTGCGGCACGAACATGGCATTGCAAAGACAATTATAAGCTACGCTGCAAGGAGGCAACACCCATGGAGTGGGTACGCCGCAACGTCGTAAATGATGTGTTAGTTAGAGCCTTCAGACAGGCTAGCTCTTCCGTATGCGCTGAGCCGACACACCTGTGTGAACGAGAAAACATTAGACCGGATGGTATGAGCCTGATTCCCTGGGCTATGGGAAAACTGCGGATCCTGGACAGTAGGCGGCCTTGCACTCAAATCAAACGAGGACAAGACTCGCAGATACGAAGTTTTGGGGAATGAACGACAGCATCTACCCGTTCATCATTCAAACATCAGGCGTGCGGAGACAGGAGGCCATGGCCATAGCACGGACAATCAGCCAGATTATCGATAGGTCGAACGAGGTCGAAACCTCAACCTGCCTCGTCAGTACAGAGCCCTTATGTTTTCGCTTAGACCTAACTCTAACCCTTCACTCATGCATGAAGCTGTGTTTTATTTATTTATTTTGGCTGCATGAGATGACACGAGCAGTACAACTAATGTTATTTCAGGAACATATACCTCGGTGTAACGTTAAAAGGTATGCCTATTGCATCGTGTCAATGCTCAGCGTGTTGGTAGCCTTTAAAGCTCAATTTGAGAAACGCAAAATATTTAAACGTCGTTAAATGGAAACGAATAAATATAATAAAAAGAAGAACTTTTTATTTACGAACAGGCAATTACGAAGGTTCTTAAGCATCGACTCGCAGCTGGGTGAGTTGCTTAACCTTGCTTTCTATGCAGTTTTGATTCGGCAGCACATGTATGGTCGACGATTATGGCATGCCCGCTTTCTCTCAACCCTTGCCCCGTAAGCTGAATAGCGGAACATATAAATATCTGCAAGTACACGCATAGAAAAGACAGCCAGCCAGACGGCAATGACGCCGAGTATAGGAACTGCGCGTCAGGGAAGAAAAATGAAAAGAATTGTTATGGCAAGCGAAACCGCAAGAGGAACGCGCCCGTCGAAGCTTTCAGAAAGTCACGGGCAAACACAGTAGTCAGCTGGCGAGATGTAGGCCGACGCTAGTTGGAGGAATTCGCATACGAACAAACAAGAAAATATGTAAGGCAAAGCATAAGTAGTTCACTATATATATATATATATATATATGGTTTTTCATATTTCGCCCTCGACATTCTCTTGCTCGCGCTCAACAAGGGTTGTGGTGACACGAGAGCAGCAACAAGTTCTAAATAATTCTACATAAGCGACGAAACGACGACGGCAGCGGCGGCGTCGACCGCGCCAGCGTGCGTACATACCACTGACAGCGTCAATCGCGCTCGCAACATATCGGCAGGCTCCAAACTGCATTCTTCCAACAAACATCTAGCCACTCATCAAGCCCCCCATTCTGCACCGTTTCGTTCAACAACAACAGCAACAACAACCACAACAACAACAGCAACAACAACAACAACAACAACAACAACAACAACAACGACAACATCGCCTCACTCGAACGGGAGGAGACCGGGGAAAGGGCAGCCAGTCGTCATAGCGCATGCTTTGTGCGTTCCTCCCACATCTTCTACTACGCACACAGATCGACGCCCAGATTCGCACACACACACAGCCACACTCGCATATATGTCTATAGACATAGACATTAGCGCGCACAAAGACATTCAGACACGTGCACAGATGTTGTCGACATAAACGGTCCTCTAAATGGTCAGTTTGCTCGTAGTATGTCCGTGGTCCGTCCGACGGTCCGTTCATCATCATCATAGCTGGTCTCATTTCACTGGAAAGACGACACGCGAAGAAGGACGGAAAGAAAATATTGAAAAAAAGAAAAGAAAATACATTGGGAGAACGGGGAGGCGCGGGGGACTAAAAGGAAAACGCGCGCGCGGGAGCGAGAGATAGAGAGAAAGAGGTTGAGGGGGTCAGGGAAAGCTAGAGTAAAAGAGAGAGAAGAGACAAACACCGTGACAAGAGGGATACTACAAGAGGGAGGCAGGGAGATCGTCTAAGGCAGAAAGATAGACTCGTATTGACGTTAGCCAGCCGATGATGACCACGACGATGAGGGATTTGTCTGTCTGTCTGTCTGTCTTGATCAGGAGTCGTAGAGCAACACCAGTAGCAGCATCAGCAGTGGCACCGGCATCTCCATCAGCAGCAGTAACCCCAGCCCCGATTCGGCTACCAATCGTCATTAGATCGATAGATTGATAGAGCGGAGTGAGGTGGGAGTGGCTGGGTCGATCTCTCGATGCTCTCTACTCGATGGGTTTGTTGATTGTTTTCGCTTGTTGTCGTTGTTGTTGGTTTTGGCTCGTTGATTGTCTTCGCTTGTTGTTGTTGTTGCTGCTGCCGTTGTGGTTGTTGTTATTGTTCCTGTTGTGGTTGTTGTTGTTAATGTTGTTGTCGTCGGCCGCCTTTCTCCTCCTCCTCTTCCCCTCTTCTTAGTCGACTGACTCTGGCGACGGACGCCCCGCCTGCGTCCCTGGCTGGCTACCTTGAATTGAGAAAATGTGTGTAGTTCTAGTGTAGTTTCTGCTGTTCTGGTTCGACGGCTGACGAAAACCACCGCGAGCTGTAGACTCAGACGTCGACAACAGACAACAAGAGCAGCCGCAGCCGCCGTCGCCACAGAATCAGCAAGAACAGCAGCGGCAGCAGCAGCGGAAACTTGTCCGCTTCCTCAACCTCGGCCCTTCATCATCGTTCTCCATCCAGGGGACCCGATGGAGGTTCTAACGCCTCACTCCGAAAGTTTACGAGATGGTTCAACGAGCGAACCAGCCGCGCGCCTAACAAGCTGGCCTACGCTGGCCTAAGCACCGTCATCACCACCACCACCACTACTACAACTACATCTGATACTACGGCTGCTACTACGACTACTTCTACAACTACTTCTGCGAACCCAACTGCAGCCTCCCTCTATTCGGTCGGTCGATCGGTTGTCTGCCTGTCTTCTATCTAGCTATTCGTTCCTGGTTACCTGTGGGCAGTCTTTCCTGGCATTCGTCGTTCGGTCGTTGGGCCATGAACGCTAACGCTACACCCACGATACCGATCATACCGATTACGACGCCCACTTGGTTGGTTGGCCGTAGCACGTGGCCAAATTGTTTACATGCATAAAGACCTGTTAGCGTTCGTCAGTTATTATTCAGGTGAAACTGAACAATGTAAACGGGCAGCGTTAACTCGTATCCAGCATTCATCTGTGAGCTTATAAAACTGATTTTGTTTACGTATGTACTCGTACACTAGTATATATGTATATATATATATATATATATATATATATATATATATATAGCTTCTGGAATGTCTTGCTGTGCGCGACTATCTATTTTATTACAATGACAATTATGTTTATTTCACTCAAATTGAGTATAATATACATTTCAAAAATGTTTCTTCATGTTGCTCTATCTTCTTCACGCTTCCGACGAGAGAAGTAGTGCAGCGATTTTCGGTCCAGCGCTGTGCATTCCACTGCATGGTACTTGGCACACCTCTGCAGGCAGAACCGGCAGGTGCACAACTCGTACTCCTCGTGAAAGGTTGCGTTTGAACATACCAGGTAGTGATAACCATGCACTATGTACCTGGTGTATACGTGGCGATTGTCACATGCAGGACCAGACCAAAGGTGCAAGGCATTGAAACGTCCAAACCACCGATCTCCCGTCTGGCCTGTTCGACTTTAGCTTCCCACTCCGAAATAAAACATTCGTAAGGTACTGTACGCGGCATCTTCAGCCTTAGTCGGATTGTTTCAGCAGCCGGTGGGCAGCCTGACATGAGATACACAAAGCGGCTCCTTGCTCGGATAGGCAAGCAGAGCACTCGCTTCATATATAATGAAAAACACCTTTCAAGCTGGTTAAAATTCGCCAGCGTGAGGTGGTTCCACACCCTGTCAAGACCGTACATCAGCCCCGGAACAATCTTAAGCATGAAGAGCCTCACTGCTGAGAGAACGGACAGTCTTCGGACATTGCCTACTTCCCCGGAAAGAGAGACAAGTGCCTTCCGTACTGTTTCGCTTACATGCGCTGTGAACGTCGTTCCCGTATAATGAACCCGAAGGCCAAGATACTGGAAGGAGTTAACAAACTCCAATGGTTGGCCGCAGCAACGTATAACGTCTCTGCCAGCCAATCGACCTCCACGCCTGAATTTCATGGCTTTGGTTTTCCTGGTGTTTATCTCAAGTCCCTTCGAGACAAGGAACGCCTCTATCATAGAGGTAATGCGCTTGATGGCACCTAAATCGCGATGAGCGACCACGATATCATCTGCATACATTACCACTACGGCTTTTTGGTACTCCTGTCGGACGTAACCGACGAGGTCAGCAAGGAGAAGTGTAAACGAGACGCAGCTTAGTTTGCGGAGTTCCTTGCGGAGTTCCCACATTTTGCTTAATCTCTAATACACCCTGCTCACCGTCTACCAACAAGGTGTCCTCTTCAAAGAAACTTGCTATTACACTCAGGAGAGAGATATATATATATATATATATATATAACTATAAACGGCGTTTATCGCACAGGCGCCATTACCCGTTAACCTAATGTTGTTCGTTTCTTTCGACATGATTCTGTCATTCTATCTGCACTACAACGTGTACATGGGTAGTGTGTAGCTAAGTTATGACACGGCCAACACAGAATAACGTTACTGTGTGTGCGGCACAACTTGCGCAGCCACTTTACAAAATAATAATAATAATAATGATAATCACATTTATTTTACTCATATTGAGTATGCATGTAACATTGACACTTATACAGTTGTCACCTGCTCTCGGCATGTCGTTCGAGTGAGGCAGTTTTCAGCTACCTCTTCGCAAGGGCCGGACAGGCAGACGCATGATAGTTTGTACACGCGCGAGAGAGCACAGTCGATAACAGACGCACTCCGTGTACTCCTCGTAGAATTTCGTATTCCAACAGACCAGGTATTGGTATAGCCATGAACGATGTATCTGCTATAGACTTAGCAATTAGTAATAATAATAATAATAATAATAATAATAATAATAATAGTAATAATAATAATAATAATAATAATAATAATAATAATAATAATAATAATAATAATAATAATAATAATAATAATAATAATAATGTTTGTTCCTGTACTAGATATAGGTTAATATTGCCAATAGCAGGCAGGTGAAGCGAGCACGAAATGCGTAAATACGCGTACGCCCGTCTGTAACGAGCAGGGCCGAGCATAGCAGTCTATGGGTCGATCTGTATGTTTGTCTGTGTGTATTTGGTTCGGGCATCTGGCTAGACAGTGTCAGACTGTCGGGCAGACGCACTGGGGGCAGAAGGGAAGTCGAACCATTAGGGGACCCAATGCCATAGTAGTAGTAGTCTAAGTAGTAGTAGTCGAAGTAGTGGTGATGCACCACCAGCCACAGCAGCAACCACAGTCAAGTCGGGTGTTTCGGGTATATCGGGCTGAGCTGGGTCGTTTCCCACGAACTCAACAGGGATCCGGCAGACTACATCGAAACACGAACGCGTGATCGCGTCGTGGGATGACGAGAAACGGCGACGAAGACCTTTCTCTCGTTCTCGTCACTCGGTTTCGTTGCGGGGGAGGAAGATGGCTTGCACGCTGCTGTTGTAGTTGTAGTAGTAGTCTTATCTTATTTTTGAAAACCTAATCACAAGCCAAGCAGCGCGGACGAACGCGCGGCTAGTTGTATCTGTGTTGGACGGTTGACAACGGCAGCAAGGGTCGCACGCTTGGCGCGCTCCGCGTTTCCCAATGCCCTGCCCATTCATTATTGGCTTTGCTGGATGGATATGCTGCGACCGCCAAGGATTAGTGTTAATTTCTTTTTTAACACATGCCCGTGTTGAAATCATGAGCTGACCGCGAACTGGCGGCTGCTACCCGTGCTACAAAGTGGACTCCTATGAACATTCGGAGCAGTCTTTTTCTTTCCAGGCGAGTTGCAGGTCTCAGTCAAGACTTTTCTATTTGGTAAAGTAGCACATTGTGATACTGATATTTGAATCGCAATTGAATTAAGATGCGTGACGAAGTATTTGCTTGCAGGGCCTAAAATATATATATATATATATATATATACATATATTAGACCCAGCGTATAGTTGTTATCTTGGATCACTTACTTGCTTACTTGTTGCTGCTATTGCAAAAAGGCGCGCTAAACGCTGTACTTGATCGCGGCATCGTCGTAGTATTGTTAACGTAATTTTATCAAGTCCATTAAAAACATCTTAGCATATAATAAATGGAAGCTCATATCATTATGCATAATCTCGTTATCATAATTAGCATTTTTAGTAATGGCCGATTATATGTAGTTCACTCAAGTAATTCGCTTTAAACTGAGAATTATAAAAATATTTTGTGAGAGTCACTTGCGGATTATGCATATTATAATTTGCATTTTTAGTAATGGCTGATTATAGTTCACTCAAGTAATTCGCTTTAAACTGGGAACCATAAAGATATTTTGTGAGAGTGACTTGCGGAAAATAATAGCTTTGTCATTTTTTTTTTTTTTTTTTTTTTTTTATAGAGGTAACTGGTAAAATGCGTTATGCACACCGGGCGACGTTGTTAAAGCCTCGGTAGTGTGGGACTCGCACCCACTAAAATCCAGTCGTCCTCTTTGCCCCTTGACGGGGGGTGGCCGCAGTACTGTCTTCTCGAGATTACTTCGCCTGGCCACTCTTCTTGCCATTTAGGCTGCTCGGCTTTGTGCGGCGGTTATTTTCGCCTCAGAGATACCTTGTGCGAATCTTCTTACTAGAATCCAGGATTTGTGATCTTTGAGGAGCGCCTCTACAAGGGCCTGGCATGTCAGGGGGTTCTGCAGTCCTAGGTTCCGGGACAATAGCTCTCGCTCAGTGTCGAAGAAGGAGCACCGCTCATAGCAGTGCCTAACATCATCCGGCTCCCCCGAGTTGCACATGCGGCATACAGGGGAGTCAGTTTTACCGATGCGGTGTAGGTACTGCTGAAAACAGGCACCATGGCCTGTTAACAGTTGCGCGAGTGGGTAGGTAAGCGAGCCGTGTTTGAGGCTGTACCATTTTTTAAGATCAGGAAGTATTGATCTTGTCCAATATCCAGGATGGCCCGGCTGGATTGCTTCCCATTGCTGGCTCCATTCGCTTAGTGTGTCGGTTCTGCTGACTAGTGTGCCCTCCGTCAGAACGTTGGTTACAGGGCTTCTTGATGCCAATTCTTTTACTCTCAAGTCCCAGGGAATTTGTCTGGAGAGTACCTGTACGGCTGTTGTGGAGGCCGTGCGACTTGCTCGTGTTAGGTTAAGCGCCATAGGTCTTTGGGTCTTGTTGAGGAGGCGACGTGTTGTAGCTCTTGTAGTAGTGCGCTTCCATAAGGGTGCGGCGTATAGCATGATGCTGTCTATTACTGATGCTAAGAGTCGGCGCCGAGAGTCGCTTGCCCCTCTGGTCCGTGGGAGGATTTTCCGTAACTCTGCTGAGGCTTTGGCTGCTTTTTTAGCTGCATAGCGCACATGAGGTGTTCCTGTGAGAGCTCTATCCAGGATCACGCCCAGGTACTTGACCACGGGCGTGGGTGTTATTGGATGGCCTTCCAGGTGTAAATTTAGGTTGCGTGGAGGACGCTTCAATCCGTTTAGAAGGATTGCTTCCGTTTTTTGTGAAGCCAGTTCGAGGCCAAGCGTGCGGAGGTGTTGTCGGATATCCGCCAAGGCTCCGTTGGCTGTACCTTCGAGCAAATCCTCGTCACTGGCGGTAACGATCAGTGCCAGATCGTCTGCGTAGGCAATAGAAAAAACTCCCGGGGGATGCGGCAGTCTTAGTACTCCATCATAGGTTATGTTCCACAGGGTTGGTCCCAGTACAGATCCTTGGGGAACCCCGGCAGTGACGGCGTAGTCCACTCCATCGTATGTAGATGCTCGGTCCTTTAGATACGACGCTAGGATACGTCGTAGGTAGGGAGACACGCCTTTATTTCCAAGTGCTTGGTTTATGGCGTCCCACGAGAGCGTATTAAATGCGTTTTTGACATCAATAAGGACGGCAAGGCAGTGCGCCCGGTTTGCGATAGGTGAATTTCTTTGTGTTTCAGCTATGTTTAGAACTTTGCTGATAGCCGAGTGTGTGGAGTGCCCGGCGCGGAAACCATGCTGGTTTTCTGACAGCGCCTTCTTGTCTTCTAATTCTGTAACTAGTCGCCCGTTGATAATATGCTCAGCTGCCTTGGATAGGCAGGAGAGCATGCTTATAGAGCGGTATGCTGAGGGGTCTCCTTGTGGCTTCCCGGGTTTCGGGATAAGGGTAAGGCGTGCCGTTTTCCAAGGCTTTGGGTATTCTCCGCTGGTGAGAATTGTGTCCATCATGCGTTTGAATACCTTTGGATGGTTCTTTAGGAGTACGCGTACTGCTTGAGGGGGGACAGCATCTGGGCCCGGCGCTTTCCCTGGTCGTATGCGTTCAGCCACTATTCTGATCTCTTGAATTGAGATTGGCTCGAAGGAAAGATCTGAGGTTTCTTCAAAGACTACCGACTCCGGCAATGGTCTTTGTGGAAAGAGCGCATTTACAATCGGTCGCGCCACTTCTACAGGTAAAGGCGGCTGTGCGTGGCGCATTTTTTTTTTCGCACAATCATGTATCCTTTGCCCCAAGGGTTTCCCTCGACCTCCTCACCCAGAGAGATCCAGTGGTCTTTTTTACTAACCTTAATGGCTTTATGTAAGGCTCTTCGTGCTTCTTTATACTTTTCCCATAGGTAGAAGAGTTCTCGTCGGTACCTTGCTCTGCGGCGCGTGCATACTCGCCGTATGCGGTGGCAGGCCCTTCGCTTTTCGGCAATCCGATTATTCCACCAGTAGCACGGTGGTCGATTGGCTATCTTAGGGTGTGGGCGGGAGCTGGACTCTCGGCAGGCTTCCTCTAGTAGTGTAGAGATTTCTGCTGCCGAGCATTCAGTGAGGTTATGTACTTTTCTTCTTAATGCTTTCTGCAGGCGGGTATAATTTAGCCTGGGAAAACGTTGTGGTTTTGTAGGACGATGAAGCTGGGAAGAAGTTAGATTGACAGAGAAGGTTACGTAGAGATGGTCGGATAGAGTTTCTGCTTCCTCGTGAATCCTCCAGTCGGTTACTCGGTGCGATAGTCTCTCTGATGCAAATGTCAGGTCTAATGTTGATTTGTGCCTGCCATTATCAAAGGTGTATCCCTGGGTGTTCATGAGTTGTAGATCCGCCCGGGTTGCCCATTCTAGCAGGATCTCTCCCTTCCTTGATGAGGACCTGCTTCCCCACAGACTGTGGGCCGCATTGAAGTCCCCTCCCACAATCGCCTTTCGGTGACCGCGAGCGCTCATGCTGAGGTCCAGTTCTTCAAGGAAGTCCTCGTATTCCTGTAGGGTGGAGTTCGAAGAGATATAGACTGAGTAGATCGCGAAGTCGTAAGTGGTAATAAAGGAGAAGTGGGTCCCCTGTCCCACTGACGTGGGCGAGTATCTTGTAGGAAATACCTTGATCGAAGCGGATTTGTTACCAGCGTGGGGCCCGGGTTGAGAAAGCTGTGTGGTAGGGGTCTCGGAGAGAAGCAGGATTTCTATGTCGTTTTCGGTTGCGAATTGGGACGCCAGATCGTATGCTCTGGGGGCTCTACGGAGGTTTATTTGCAGTATTTTAATTTTGCTGGTCATTTTGATTGTGGCTTACTCGGAGGTTTGTAACCCGTTGTCTATATGCTGGGCATTGCGTTGTAGTGGCGTAGTGTCCATCTACGTTGCATACGTAGCACCTACTATTGGCCGTGCAGCTCTTTGCGACGTGTCCTTGTCCTCCGCATTTGAAGCAGCGAGGTTGGGTTGGTCGGGCTGCGGTACAGTCCCTGGCCGTGTGGTTAAAGCTCAGGCACAGTGAGCACTGCGGTACCGAGACCATTTCGTCTATGCGGCACCGAGTCCAACCAAGGTGTATATGTCTTTGACGTAGCAATCTTTGGGCTTCCTCTGGTGGCATTTTAACAATGCACGAGAAGTCGCCCGCCCGGGTTTTCTTTAGCGGACTTAAGGTAAAAGCCATTTCCGGTGCTCCGTTCTTGGTAAGCGCTTTGAGGATGTCTTTCGGCTCGATGGACTCATCTAGGTCCCGGATTATCATAGCCTTGGTCTGTGAGACCGCTTGGGCTGTCGCTTCCAAAGACGCCTTCTCCTTTATGTGCTGACGAAATCTGCCGGTGGCATCGGGAGTAGTCCCTTGCACGATCAGTCGGATTTCGCCTGTAGCTGTTCTTGAGGCTCTTTTAACATCCACTCCAGCTGTCGCTGGGTCAATGTTGTTCCTGAGTGCACGTAGGGCTTCAGCATAGGATGCATTGCCTGACTTCACGACAACTGCAAAGGTAGAGTCAGGCTTCTTTCTCTTCTTTTTGTCGTGAGCCTCTTCTATTTTCCGGCCTTTAACTCGGATTTCCACGGTCATTCCTGGATGTTTCGCGAAGGCTTGTTCTAATACTTTTCTCAACAGAGTAATATCGGCTGTTGCCGGGATGGCCACTGCCGCTGCCTGAATGTCTCTAGTTCTAAGGAAGCCGCAGAGACTAGTTGCTGCCTCTCTCAGGACTTGCAAAGAAAAATCGTTTTCGTTTTCTTCAGTATGGGGGATCATCCGTGCGTAGAGTGCTCGTGTTGGAGCTGGAGTGTTTTCAACTCCCTCGATTGTTAGGATGTCCCGATTTTGCAGGAAAATAGTCTTCCCTTCCTTAAGGTGCGGCAATGCATCCTGCAGTCCAGGGAACTGCGGCGATAGTCTGTTTATAAGGCGTTCGTCTTTGTCGGACTTTTGTGAAAGCAGTAAGGCTCTTGCTGGGGCCTTGTCAGCTAAAATACTTGCTTTACTGAGGCTGGTGCTAGTATAAGTGCGCGCCGGCCACTCCCTTTGCATGAGGTCTGCATATTGTTCGTCGGTTAGTTCCTCTTTAACGAGAAGGCCGTGTATCTCTGCAGCTATAAATTCCTCTGGCGGCGGGAGAGGTGCAAGCTCTGGGAGTGGGTCGGTATTTGTTTCGACGGACTGTCCCTTTGTTCTGGCGGGAGTGAAACCTACGTCAAGCGCTCTACGGCAGATTTCACGTATATTTAGGCCCATAGTTCGGACTGCTTTAGAGATTTGCAGGTGCGTAGTTCGGTGTTTGCTGACTAGTTGTTCTATGTCGGCCACTGACGTCAGTAGGAACTGTAGGTCTTTTTCGTTTACATAGCTAGGCGAAGGAGGCTCTTCTTGCTCAGGACTAGTAGGCGCGCGGGTTTTCTTCTCTGATTCAGGAGTGTAGCTAGCTTTTCTCTTAAGGGAGGCAGATCTAGGCTCGCTCTGAGTGTCCATAGCTTCGTCTGGGAGTGTTGCTTCCTCAGGTTTTGCTACTGGTAGAGGCGGCTGTTCCTGAGCCTGTTTTGTCTGGAGGCTCGCTTGTCGATTCAGAGCGCGAGAGTTGCGTCTACTGAATTGTGACGCAGGTCTCCATGCTTCCTCAAGCATGCTAGAGAGTTCCTCGTCATGTAACTCTTGAATAGCTTTGTCATTAGGTCACCATATATATATATATATATATATATACGAGATAAGAACGAGAAAAAAACAGGGTGACGCTGTATTTTGTTGTTTGTAAAATTGAAAGTCAAATTAAAGCCATATTTTTAGCAGGGAATTACCCTCCCACTTATGAGCAATCTTCTTCAATATTATTGTTATGATTATATAGAAGAGGAGGAGAAGCACTTTCTCGTTCTCTTCTAAATGTTAGTATTGATTGCTTGACATGCTATTGATGACGCGGTTCTTTTTTCAGTTTATAAAAATATGTTTATATAGTAAGGATATATATGTTTTTATATAGTTTATATAGTATATATGTAGTATATATATATATATATATATATATATATATATATATATATAGTATATATATATATATATATATATATAGTATAATAATCATAATATATATATATAATATATAATAATAAAATAATATATATAGTATATATAGTATGTTTATATAGTAAGGATATATATATGTATTCGAAGGAACATTCGACGATCGCGCAAGGCTGGCTGTTATAAGAGAAGTTTCGACTAGATATTGGTTGTTTACTGTTGCTGCTGTTGTTGTTGTCGTCTTTGCTGTATGGTCACCACCACTGTTTGACGAGCACAGAGTAGAGTCACTCCTGTCATTGCTAGTGACGTTGTCGTCGTCGTCGTCGCCGTTGTTGTTGTCGTTGTTGTTTTTGTTGTTGTTGTTGTTGTTGTTGCTGCTGATGCTGCTGCTCTATGCTTGTACGGCTTCCGCTTAAAGAAAGCACTAGAAGAATCAAAAAATTGTAACGACCCGGCTACTGTCGTCGTAATGGTGGCTGGCGTGCTAGTTACAGAAACAGTGTGATAGTAAGTAAGCGTCGAGCAGCACGACTGCAGCACGACACTACTACAAGTAAGTCGAAAGCGGCGGCAGCAGCAGCAGCATGCTCGATCCCGAAATGAAGCCAGACGAGGAAGACAAACAACAACAACAACAACAATAACAACAACAACAACAACAACAATAACAACAAACAAAAAACACAGAGAGAGAATCGACCGGCTAGGTCGATACGAGGCGAAGGAAACCCCTCCTGGAGCCTCATCCCGTTTGCCGGCAAGCGAGCGGCCGGGCGGGAAGGGAGGACATTGTCTCCATTCGTTCCTGCTCGTCCATCCGATCGTCCGTCCGACCGGCCGTCATACAGTCTCTCCTGCATGCATCAGTGTATATTAGGATACCTACCTGTTCAGTCATTGTTTGATTCGTGTCGATCCGTCACCGGTCGCACCAGTCAACCAGTGTGGACCAGGACATTTGACTAGACAGCAGTCCACTCTCTCATCGCGTCGTTTCTTCATCAATTGTCATCATGAATATCGTCGTCAATGTTGATGTTGCTGTTGTCGTCGTCGTAATGGTAGTGATAGTAGTAGTGGTAGTAGTTGTGGTATTGGTGGAAGTGGTATTGAGGTTTCGTGAGACGTGGGGCGCCCCTCTGCCACCATCTTTTTGTTGTACCACCAACGACAACGGTGGTGAAAGAACTACAGTTAAATCACCGACCCAGAGGCGGTCGTCTGGGAACGGCCGCTGGCAAGTTTGCCGAGTTTGGCTTACAGTTCGGTCAGGTGTCACGTTCGGGGACGGAGTTCCGCTGTCAGATTGGTCTCTTTTTGTGTATATATATATATATATATATATATATATATATATATATATATATATATATATATATATATATATATATATATATATATTATATATGCATATATATATAACCTAGACCAACAACGGTATCGTTAATGTAAACAATAACAATAATGCTAAAATAGAAGGCTGTTCAGCTCTATAATAGTGAGTCTTCATAGGCGAAGCAGTTGAATATTCACAGGACGTCATAAGCTCGAGACTCTAACAAAGATCGCTTGTAAAAAATTAATTCTTATGTTAACAGCTTGCAAACAGCCTTACTCAGAATATATATAAATGCGCATATAAGAAGTCGCTTTTGCCTACTGATTGCTTAGCGCATCAAGACTCTTTATCAGACAGCAGTTTAGCGGTTTACAATTTGGTATAATCATCAAAGTATAGCATTGGCAGTTATATATATATATATATATATATATATATATATAATTGCCATATAAAATATGGTATGCGTATATGTGTATATATATATATATATATATATAACTATGTATTTAAAATATGGCTTGCGTATATATATATATATATATATATATATATAATAAATCTGCGGATCCTTACGCGGTTGAACTTATACTAGTATATATTTTTTACTATCAGTGCTTAAAGATGCCCGCGTCGGCCCGTGTTTGGCTAATGGTTTGCGGCGTCTAGAATCTAGACAAACACTTACGACTCGGCCGGCTGACGCAGTACGGTCTTTCTGCACGATAGTCGTTCGTGTGGAATCATCACTCACCGGGAGCTTTGACAACGGACAGCAAACAGGACAGCGGTAACAGCGATAGCGACAGGAACCATAACCGGGCTCTTTTCCCGAATGTCCTCGTCTTCGTCGTCGTTGATAACGGCGGCCACATCGTAAAGACAACGTCGAGTCCACCTCCGACCGAAACGACGCCTCTCAGAGTTGCGTAGATGTCGTAGACGTGGTTATACTCGTTGTAGCAGTGCTGGTAAACATTGTAGTACTCGTTCAGCTAATGCCCAGCGTGCCCAGCCGTTTGACTATTGGAATCTGCCGCTTCTACCACCACTGGCCACTATATACTCACTATAGAGACTCGAGCTGGATTATCACTATACTGCACACTCAGGATCTAACTGACAAAACCAGGCTAATTCATCAATAGATAGACAAGATTGGCGAGCAGTGCAATAGACACTCAAGACAATGTTTCATTAGTGCGACTTCTGGCGCTCGCAGCAGAGGCGCGCAGAAACTTGTCGACAAACAACGTGTACTCAGGCACATAGGCCTAAGGTCCTGGTGAAGTGGTCCCGTTGTCCTGCGGCAGCGGCAGACCGCCGTTCTGCTAAACTAAAAACTGCTAGTAAACTCTGGATCAACCCAGAACATGCGCCGTTCCTGCGGTTGCTATGTGACGGGAAACACACATGTCAATTGGCTTGGCAACACGGCTCGGCTTAGAACTTGCTTGGGGTTATTCCCGCTGTCTCTATCTTACTCTCTCTCTATCTCTCGCTTTCTCTATTGCGAGCGCGCGCACTCTGTCTCCCTCGATGTATCCTTCTTGACAAGAGCAAATCTTATAAGCAAGCCATAAACCTGTCACAAAGTGACTCTGGTCAAATTCTACGTGTCTGCTCGTAGAACCGCTCTCCACCATCTCCTCGAACATCATAAGGGACAAACCACGGTCGGCGCGCGCCTACCGCTAACGTAGGCCACTCGAAGAAAATAGCGCGGATGAGGGGGGTAGTTGTGCTCTATGCGTCAATTCATGGTCATGTTAACCTAAAAATACCCGGGAGGCATTTGTTGAAGTTACTATTAGACTTGTGATGCCCTAGGAAGTAGTCAATGCGGGAGACAGGCTGGATGGCGTATTGTTAAATGTACAACATCCGGGCGAGGATTAAATGCACAAGAGTATTTCGAAGGACTTTGATCGACTGTTAGGGATAAAACCCCACCCTGTCGAGACTAATTGAATGGCACAGAAAATATAGAACTCGACCATATGTACGGCGGACCCCATGAAAAACGTCCAGAGGACGAAAATGTGCCAGGTGTGAAAGGTACGATTGACGAAAACTCAAACATAACATGTGCACTGTCAAATGAAAATCTGCACGGTTGCTACATCATGATGCGTCAAAAGACAAAACAGAAGCACTGGTCTTTCTGATTCGATATTTTCTGAAGCAATTTAACGAATTCTTCCGATCTTCTCTGTTCTCACGACTTGCCACAGGTGATTCGTAAAGAGAATATAAATAACATATAAAAAAACAAATACCTAGAAATAGGCATATAAAAAAATAAATGCCACCAGGGTTACAAAATATAGAAAAATAAATGAATTGTTTAGTAGAGCTTGTCAATTAGACCGCAGTCATGATAGACGGTGCAAATATCTAGCTTATGGAAACAAACATAAAATTGTTTCCATACGCTACTGTTTCCATCCACTAAGAAAACCAGTGCGCTCATCGAGAGAGGCTTACCTAAGGGAACAGGTCGTGTCAAGCAGTGTTGATTTGAACAATAATTTAAAATACTACAAGTTCATTTTGTTAAGACTGGTAAAGAAGCTGCAGAGTCAAGTGGGTACAAAAACACGGGGCTTTTAACAACTGACTTTAACAACACAAAGTTGTAAAAGATATGCTTGTAAATGCAGCACCGTTAGCTAATTTAGTATGCAAATTTAGACATGATCTCAATAATTTGGCAGCCATGGGTAGGTAAGCATGACTCACGATACTTATGAGAAGTATTCGAGAAAGTACATAAGTATCAGATTACGAAATTTGTTGAAAAAAATCAAGTAATCAACAGTGGACGTAATGAGTTTAGGCAAAGAAGATGCAATAAAGAGACTGTGCTAGACGTTAAATAATATGAAGATTACAGATTGAAAAAATCACCGTTCAGCTGCGGTAGTATTTGATTTTAAAAAAAAAGTGTAAATCAACAAACACGAATTAATAAATTATTGCGTCTAGGCTTTGTGGATCGAGCTTGTGACGTTCTTAAATTCTGCCTCACTAAGGAACATCAAATTGTTGAACTAAATGATGATTTTAGTGAAATTCAGACAAAAAAAGGGTTGAGGTTACACAGAAATCAATACTTTGCACTTTGCTCAAAAAAAAAAAAATATATATATATATATATATATATATATATATATATATATATATATACTATTTTTTTACAGATCCTCCCGATTAGAAACGTACGCTATACACTTTTAGCTTCGTGCAACTCACCCTATGCTTAATGTTCAAAAAAGAAAAGCATAGATAATAAATCTTATACAAGTCACTAGAAACCTATTATTAAAAGTCAGGACTGCACTAGTAACTGATTACTCTCACTTCTATGTATTCAAACGTTGTCAGAAATAATTCCACCGGCAAATTGCAATTGCTCTTATATTGGGCAGTCTGTCAGGGGAGTAACTATCTAGGTGTGAAAATTCGACGATAGACCGTAATATCCATAACTCTAGCAGTCTCGATGACAGTATCGTCAACAGTGACATCGACAGACAATAACAAAAACAACAATAGCAATACTAAAAGTAGGATCAACAACGGTAGCAGCAACAACAACAACAACAACAACAAAAGCGATAACAACGCTACGAATAACTAGAAAACAGTTGACAAAGTAGGCTGACGAAGCAGGCGCGTTTCCATATTCCACGAACGTCGCCAAGCGCCATATCGGTCATGTTGGCAAACACTCGGCGATTGGTGGACAGATTGGCATACAGGAGAAGGGTGGAGCTTTCGTGCTCCAGTTAACAGCAACGATTTGCCAGCCGCCTCTGTTTTCTGTTCATACATTCAGCTGCTGAAAAGAGGATGTCATCGGAATCCCGACCTACGCCATCCTGCTGTCTGTGCTTTATTGCCTCGTGTAAACACTTTCCCTGTCGCTCGCTTTCTCACAACGAGACGTCACTCATCTCTGCCACCTCTAGTGCTGGCAAAAAGCGTTACTACCTGTCTCTAAATAGAGCCCTGAGGTCCCGGAGTAATCCCGGACCATAGTGTCCCTTGTAGACCTAACCGCGTACAATGTCAGCATGATTGGAGTGCTCATTTGCACGACGAGGTTCAACGAAGCACCCGACAACACGGCCAAGGCTCGCCTAATCGCCGTTTCCGCGAAGGATTCGGGCGTCTGGTTATTCGTGCTTCTCAGTGCCTCTACGTGTAGACTTGTTGATGACGACACAATTCGAATAGCAGCAGTAGACCAACGACTAGAAGCAAACGTAGTCAGACGTCAGTGACAATGTGGTCCACCACTAACTAGGACATCATGGACTACTGGGTATATATATATATATATATATATATTTGGTTTATTCATATAACTTTGTTATGTTAGCACCTTGGAGTCAACGCTGTGGTCACGGGCTCTCTAACCCAGGTGTAGCTCAGTTCAACAATGCTTATCCTGTATCGCCTACAGCCCATAGGTTATGGCGTTCCGTGCACCTTGCACAAATGCCTGTTTTTTGCGCGAAGTACTGTAAGCGTCCAGGGGTTCAAGCTATTCTGGGATGGAACCGTCACCGACATTCCTATCCTATTTTCCGGTCGGCTCCGCATCCGAAACTGGCTGCGCGGCGCACTATACGGAGACTAACAAGCTAAGAAAATGTCCATCAACCGGGTATCGCCATGAATTCCGTCCCTTTCGCATTCGAAACATTGGGTGCTTCCGGTGTTCGGACTAGACAGCTAATGCGCAAGGTGAGCACTCTGTCAATCCTAGACTAGAAATAACAAAGTGTCGAGACTCTTCTTTAGGCAACGCCTGGGTTCCGGCATACAATGTGGAGAGCCGGCCTCCGTTCAAGATGCACTTCTGAAGTGGTTTTCGCCTGGCCTCTGGCAAAACGAAACGGACATGACGTAATTGTCATCTGACACGCCCGCTAGGCACATTAGCGTTCGTTAATCCTACGTTATAGTTATATCGTAAAATAAATTCAACAGTATGTATATATGTATATATATATATATATATATATATATATATATATATATATATACAAACGTTTGTAGCATATTTGTTATTTGTAACTTAATTTTCCGCTGTGACATTTCGCTTGCAAACCGTATCCGCACGCCTTACATTTTTGCCCCTATTGTGCCTGTCTTTCGAGTACTATATATGTCTGTTTTACTCGTTCATGTATTGTATTTCAACGTACATTTGGTGACTCTATCATGTAGTCTTTGAAATGCCCGACGCTCTTTACAATTAGAGGCACTCCGGCACGTGCACCTGCCCAACCAGCTGTCTGTCTGGCCGCCACTGATTAAGGACGCTAACGCATTTGATGATACGTGATTATGTACGCATATATGTAGTATTTCTTTATTATTATTATTGCGTCGTGCTTGACGTCGTAGCTATCATCGAGATTTAGACTAGCAAGGCCGACTACACAAACCAAGAAAAAAAACACAGGCAAAGCAGGTGAGAGTGAACTAGAAGGAAAACAAAACGAAAGAGTTAACGAAGGAGAAACCGATACGTAGAAAAGTATGACACAATACGAAACGCCGTGCTACTGCGACAAAGATGTGGTGTTAAATAGCAGCATTATAGAAACGAGCACAACCAGAGAGGAAATGTTGTTGAATGCTACTGCTGTTGTTACTGTTATTGTTGTTGTCGTTGCCATTGTTGTGGCGTATTGTTAGTGTAGTGTGTTGTTTTCCTTGTTGTTGTTGTTGTCGTCGCTGTTGTTGTTGTGGTCGCCGGGGAGAGTTGGAAGCTCTACACTGAGGCGGGCTCTCAATGCATTCACTTCGCCAAAGACGACTGCGACCTGGACGACGCATCGTTACCAGGAATTGCTCGTTCACCGTTGTTGTTGTTGTTGCTGCTGCTGTTCTTGTTGTTGTTGTTGTCGTCCTTATTGTTGTAATAGTTTTCGTCATCGCTGTCATAAAGCGCACAACAGCAGCAACAACAACAACAACGACAACGACAACTGAGCAAAAAACGTAGAAGCTGTTAGGCGAAGTGCATGGACGGCTGCGTGACTCATAATAATAACAATAATAATCTGGGTAGCGACAGTTAAGTAGACCAGCGAGTTGTTGGTTGTACGTTACGTCGGATTGCCGGGTTGGCATTCTTCGTAGTGGTCGTAGTAGTCTATTAGCTCTATCCGCAGCAGCAGCAGCAGCAGCAACCATTACAATGCAGTCGACGTCCCTCATAGACGCTCGAACGTTTAGCGAGTAAGAAAGAGAGAGAGAGAGAGAGAGAGAGAGAGATGGAGACTACATTTTGAGGTCTTCTAACTTCCCCGTAATCCACACGGAAATGTAATTCTGTCCGCGTTGATAAGCCTACGAAAGAGTCACAGCAGCAGCAGCAGCAGCAGCAGCAACAAATCACGCAGCACTTGGATAGAGCATTCTGATGATGGACAATCGGAGAGGAACAGGGCTGAGTAATGAGCGTGACGTGCGCGGACATTGGCTGTTACACATCAAACGTATAATGTTTAACACCACACAGGATGACCGATGAACTGAACAGCACCTCACAGTTAACAAGTGGAACACTTTTCAGTCTTGGACGAAGCGCAAGGTGAAGGCGATCCGACTAGGCCACTGCCAAGTCAAACCGTGGCATACGACCCAGTGCGGTAGTGTGTTTTGTATTTTGTTACCCGTCGCGGCATAGGCATGCCGAAATTGGTGATTACTGGTCAGGATAAGCCACCTGATTCGCTGGATATATCACGGCTGAGGGCGGTTACTGCGCATGTTGAGAATAATACGACGGCAGCTGGCAACCCAGCAGAGGCGCCTGCATCGCCCATGCCCGACGGTGAGATGGAGTACACTGCCACCGGCAACGACGACGGCAGTAATGTGTTACCACATGATCGCGTTGGCTGCAAGCGGCGCAGGCAATCTGGTATCGAAGAGACAATAAGCGGACCACACGGGCTAGTGGACTCCGAAGGTTTCATAAAAGTGGTTTCGCGGAAGGAGAAAGCCACTATTTCACGCGAGCAACGACAGCTTAATAAGCTTCGGTGTGACATCGAAGCCGGGACAATTAACCTGTTTAAGGTAACCTTTCGAAGACAACTAACCGTATAGTCGGACGCTATGTCATTTTCTGAAGGTTCAATGCTTACGATCTTCAAAGAGATCTACGCCGTGTCACCAGCGTGTGAAATTTCTGGTGATACCCAGTCAATCGCGGTCTGGGTAAAAGACTTAAAGAGCGTTAATACGCTACTTTGTGTGTCAAGCCTAGGAGGGTGCCCCGTATCGGCTGCTTGCCCGGCCGTCACCTCATTTAGCGCCAGGATTGAGGGGGTCAGCCCAGTTTTCACCGAAGGCGAAATTGCCGGGGAACTGGCGGAACACGGAGTTACTCAAGCGCGTCGACTATATCGTTCGTCCGCAAGCGGGAAGGTGCCGCTGACAAAGGTCATCCTTACCTTTTCTCGCCAGCCCCCCGCGTCCGTCTTTCTCGGCCACAGATCTCACCCAGTTATCCTGGAGCCGAGCCAAGCAAGGATCTGCTTTAAATGCTTGAAACCTGGACACCTCGCTGACAAGTGTCTAGGAAAAAGCTTTGCAAGAACTGTGGAGGCCCAGATCATACCGCCGAGTCCTGTCGTAACAGTCCAAAGTACGTGAATTGCCAGGGACCTCATCGGGCGGGATCCGCTCTCTGCCCGCGGCTGGCTTACTTGCATGAGAAAAGCAAAATTATGTTGGAGGGTCGCATGCTCCAGCAGGTCAGAGCAGATTACCCTGAGGCGGTCATCGGCGAAGCTGTACGTTGTCCTCCGGCTTCCGCCCAAGAGGAACCGTCGTCCGCAGTACAGGGCCCCACCTACGCAACCGTGGTTAGGGGGATTTCGCCAGCAGCTGGGGTTGATCCGCAGGTCGTTCTACCCAAGCTGAAACCTATACCGAAGCTTCAAAAGAAGAAGCGCGGCTATAGGTCGCCAACGAGCAGGACCCGTCGCTACAACCACCCGAAAAAGGCCCCGAGAGCAAGTAAGACCCGCTCAAGCGCCGGCACCGGTTCGTCGCTCTCAGGGCTAGCTGATCTTCTACAGGGAATCAGACCAGAATTATCTGCGGTGTTGAGGTCTTTAGAGGAAGCGTTGCGACCTCTGATGGGACTGCTTTCTGTAGTGGGCAAGTTAAAAGATCTCGCCTTGTAATGACAGACCACGGCGACAACACGCCGTATACGCGGGCCCGCCAGCCCGCGGTCCGGGCAGTCGGACCCCAACAGGGCCCCCTGCCCAATCTGCGGGCTTTCGTTTACACGAAGAGGTCTACGTCGACACATAACGACCAAGCACGGAGGGGTTGCCTACAACATTGACGATGAGTCACGGCCCTCAAACTCTCGGTTCACCGCGGATGGATTAATCGGCGTTATTCAAGACGTCTTTTGCCGCTGGAGGTTGGTCCGCATTTTGCCAAAGTCAGTGCGTAGGCAAGTAGCCGAAGAGTTCACTAAGGTCCTGTGCTCAGTCGCAGAGAACAACGACGACACGGCCTGGCTTTCCCTCTTCTCTTTCGCGCCCGTTGTCCTCCGCCTCCCCGATGGTGGGAAGGATGACCGGTCATTGGCGGTTATTGTCCGGAAGAACCTTCGCGACTTTGCTCAGGGGAGACGGTTTGACGATGGCAGTAGTCCTCTTTCAAACATACGTCCCCGACAGCGGACAGTTGATACCGTCCGGCTAGCCATTACCAAGCTTTCGGAAGGCGACGTCTCTTCGGCGGCCAGGGTCTTAATCTCAGAAGACACGCTGGCGCAGAAGCCTAGCGAGACGGTTTCGCTCTTGGATAAGCACCCGCCCGCGCCGTCACCTCTGTCCTGGCCCAGCCCTCCTCAAGTGCCCTTGCCGTCAACCACATCAGCCGACAATGTTCGATCCGCCATAAAAACGTTTTCGCGAAGTTCCGCCGCGGGCCTTGATTTCATCAGACCACGGCTACTACAAGACCTGCTGTCCCCCGCTTTAGGAGCTGTCGCCGACCGCCTTGCGGCCGCCCTCGCCAAAGTCGTTGATCTTCTACGCTGGGGCTCGCCGCTCTCCGAATGGCAACCGCTCATCTTTGGGACCCGACTTTTCGCCCTCAAGAAGAAAGATGGCAGCGTGAGGCCCATCGCATGCTCATCTGCAATCCGGAGGCTAGCGGCAAAAATCGGCATCTTTGAGAACAAGGCAGATATCTCATGTGCTCTTGGTGACCATCAGCTTGGGTTTGCGACACCGGGAGGATGCGAGGCCGCAGTGCATTTGACTCGGTCCTTTTTGGAGTCACGCTCTGAAGCTACCCTTGTGGTCAAGCTTGACTTCAGGAACGCGTTCAACAGTATTCGAAGGGACCATTTGTTGAGCGCAGTGAAAGCTTGGGCCCCGAGCATGTTCCACCAGGTGGAACTAGCTTATAAGGAGCCATCCTGCCTTCTTCTGCCGCACGGTGTCATAATGTCGCAGACTGGGGTACAGCAGGGCGACCCGCTGGGCCCGCCGCTGTTCTGCCTGGCAGTCAAAGACTTAGTTGACTCCCTCGAGTGCCCGCTTAACGTATGGTACTTGGACGACGGTGTACTGGGTGGCGCCCCCGATGCAGTTCTGAGGGATCGCCACAGAATCATCGAGTTCGCTAAACGGAGCGGCCTGGCTCTAAACTCTGCGAAGTGTGAGGTCCATGCTGTAGGAGGTGCTGCGGACTCTGAAGTGGTGGAGGCTCTCCCAGGGTGCAAGACTGTCGGCACGGATTTAGAGTTGCTGGGCGTACCTCTTTTCCCGCAAGGAGTTCCGGCTGCCCTCGAGAGGTGGCTAGCCAAGCTAGAAGATGCGATGTCACGCATTCACTTGGTGGGTTCTCATCGAGGCCTCTTTCTTCTGAGATCCTCCTTCTCGGCCCTACGTCTCAACCACTTGTTTCGAGATGCAGATTGTTCACTGGCATCCGGACTTCTTGAACGACTTAACGACAGCATGCTAGCTACAGTGGAGGCGTTGCTGAACCTCAGTCTATCCACGAGTGCACGCCGACAAGCTCTACTCCCCGTTCTTTGGGGTGGCCTAGGGTTACCTGATGCGACTGTCTTATCTGAAATAGCTCTGGCAGCTTCTCTACACAGGTCTATGCAACAGGCTAGAACCCTCCTCGATTCGGCTGCCCTCACAGACTTAGAAGCCCGATTGGAAACAAGCCACCGTAGAGCAGTTGCCCTGTGCGGCCACGAGCCCGCCGAAGCTGGACACCAGAAAGAATGGTCAACAGCTCTATATGAGCAAAGGGTCGTAGACCTCATTGCGGGATGCGCGACGAACGCCGACAAGGCCAGGCTGCGCGCCGTCTCCTCCAAGGGGGCGGGCGCATGGCTACACGCCATTCCCTGTGCCCGGATCGGGACCCTGTTAGATGATGAGTCGGTAAGGATTGCCGTCGGACTTCGTTTGGGAATAGACATTGTATACACTCACACCTGCGTCTGCGGAGACGTCGTCGGGCCAGACGGACGCCACGGGCTGTCCTGTATCGTCAGCGCAGGTAGGCGAGCAAGACACCAAGCCCTGAATGAAACCTTCAGTCGAGCTTTACGATCCAGTGGTCTGCCGTGCGTCCTTGAACCCGTCGGGCTAGACAGGGAGGGCGGCAAGAGACCTGACGGGCTGACCTTAACTCCGTTCGAGAGCGGGTGCATGCTGGTTTGGGACGCGACAGTTACTGAATCATTAGCCCCTTCAATGGTCAGTGCTGGCGCGGCCCGGGCTAGTCATGCTTCGGCTCTCGCCGAGGCAAACAAGGTTAGAAAGTACCAGAACATCGGGTACCCGTACAAGTTTTATCCCTTTGCCTTCGAGACCCTTGGCGGGCCCGGTCCATCCACTCGAAGTTTGCTACAAAAGGTCGGGAAACGCCTGATTCTAGCCAGCGGAGACAAACGAGCGGGTGATTTTCTCAGACAGCGCCTGTCGCTGGATGTGCAACGGGGCAATGCGGCCTCGGTTCGGGGCACTCTCCAGAAATGGCTGGTCCCTACACTGGACCCCCCGTAACGGTGCACACGTTTGCAGGGACTCAAATGTCATGTTCCCACCCTGAATGATTGATTACATTGAATAAATATACTTTATGTACTATTTTCAAAAAAAAAAAAATGTTTAACCCTGCCTTAAAAATAGTAGAGTGCAAACATTATATATATATATATATATATATATATATATATATTCAATTCAGTATTTATTTCACCATAAAATTGGTAGACAGTTGATTTATGTTTCACAAGGTGTCACGATATGACACTTCGTTCTCACAATATGTATGTCATTTTATGGTGAAATAAATACTGAATTGAATATATATATATATATATATATATATATATATATATATATATTCAATTCAGTATTTATTTTACTATAAAATTGGTAGACAGTTGATTTATGTTTCACAAGGTGTCACGATATGACACTTCGTTCTCACAATAGGTATCTAATTTTGCATGATAAAGACATTCCGCAAATTTCTGCACATACAGGTATATGATAGCGTCCAATATCACACTCTCCACAGAAGCCACAAACACAATCTTCGATATTAAAACAGCTGGGCTTCACGCATATGTGATGGTGATACCCGTGCCAATTTGTTCGGCAGATTTGCGAACGGTCCTTTGGAATGGCTCTTTTCCACCTCTGTGAACAAAAGGCCGGCCCATCAGTATAGTTCTCCGCTACAAAATGTATACTTCTGTTCTCTCTATAGGCTCGATATAAATCTACAATGTGCGCTGTAAGTGATGTGTTATTAAGTTAATAATAAGTGTGTTATTATTATATATACAGTTGTTGTATAAGCAACCCTAAAGGTTTGAATCAACCATGGTGCGCTCCAGCTTAGACGAAACCTCTGAAAATATTTATATATATCGTATGTACTAAATATATGTATATGTTTTATTACAATTTGTTTCTGTAGATTCGAGCCTTTGTTTGAAAACAAAACAATAGCGCAATAGTAAAACAAAATCTGCACAATAGATATATTTTTTGTACCTTCCCTAAAAATATAATATGCCAATTGTCCTACTTATATGCATATCTATGTATATGATGAGTTATTTAGTCATGGACTAAACAGACAAGAGGGTCTCCCTTTTGTAAACTAGTGTTGCTACCCGGCAGAACACGTGGCAGGATATCTGAGCCGAGAAATTTGATACTCCGAATTTCAAAAATTTGAGCGTCTGCCTCTTAACTGTGCATATCTCTGCTGGTCCCGACCTAACCGTAGTTAATACGGCGACGACGTTTTTGAAAACAAATAGAGAAGCGTGTAAAATTATAGCGTGTATACGTCTTATAATAATAATAATAATAATAATAATAATAATAATAATAATAATAATAATAATAATATTAATAATAAAAGGAAGAATACTTAATTCGAATATGTTACCTCATGATTGTGCCTCAGATTGTAAAGTTAAAAAAGCAATACTAGTGATGATAATTATTGAATTTCAATCTAGAATTGATCACTGACACGCCATTGACCCTCTTAAGGTGAGATCTAGAGTTCCTTGGTACGAAACTGTAGCGGTGAGCGGTCCTTTTAACAAGTCGGCCAGATCGTCCCTACGGAAGACTCCTGTCGGAATCGTCAGTTACTTGCGACAGCAGCAGCAGCTTTCCTACCAATGGCAGTGGTCCGCGGTCACGGAAGTCAAAGTCTCGGAAGCACGTCTCCGAGTTTATGGTGATGATCTTATTTTCAGCGGGCACCGGGCTAGGCCCCGAAGGAGACTTAAGAAGAGTGCGAATAAGGCAATGTTCGATGTCGCGCACTGGTTGCGGAACGCAGGCCTTGTTTTACGGGTGGAATGCCTTTGTCGTTGCTGTTCAGTACTTCCGAACAGCAACAATATTTTTGGTGGGCCGGAGAAATTGCCTCAAATTTACCTGCGCCTCAACGTCAACATAGTCAACACGGCAAGGTATCTCGGAGTTTTTCCTTGGCCGGGGGTCTCCGAGGCACTTCCTCTCACGTACGCCGGGCGACGAAGAATACTCTTAAAATAACCAATCTTCAAACCATTGGTCTTCGGCACGCCAAACAGGGCGCCATCATGTTCGTGGCCGACTC
Organism: Dermanyssus gallinae; assembly: GCA_003439945.1. Classification (NCBI taxonomy): domain Eukaryota; kingdom Metazoa; phylum Arthropoda; class Arachnida; order Mesostigmata; family Dermanyssidae; genus Dermanyssus; species Dermanyssus gallinae. The sequence continues at coordinate 372,701 of QVRM01000850.1, forward strand.
AGTCGCTGTATACGGCGCTTCGGCCGGGTCATCTGACAAGTTAACCAAGGGACTACCACAAACGAACCAAACTTAGGAACGAACGAGAACCGTCTGTACTGAAATCAACTGGTCGAAGCCCTCAGGGTGATCGTGGCATGCCTGACGACCTGAGGGTGATGTTGGCGACGCTAAGCAAAGCGGCGGCGTTTCTACTCGTCTTATTTTCTAGGTTCCTCTGGAATCTGAATGTGAAAGAATTCTGCCGCCTGTGGAATGTTTCCGCAACTGAAAAGGAAAACGAGCGGCAACTTAGCATTACCCTGGGTAGGGGGACTGGGACGGCCTGTAGAAGAGTGTGCCGAGCACTTTAATGACCCCTGAAAAGTTGCGGACGAATAACGGCATATCGTAGTCTCCTCCTTTCCGAACAGCTGGGTTTGAATTTGCCTAGATTGCCCCCTTTTTGTAAAGCTTGAATAAATTACCTACGCGACCGTACCAACGAGAAGCACATATAGGTGCTAGCTTGGTGTAAAGAGCTTTCATAGTGTAATGTAGGACTCAATTTGTCGTTCACGAACTTTTACATATAGCCGTCCGCAGCAGATAATATGGATGCGATGACAGCAAACTAAATACGGATGTATGGATGAAAATAGTCATGTTGGATTAGAAGTTTCGGTTCTGTCTGATATGCTGTAGATTAAACTATTGACACTTAATCCTGCAAGATTTTAAGGTACTACTCTAAACTTGACTTCCGATATCCTTATTAAGCAAAGTGATACGTTTTTGTGTCCGAAACTGTGGGCAGATGTTCTTGGTCTCGGCGAGGCGATTTGGTTTTGATCGAAAGCAGCATAGCTGACGAGTGAGAAAACGCCACTTGTTCAACAAACGTGGTAGATAATTTTTACTTGCGCCCATGCTCTTCATTCGTAAAAAGAATAATAACGTAAAATAATAAATACAAACCTCATTGTACGGATGGATTTTACAAATTTCTTCACTTTTTTTGTATTTAATGTATTGTAGGTTACGATTAAAAGCAGCCAATATTATTTACGCAACGAACGTTTGTAGCAGTTGCCGAAAAACTGAGCTAATCACATGAGCCCATTGACAAAGCAAGCAAGGGTAAGTATATGTTACCCTTTTACTTATGGCCTGCTTTTTTTTTATATTAGGGTTTTATTCATATAACCATATTCTAGCGGTACACTTTCGTTTTACATCACTGAACTTATGGCCTGCTGCTGCTGCCGCTGCTGCTATTAATGCTACAGTTGCAAGCTGTGGTAAGGTACATCCGTCTACATAACATCGACGTATAGGAACTTTAGAAACTTTAGTCGTCTAGGTCCGCATCTCAACCGTCTTTGCCGGTCAGCGACAGTGAGTCTTTGACTCTATCTCGATCGGTTGGTCGGCCGATTCCAAGTAAAGACGCGCTCGTACTCGATAGTCATGTCAAGTAATCGGCGCCGGTGCCGCCTCACTAGACGTATCGTCGTCGACAGGCCATTCGCTGGCATTAGGTGCGATATGAACGTTTACTACTATGCTTGATATGATCTATTCCCCGCTGTTGTTGTTGTTGTGGTTGTTGTTGTTGTTGTTGTTGTTGCTGTTGCTGTTGTTTGCTTTTTTGTTGCTGTTGTTGCTGCTGTTGCTATTGTTGTTGTTGTTGTTGTTGCTACTGTTGCTATTGTTGTTGTTGCTGCTGCTGTTGCTATTGTTGTTGTTGTTGCTGTTGTTGTTGTTGTTGTTGTTGCTGCGGTTGCTATTGTTGTTGTTGTTGCTGTTGCTTTTTTCTTCCTCTTGCTGTTGTTGTTGTTCCCCTCTCACTGTCACGGCCCGAATCTGCCCCGTTCCAGTCTCACTCTGTTCTCACTTAGCCGGGCACACGGCTGGCAAACGCCATTCCCAAAGCAGTCATAGTTATTTGGACAGTAAGGCCGACTGAGTTGCTCGAGCTGGTTGGTCTAGGTCGCGGCGCGCCGAGAGTGGCACGCCGAGTCGGCGAGGACACGTTGAAATCGAGACGATGATGATGATGATGAGGCACAACATTTCGATCGAACGACGCACAAGCAGAGAGGTAGGAACGAATAGAACGGCGAGCCTTTCGACCGCGGCGGGGCTCAATTCCAACTGTATATTGTTAGACGACCGATATATATATATATATATATATACATACATATGTATATATATATATATATATATATTCCAACTGAATGTTGTTAGACGACCGATATATATATATATACATATACATATATATATATATATATATATCACCAGATCGGTCAAACGCGATAACAAACACTACGCTCTCTACGCCCGTACGGGCCCGGGGGCCCAGGGCCCCAGGGCCCGTACGGAGATTAACCCGCCCAAGCTAGTTCAAAGGGAATCATGCCGACGCTGTTGACGGCCGTTGTGTCCGCCGTCGACGCGTCCATATCGACCACGTCGATGATCACGAAGACAACGAGATCATCGACGTCGTGCGTGACGTGTCGACGTTTTTACGTTTAATCAGCTGGAAACGAGCGATGTGTACACATGTACCATATATACACTTAGACGGACCAATCGACACTTAGACGGACCAATCGACACTTAGACAGACAGACAGACAGAGAGGGACCAATCGACATATATGCAAATATTTACCCAGAAACAGAGGCTGGCATATGGTTTCCGCTACGTTTATATATCGGTAATATTCGCCAGACATTTTAGCAACCACAATACGGTGCCACACTCCTGCCCGCGACTACCGAACATCGCCGAATTGATCGGCAGCTCGCCCCCGCGCCATAATGCCGCCGCAGGTAAAGCCAGCGTTTAACCACCGTCACAGTACAAGCCGCCAGCATTTACCACCAACAATTAATTGTATGTACTCAACTTTCAACTATTACATTTTGACTACGCATGCCGTGTTACTACTGCCACTGTCCCCACGTATGCACGACGCCGTTACTTTCTCAAAAGATGTTGGAAATATGTATTTTACTCCCTAGACGTCTCGCCGCCACGAGTGCCGATCGCGTCGTTCATTATTATTATTATTATATTTTTTTTTGTTTTTATTATTATTATTATTATTATTATTTATTGCATGTTAAACAATGTTACAGTTGTGAGGTCTGAACGTATTATTGCAAAGTTTTTTAAACAACTAGTTCACTTATTATTATTATTATTATTAAAAGCTGCCAGCCGAAACGTGCAAGCGAGCATGCTCAAGTGAAGCTCGATGCATTGTCTCTCAAGCACGACCGCAATAGTTATTGCTGTCGTTGATGTCGTTGTCATTGCTGTTATTGTTGTTATTGTCGTCGTAGCTGTTCGAACATCCATAATCATATGAAGAATAATCGCTTGTAGATCGTTCATAGGGCCTGCAGGAGAGCTGCAGTAGTTGGCCAGATGCTAGCGGAGATCTCGGCCAAGCAGTCGGTCGGTGGCCTTCAAACGTTAGCGTTACTACGAGCATGAAAGGCTTCGAAGCTATCTCAACAACGACAAACGTCTCTACTCATTCAAACGCTACGGAGGTCCTTCAAAGGACGCCGCAAATCAGCGTGAGCGTAAACGGAAATTGCGGCGCGTCCATCTTATTGTATGAATATATATATATATATATATATATGAATATATATATATATATATATATATGAATATATATATATATATGAATATATATATATATATATATATATATATATATATATATATATATATATATATTATATATATTTGTCGATACAAATAAGCTGCTTGAGAATACTAGGAAACGGGACGCCCGCCCTATCGGCAGCCTTTTACGCACAAAAGTGACAGGTTTTAAACAAGACAAGTCTTTATTGAAGAACACAAAGGCAGCAACGGGGAACTCTATTCGAAGGATTGTGGCAAGGCGCCGCCGTTAATCCTTTCCGAGAAGCTTCTAGAAAGAAGGGCTTTTGTGTTCTCCAAATATTATTGCTAACCGATGAAAATTGTTATAAGCCAGACTGTACCGTCTGAGCACGCGACGAACTAGGCAAATACAAATATGTAGGTATTTACGTAATCAAAATAGCATCAGTTGTTCTGCGGATCTCAGGGAGCCCTACGGCGGAAGGAAAGAACTCTTCGACTAACGCCGCGTTGCCCCGCTGAACCACCTCAATTGATACACACTGCAGTAGGTACTCTCCAGAAGGAGGATCTCTTGCAACCGCGTTTAGTCGTCTTCCAAGAAAAATGTTAACGTTTTGTAGTTTATGGCCCACACGCCTCTATGGCGATGTGCTGAACAAATAACTGCGAAGTAAGTTCTCTGTACTTCGCCAACTTGCGGTCTTCCGCGAGACAAACAGAGGCATTAGCTTCCCGGCTAGTTTGAGGAACATAGCTTCTGGCAATTGTACACGACACGGTGGCGTCTCATACAAGTAGGCGACCTCTCTCTCAAGGGGTTAGCGTTTTACCGTCCGACCTGAATCCCTTATTGACGTGTGGCCTCTGGCGCTGTAGCGTGTTCCCCTGTTATTGTTACAGGGAACCAACACCGGTTGCAAACATGAGCTGCACAGACCGTCTCCCCCAGCCGCAGACCAGACACGATGCGGAGTGTATTATTGTTTACCATCATGCCTAATTGCGGCAAGGGAAGGGCTGATGTCACTTGCCACTCACCGATGAAAGCAAGACTGTAGCCTAGCCGTGTTGATCGTCAATTGTGCCTGAGATAAAAAGGGAGGCTTGTTTTCGCTCCACAATAATGTGGTGGAAGGATTCTTGCGTTGGAGAGACCAGTAGAGACATCCATCGCTCTCCAAATTCCTCCAGACTCGTGCAAAAAGCCAGTTCGCTCACTGATATACCTTCCAGGCCGGTTGACACGATTAGATAATAGGCGTGTAACGGGTTAATAGGCGAATATGTATATTTTGTAAAGTTTCCACTACACAACTCATGTAAGCAAAATACGTTGAAAATGTTTTGCTCTAAAATTGGAACCTTACGCTATTCCTTCTTCTACAAATTTGATAGTCAAGAAATCTATTCTTATTTAGTCCAGGATGCTTGATAACTAATATTCGAAAATTAGTTAAGTGTTCTAATAAGACTACGAGGACAGTAAACAAGCCATCTATTTACTTCTAAGTGTATTAGAAGTATATAATTAGTTACAAAGGCTTAAAGATATGTTTACAACTACTCCTACGATTCTCACAAAACAGCAACATTAACAACAACAGCAGCAGCAACAAAACCTATTACTGCTACTATTAGAACTCCCGTTACTCGAGACAACGGTACAGTTGGTCATGGCGCGAGCGCCGAGTGTCACCGCCGCCATACCAGGAGCACTCAGCTCTAGCAGGACCTGCCGCAGCGGCTGATAATGGTCGCGTAGAGTAGGCAACGCATTGAGTCGGCGCGACAGGAAACCGACAAAGGAACACTTGAGCAACGGAGGGAAGATGTTGATGAAAACGATGCTGACTGACGGTGAAGATATCCATCCATTGGAGGAGATCTTCTTGTTCAAAGGAATCCGCGATAGACGATCGAGTAGATGCAGAGGAGGAAATAGCGTAATAGGCGAGATGGTCATGGCGAGGTCAGAGAGAGCGAAGCAGGTATCAGAAGAGTGAGTGAACGAGAAAAAGGGAAAAAGAATAAGCTAGATCGAAACAAGCCAACGGGGACACAACGCAAAAGAAAGGTAAAGAGGTCCTAGAGTTGATAGGACGACAGCTCCAACGGAAATGCTAGCTCCCTTTGATGCGCGGCGACAAATGATTGCGGCACGTTCGACTAGTCAGTGACTCTATGTTTCCTAAGGAGGACAGGAGGTCTTGTGTCCGTTTGGTCGTCAAACAACAACAACAGCAACAACAACGTTCTTCTCCAATGGTGCTTGTGAAATGCAGACCGGCTTGGCCGCCGTTGGTTTGGCGGTGTTGTTCCTGTCGTGACAACTCGTGACAAAGGTTCCGCCTCTCTGCCCTTTTCGGCTGTCGTCGTCCTGCTCCTCCTTCTCGTCGTCCTCGAAATGAACTGAAATGTAAAGCAATTCGAATCGATTCGAAAGAGGCCCAGAGGCAGAGTACGCCGATTGCGGTCTAGCTAGCAAATGCCTGCCCTAGTAGCGGCATAATGCCTACTATAAGAGGAAACATGGCGCTCCTTTCGAAACTCTGCCTGCCGCGCAACAACATGATACCGAGGACACCGCTAATGCTAGGGGTGCCTGAGGAAGGGGGGGGAGGCGTGTAGGTACACTCTGCCCGGCTTGGCCCGGCCCAGTCGTTTTCGGGCCATGTTAGGGGGGGCCATTACCATTCGGTCATCTTTTCTTCACAGCCTGTTGTGCTACCTACTAGCTTCGATATGACAAAGGAGGCACTCAATATTCAATCAACACCCGCCCGTCCATCAGCTATCACTCAATCCAGCGATTTTCAATTGCACCACCACCACCACCGCCGCCACCTTTCGGCACCGCCTCAGAGGTGCCAGGAAAACAACCCAGATGACTGATAATGGGATATTAACTACCATCCCAGGCGCCAATAACGATATTTTACAAGTAGCATGCACTGGCCGGTGTACTTGTAATCGTAGAAGCTAGCAGTAGACCCACTAGTACGATCCCGTGGACTTTACGGCCAAAACACGCGTCTACAACACGCGACTTCTTGGAGGTAGAACTTACTATATATAACCTGTGTCCGAACGGTGTAGGCATTCGTAAGCGAGTCCTAACATACCATCAAGGATTTTGCCATGAGCATTACAAAGATGGAAAGGCTTACTGTAGTCCGCTATAGGCACGCAACAACTTAACGCATAGGTAGGGATTGATGTATTATTGCAGAGCCGTATCAGCTCCTCGCCTCGTCAAAAGAACCTTGGGAGAGTAGTTTTCTAGCAGGTGCTATGCTAATGCCATCGACCTTAAGAAGTGTACTCGTAGCAAAACCGACTCGCACTCTCGTAGTGGTATAAGCGATCACAGATGAACTTTTCAAGTTTGCCTAAATGCATTTAGGGTCAGTCTTTATCAATTATGCTAAAGTTGGTTGAAGATTTACTTAGTAAAATGTCCGCAGAAGCAAGGGTTGGCGCTTTCCAACGATTTATACAAGTTACAAAAACATGAAGATAAGGGTTAATTAGATCCTGTTTGCCTATATCGTACATAGAATCACGAATCATCACGAATCAGTTGAAAGAAGTAGTCTCCTGAGTCTTCTGGTAGAATATTATCGTTGCAGAAACCACGAGCATTGCTCTCTGCGAGAAGACGCTGGGCGTAGATCTATAATAGAGTAAACTGCTATATTATTCGTAAAAAGCTTGGTTATACATTAGAATGAGCTTATTAAGGAGTTCGTCCGGCTGCCAACCAAGCGATGTACGAAAATCAATTTTATCACAATGATTAGTTAAGCTCGAGCTTAGGCTTTTTAGCTTAAACGTATACAGTATTATGTGCAGATGATATATATATATATATATATATATATATATTGATATCATAAAGCCGCGAGATGGTACACTACGTATTCCAAGGTATCACAAACGCTGCTTATTTAGTTACGTTTGTATGCTGCTCCTACAGAACCTGCATCAAGGGTATAACGGCTTTGGATTTTTCCCACCGTGGACGTCTTTCTGTAATTAACTCAGTGAAATTACGGTTCAACAGTTAATAGGACACTAAACCAAAAACACAGTCTGATTTCTATGTTCCTATAGTATTGTTTTATAAATGCTTGGAGATATTATACAAAACTATAACGCTAAATAGAAGGTGCAATATTTGAATTATAATAATAGGAAGGAACTAAATGCGGTAGAAGGGAGCCAGCTATTAACGTAAACTACGAAACTCTGCTGATTTTGCTATGGGTCAGATTATTATCACAAAGTATGTTATTACCTTTTAGCTAAATTGATGTTAATTTTTAGTGCAGCTGAAGTCATCACACTGTTGGCAACCGTCTTCTCTGACTGCTTGTGTATCGCCAACTGGCCAAAAACCTTATAGTTCGAATGAAACCCAACTCCAACAGAATACGCCAAACCATATAAATAAACGAACTGAGTTTGCTAGCCTACTTCTGACTAGGTAGTATAGTACACTGAAATTAAGTACAAACAAGCGTTGTACGATCAAGTCTCATAGTTGACATAAGTAGTAAATGCACGGCGCAATTCGTGCACTAAGATCTATCTTACTATGACACGTCTACGGTTGAGATTCTTCTACTTCATTGCCTCTTTTCGTTCAATCAACGAATACGTCAAAATCGACGAGTAATTCAATAGCCGCCTCGTTCAGAAATATAAGTTTGTTTGCACTCGATGGAAAGGTAAACTTTTTGAATTGTTTCCGCTATATATATATATATATATATATATATATATATATAGCTTTGGCATACAACTCGTCATTGTGTTGCTCTTGGAACTAACTGACTGACTGACACATGTTCATGGAGACTGGTTTTCGCTAAATTTCACTATTAGTGAGTACACTGTACAATTCATCCTACGGCGAGACGATATTGCTTCCGCTTTGTAAGTCAAACTAATAACTAAATTGAACGTTAAGACGTACCTACGTTGATCCTTGCGGTTGTTTACATGAAAGGTACACATATCCTGAAATCGCGATCACGCATCACGGATAGTGCAACATCTACTGATCGAACGAGCGATGAGGCTATTCGCGCTAAAAGTGTGCTTTGGGGGCACGTCCCGAATCGTCATGCTTCAAGATGATCTCCTAGATGAGCTAGCAGATATTAGCCGTATTTCTGTTTTGATGAACCGGAATGGGTCAGTTTCAGCTGAAGTCAAGACGATCTGAGTCGATCACTACCTACTGCTCCACCCAACTCTAACTAGCAGCCGTCGGGATTGACGGCTCAACAGCGGAACTCTGACATAGAGTAGAATTCGTTTAAAATTCCTCTAGCCGTGGCTACGGTGACGGCATCGTCGGGACGTCGGGACTCGGGCTTGCTGCCTTAGTCTTCGCCTGTAGAGCGTCCGCATAGTCAGTCTATCGGCTGCCAGCAGGCGTTACAGGCGTTTGTTTGGGAATCGTCGAAATTCAATTAATCGAAATGTCCCGCAACTACCGTCCGCTGCCGACCATTTAGCCGGGCGTTCTCGTACACTCTCACATAGGACTGTCGTGACGGTTTGTAGCTTCCCCATTCGACTGAGTGGAGCTCGGCGCCAACGTCAAGGAACGAATGAATTGCCCTTCGCCTGCCGTTTCGTGTGGATAGAAGTACGTACACAAAGTAAGTCAACGACAAGAACAAAAAAATCAATACGGGCCAGAAAAGTGCTGTGGAAAGTCGATACAGCAAGGATCGCGCGCAAGGAGCTAGGCCGAGAGAACAACGTATGATGAAGGAATTTACTACGAACAAGGCGTGCGAAATCTCTGTCACAGCGCATAGACGTTGTTGTTGTTGCTGCTGTTTTTGTTGTTGTTGTTGTTGTTTGTTGTTTATTGTTGTTGTTGTTTTTTTGTCGTTGTCGTCGTCGTTGTTGTTGTTGTTCTCGTCGTTCTGCTGCTGCTATTCGACAGGCTGCGATGATCTTTTCCGGTGAAGTGACTTTTGAAGCAGTGACCGAATCGCTTGATTCGCTACGGAATGATGTGATTTTGCCCAGACTGTTTCCACGCGCCTAGCTAACGACAACTCGTCAGCCGTCCAGACAAGATGGCGCGCCTAAGTCTCGCGCCTTTCTCGCCCATCTCTATCTATCCTATCTCTTTCTTCCTCTCATGCTTTCTCACATTGAGTTCTCACCGCCTCCGCCCTGTCCTCTGGTTTATCCATAACGTTTTCAATTTTGCTCCCCTTCTACTTAAGCTCACTTCTGTAGATCTTCTCTCATCTCCTCGGTGGGCGCCCTTCGCTCAGACTTTTGTGGCGCGACGCTGATCAACCTGTCTTGGGACTGCTGAATCGTCTCCACGAAAATCAGCAAGCTTCAACCTTAACAAGACGCTCTCGACGCTGAAGGAGGAAGGCGGGGGGCGGGGGGGGGGGGGGGGGTTCGCTATCCCATCAACGCCGCAGCACGCTCAGTTAGACACGAGAGGGAGAGATAGAGAGGGGAGAGAGAGAGAGAAAGGTAGAGAGAGGGAACGCAGAGTGAGAGAATACGCTTTCACGTATGTACTCGGGACACCACGAATTCTAAAGTGATTTTTCATTCAACTCGGCTACAGTGGCTCGACGACGGCCGTACTACGAACGAAAAAACGACGAAACTGGCTGTGTCTGTTTTAGCTAACGTAGTCAACTGACGGCTTGGCAGCCGCGTTAATCCGCTGCGCACGAGACCGACATGATGTTTGCTCTATATCGCTTTGTCGATAGAACCACCTTCTCACCTCACCGCGTCCCGCCGACCGCTCCGAAGGGGCAGCAGCGTTCCCACAACCACAACGGCGTGTGGCGGTAGAATTGAATGGCTACGCGCCACCCCCGTTGATTTTGCCACTCCCGCGGGCGTACCCCGGTGGACGACTACGTCGGAAGCTGCGTCCCCCGAGACGCGTTCGGGACGCAGCTTCCGAATGTGAGACGCATTGATAGGCGAACGAATGGTCGCGCACTCAAACGAAAGGTCGAAAGTTCAAATGAACGATACGCATCACTACCTCTATAGCAGCACCCAAAGCGCGTTCCACGTATCCGTTACTACATTACTCCACTCGACAGTCTCTACAAGTTCAGGTCCAGCCTCTTCACCTACAACCTAACCTCGCTGTAAAGCTTCTAATTCATCTTAGCAGAGTTGCAACTGTGGTCAAAGGATCCGACTCCGTCACAATGACCGAACAAGTCTAACAAAAGTATTTGTAGTAATGCAACAATGAAGGCATTGAGGCATACGCCTCAGGGCGATTCCAAGCTCGTAGGAGGCTAGCGGCATTGAAGATGTGACGCACGGCAATTCTGCGTTCCCGTAGGGAACGAAGCACGGAGGATAGCCTGGAATTAAAAACAACCTCTCGTTTGTTTAAAAAGTTAAAAAAACAAAGGTTTAAAAAGTCAAATGGAGAACGCGATAGCTGAAGATAGCTTAGAATTAAAAAAATAACCTCCTAACTAATGTTATTTAAATCCTAGTACTAGTAGTTGAATTCTAGAACTGCTACTAGTAGTACTATAAGTAGTTACAAAGCATATTTTCGTTTTTTTTCTTGTTATTAACGTTACTGAAGTTTGCTGCAGCTTTAGACATCACCATAGTACCACTGCTGAAGCTACAACAGCGAGGACAAAACTACTCTGGCTGTTTACCGCTAGAAACTCGTAGTATGCCTTCGTGCTAATACCAGAAGTATTTGACCTTTTTGGCGTCCTTCTGCCCGACCTTTGAACCTTTCTTCTTCTTCTCCGTTTCAGCCAGTCACACAAACATACAACCACCCATATACCCACCCACCCATAGCGCGGCGCACGAATGGCGCCTCGTTAATCGATCTCGAGCGAGCAGAGGGAAACGTTGTTTCAAGTTCTCGTCAGGCCGGTTAGCGTCTAGACTATGATAGAACCACAAGACAGCCTGAAAGTTTCGATTTCTACCAATGATAGCGCTTGCTGACGAGTGCTGTTGTTGTTGTTGTTGTTGTAGTTGCTACGATGTTGTTGGTTGCGTCTAGTATTGCGTTAGCATGTGTCTCCAAGTATTCGACGAGACGCTGAATGCTTAACTTGCCTGTTACATCTATTGTTGTTCTTCATTGGGACTATTCGGCCACCATGACAGCCGTTGTTTTTTTATATATGTAAATATATTTATACATATATATATATATATATATATATATATATATATATATATATATACACATATATATATATATATATATATATATATATATATATATATATATACACATATATATATATATAGCGTCGTTAACAAATACATATCATTTACCAATCAAACTAAAAGCAACCGTCTTATAAATGTTGCTTGTGTTGAAAAACTAAGAAGAAGAATAAAAACAAAACAACAACAATATATTTAGCACTATTACAATTTGCATTGTGATCAGTACTTGTCTACTAATTCTGAACTAATTTAGGCGTGTCTTTGTGTGCGGGCCTATTTTCGCGTAAAATCCGTTGCGCTTTACTCATTCAGTCACGCTTACTGCGTACACAGCATTACAACTGCAACAGCTGGTGGTAGGAGTCGTTTACGTTGCTAACACTCACTATAGGAGATTGGATCCCGTCTACACTTCTCACTGCATTATCTGCTCTTCCAGTGTCGCCCGCTTGTTTTTTTTTTAATGATGCCCCAACGACCTCACACACCACTGCACGGAGAGCAAGCCGTCTATTGCCTAGAATCAGCGTAATCAGTCATTACTGTGGCCGCAGGTATACTACAGAATGAGCCCTCGGAGCTACGTAATCTCTGTAGTTCTTATATGATTCGCAGGCTCTATATGCTCGACTAGACATACGAACCCAAACGAGCGTAAGCATGAATCTTTCTTGCTTTTTCAATGGTTGGACAAGAACCTTGTCGTGCATCCCGTTGAATTGAGGATACCTGTATTGAGTTGCAGATACCTGTATTGGGCAATGGGTGACGCTTGTTTTTTAGCTATACAGCTTAGCAACACCTATGTGTTGATTGCTATTAAAGATTAGGCATTTCGATGAGATCAACACACGCACCGCAGATCAGATAGTTGTTACTTAGTTTATTCGTATTCCTCAATCCAAGTCTGTTGTTGTCTCAAGTTCCCCTGCTGCCAAGAAGGCTAGCCCCTAAGTGTGTAAGCGCCTTTAGATTTCGCTCTATGTTATATAGCATAATTTCTAAAACAATTTTCTTTACAAGTTCAGCATAAGTTCCCGGTTGGGAGATGATAACTTTTTGGTCCTGCTCGAAAGCGCAAGAGGTTGAAGAACGTTCTGTGTCCAAAACTCGCTGGAATTAAAACCTATTTAACGGTATTGGGCGTAACTAATGAAACCATATAGTTTAGAGTTGTGACCTTGCACATCTTCACGAAAACCTCTTGTCACCTTTTGAAAACCCCCAACATAGAAGCTTTATAGTAAAACAAAGTGGCCTCAACAGCCGTGACTGCCGTTACCACTTGAAATGATCCAATCTCTGTGCGCGGCAGCGATCTCTCCCCAATCGATGGGTTTCTGAAAGTTAGCACGTCTCTCGGATGCCTTTGCAACGCTGGCAAGAGCACTCCTTTAATTATCCCGCGTTAAAGCTGTATCAAAACCCTGCACTATTCGTAACGTACCGTGATATTGTTTCCGCTTAGAGATCGCCTGCCTTTGGATACATCCGGTACAAACACTTAAATAAATTGACTTGGTAGAACCGTGCACCTACTGCATTGATTCCACTTCAAAAAAATCATCATGTCGAAGTGGTAAATAACGCGTTTGCATGGAGAGTTTCGCGACGTGCCCATGAGTGTAAAGACTACAATGTGATTTTAACACCCCTTTTTCAATAAAGGAGACTTTGTATTGTATTGTATCGTACCGGACTAAGTCCCATTTGTCTAGTCTTCTCCCACTGAGTCCTATGACGTAAGCCGTGTTTGAGCTCCTACTATCACTTTTTATATTTTATTTCAAGCTTAAATGAGCTCAATGACATGTGACAGTTGCTGATTCACTCAGGCGCTCAAGTAAGGAAACTAACGACTCAACTATGTCTGAAGAAACGTAGAAACCGATATAGAAGCTATTTTTTGCTGTCAGAGTGGCCCCCTTTCCCTACCCACTTCTGTCATTTTGTTACTGCTTTTCTAGCAGCTCTCCGTTTACGTGTTGGTATCGTCGACTACAGATTGCCCTCGGTTGCTCATTTCTCCGCCACCAGTTAGTCTGTCAGTGTTACCTGCTGTAGCTTTAGGGACGAGTCTGTCACTGGAATATTCTATGCGGGAATCTCATGTGTATGTGCTCGGGTGTGTGTATTACTAAACGTTCATTTGCCTACCACACTATCTGTGAAAACTCAAAACTACCCCGAAACTTTAATTTCATTTGCTGCAGTCTGCCCTCGTCATCCCCAAGCTGGGGCGGCGGGGGGCTGAAGCTGCGCCTGGAGTCGCCGGTAGACCGGGGTCGAAGCCGCCTGGAGGGCTCGGTTCTTCAACGTCTTCCACGCCTAGCTACATATTCTGCTGGCCAAGCTGCCCTCCTGCCCAGCAGTTTTGGTTGCTGTTGGGTGGCGATACGATTACCCGCCCACCACCTACGGAGTAGTTCTATCCATTTAGTCGTCCATCTGTCTATGAGCCGATAAATCTAGCAGTTAGTTAGCAGAGATCCTGAGCGATCCATCGCTAACCAACCAGCAGAAGCCCGTTTTAGCTCACTACAGCCTCCATCCATCCTTCCCCCCCTCCCTGCCTCCCTCTCTGGAGCAGCCCCGAACCCAGCCATCATCGCATCCAGCTGTGCCCAGCACCCAGAGTGGCGTCAGGCCGCTAGTGAATCAACAACAAGCCGTCGCCAGCCCGCCGGTGAGCGAATACGCCAAGTATAGGCAGATACGTAGCAAGTTGACGGGCGTCCGACGGGCGCTCGCTGTCCACTCGGCCTCGGCGACCCAGCAGGTAATTGCAGGTTCGATCGAGGCTCGATGGGACAGATCCTTCTCGTCGATGACGTCGAGCAGCTCCTCGTAGTCGTCGTCATCGTTGTCGACGTGGATGACGGCGACCAGACCAGACTGACTCGACGCTCAAGCAGCATAACAGCAACTAACTAAGCAAGATCGACAAAACAACTCTTGATCGCTTGAAAAACGAAGGTGGGGTTGTCTTCGAGGACCGGGGGTGGAAGTGGCAGTGGGGGGGTGGCGGAGAGAAAACGAGACACTATCAGGCTAACAAACATTAGCCGGGACCTGTGTCTACTACCAGTAGTGATCTACGTAAGTACGCGCGCGAGGTTAACTAGGAAATTAGCTGGGATGGGAAAAACGGCGACGTTCGACCCGGCACGCGAAAAATGTGAACGCGCTGCCACGACGCAAGGCTGGGACGACTCCGCCTCCTGCCGGCGAGGAAACATATGTATATGTGTATATGTATGCTACTGTATATATTATATATATATATATATATATATATATATATATATGTGTGAATACGTAAATACATATATATATATATATATATATATATATATATATATATATATATATGTGTGAATACGTAAATACATACTGCACGAGCAGCAATTAATACGCCAGTCAATTAAAGTCGACCGTTTTGGACTAAGTATAGCGGAAAGTAACGATAACAACAAGAGCCAGCATCAGCAATGACAACAAGAGTAACAACAGTGTTGGGACGAGTGATTGCAAGTAATCAATCTAAGAGTGTTTTATTTGAGGAGAGATGATGATCAAACACCAGTCGTTACCATACTAATGCGTCTATACTATGACACACCTTCTGTACCAGAATTGCATCCGTGGCTATCTCTTTAAAAGTGTGTACACTCGCACGCAGAAATCTTTTGGTCTCTACCCCTTTGTGCCTCCTTTCGGCATTTCATTCAAAAGGCGAAGCTGCATAGTGCACACACGATATATGTACTAGAGTATACTTCGTATATATATATATATATATATATATATATATATATGATCGTAGCTTTTAAATAAGTGGCATTTGCATTTATTCTGCAATAAGATGCTGCGTTGCAAAAAGGTTAAACGGTAAACTAGCTGTTCGTGGTTATATTAATCAATAGTCGGTTCAAGGGTATGTAAAGGTTGTAAAAAACACTAGAAAAACAAACAAAAAAACAGACACCGTTAATAATATATGCACGCGTTTATCCACACCGACACATGTTTAGCTGTCACTAATGTGGAAGACAACTTAACTTTTAGCCAAGACAGCCATGAGAGAGAAAGAGACAGAATTCCGTGTTTGTCGAAAATAGTGACCGCCAATTCCGTCTTATATTTGTTTATACAAATGTGCAGATATAATCATCATGATATCATTATTTCACTCATATTAGGTATGCATATAGCAGATGCGCAGATATAAGCCGGGACTTAGAGACGTAGAGAAAAGACAAGCACAAAGAAGAAGAAGAAGAAAAATAAGATCATGATAATAATTATGATGATAATGGCGATGATACTGAACAAGAACTGCAATACGATGATGATGATGATTATGAAAAGAACGTAGGTTTAACAAACCAAGCGCGCCGACAAGAGACAAATGGTTTTGTGCTGCGTTCGAACTGTAGTGGGTAGCGCAAACTGGTAGTGGCTCAGTCCATGTCGGCTTTATGCTCAATCTATAAGCGCCCGTTCACTCGTTGTCCTCGCGTTCGAGCACTGTAAACATCTCCTAGTTTCGTCGGCGCTTCCCTGCAGCCACTCGATTAGCTTCCGCCGCCATCTCTATTGACTTTTCCCTCATCTATGGTCAGTCTTCTTCTCCTTCTTTTTCTTCGATGGTCTCCGCAAAACGCATTCTCTCACTCTCGGTAGCGCCCTCCGTGTTTGCTATTATTTGTCCGTGACTCGCCCGTTTCTCCATCTCTATCCGTTGGTCTCCATTCCAGTCGCATTCGATTTCGGCTAGACGGTCCACGGCCGCCATTAAAAGGAGTGTTGTTGTTATGGTTGTTGTTGTTGTTACTGTTGTTGTCGTGACTGTTGTTGTTGTTGTTGTTGTCGGGATTGTTGTTGTTGTCGTGATTGTGGTTGTTGTTGTTGCTGTCGTCGTGATTGTTGTTGTCGTTATTGTGGTTGTTCTTGGTGTCGTTGTTGCGGTTGTTTGCTGTGAGTACTGTTGTTATTGTTGTTGCTTCTGATGTTGTTGTTGCTGTTGTTGCTTCTGATTTTGTTGTTGCTGTTGTTGTTAATGCTCTGGGTGTTGTTTGTACGCCTAAAGGGCTCGAGAAACGTTGCTGTTGTTGTTACGTTGTTTTGAGTGGGTGTGGCCGTCACTGGTGGTAGCCAGCGCCTAAAAAACGAGAGATAGATCGACATAGCCTAATGCCTCGGTACCAGCGAGGTTGTGAGCCGGCACTTCTCTTAATATAGTGCTCTCTATCTCTTGATATATATATATATATATATATATATATATATATATATATACGCATCTTTCCTCATTTTATCTGTATTTTTCTTTTTCGCCCTCTCCTTATATATATATATATATATATATATATATTGCTCTCTTTCTCTCTCTTTATATGTATACACATTTCCTTCCGTTCACTTTCAACTCTTCAACGCTCCACAAACCTAGGCATTCATGCCAGAGCACACCATGGATGCATAGGTATAGGACGTTTGTGGCGAGTTTATATATATATATGTGTGGGTGTTCCTCTGCACACACACACGGAGCGACCTACGCAAACCGCTCGTATTATATAAACATTTTGGTACGCTTGTCCGATATATGACAACCCTAACGAAACTGAATTTTGCTGCAGCCGCTTGCTGGTGGCGCCATTGTTGCTTATTTGTCATGAACACTCAACATCTTTGAGAATGATGGTTATCGTGAAAATGCAGTAGAAATACACAGAGAAAACGGGAGAGAAATACTAGAGAAAAATAGAGTAAACGTTAGATGAATAGGAAAACCAAAAGAAGCAGTTAATAGAGAAACGATTGTGTTGAAAAAATTGTCCACAACCGTAGTGACGAAACGTTCTATCTGGGCGAATTTCGGTGTACATGCCAGATTTGACCAGTTGTTTTTCGTAGGTATTACGTAAAATTTTTACAAGGTTGAATATCATTACCTTGCGTCGTGCTGCATATGTATGTATCTATATTTTAATATATGGACGGACTCTCAGCGGTACAGATCATCGACTACTTTCATTGAGCATCGCTTAAAGAAAGTTCGGTCAACAACAGAGATCGAACCGGCGACACTCCGGTAGATTACAACCGCTCTACAGGACGCCACCATATATAAAACGCTCGTCTAATTAATTAAATGTCATCCATTTTCGAATCAGTTCATCCACCATCATTATTTATTTGATCTAACTGAGTATATAAAGATAAATTATTTTTTGTGTTCTGCACCACATGTTATTTACCGCTTCAGTGAAAGAGAGGATAGAGTAAATGGAACTCAGTATTCAACCATGTGGTCCGTGGACTGACGTAACCTGAAGATCTTTAGATTCCCAATTTCTTCTTTGGCCTGTAATATTTTTGCCTCCTAAGAGATCATGAATTGTTAGGTCGCGGCTTTTTCAGTCATTCTCTGGCTACCTCGCCTCTTCATCATTCCATCCACTTTTGGACGAGAAGTTTGTTCAGCAAGCCAAGAATAAAGGGCAGGAAACGCAGAATATTGGAGTAATTATGTTGCGGTCGAATTTGCATGGATGCTGGTCATTTTCTGCCAGTTTACTTTCACCGGTCGAGCTAGTGCTGCAAGCTTAGAATTGATTCTCGTAAATAAATCTGAATGGCAAATGCCGACCTTGTATGTTTTCTGGAAATAGTACCGTACTACATAAAATAAAAAATCCGAACATGTGCTAAATGCTAGTTTGCCAACGAAAATTGTTTCTACCGTTCTGTCAAAAATGACCTCGTATAAAGTTCACGAGTGTAACGCACCCAGAGCTGTCAATGCAAGCAATCTGTTTTTTTGTTGTTTTGCTTTTTCTTTAAAGGGTAACATTAAGGAGATTCATATCCCGTTTCATAATAGCATTATCACGCTTTAATAATAAGAGCAATGCGACAGAGTAAAGAGTGTAGATAAGAAGAATCGCTTGTGGCAGATATTAAATGGGACTCTGATTATGATAAATAAAGTGTATTTATTATGTAATTTAGGATTCACTGGAAAGCCGGGAAAAATTCGCATTGGCCTCAGTAGCCCGCTTGCAAACAGTTGATGGAATTAAGCGTTTAACTAAGTGATTTACGACATAGAGTGAATGCAACCAGCTATGTGGCATATGTTTGAATAAGCAATTCATTTTTGTCTCCATCCTATACATCCATGCATAACATTTTCAAATGCAAAGAAACATCATCTCTTAGAAAGCGTTATTCCAGGTTCTCGGATCACAAAACTTACTCTTGTATAGTACGCCAACCCGTGTGAACAAACACCCGATCCACGCATTCTATTTCTGCGTTTCTTGATACATCACGTCAAAATGCATCAAGTTATAAAGTAAATGTAATACCTTCGTAATATAAATGCAATCAAGTTTTTTAATTTTGTTTGTTCTGTTCATATTGTGATTGTTTTAATGATTTAGTGGCTTACGTATAATTTGATCAAGACAGGAATGTTACCCACCGTGCGATATAGATGAGACATAAACCTCTAAGTATCCATACTAACCGTGTAATGATTAACACTTCTGAGTCATTAAGTAAATCGATCTCAACGCTTCGAGATGACTAATATATTTGTTGTAAACTGTTTGCGTACATAAAATGTAAAAATAACATTTTATGACTTTGCTCGGCCTTCTACCACTGCCTGTTCTAACAACCTCATGGAAGAGGGAAGAAAGTCATTTTTTAATTGTAGGTCACTACACTGTTGTGTGTACCCACCATTGAGAGGGATTTGCTCTACTAAACTGCATGCTCTGTAGACTTTCCTGGTTTTGGCATCTGTTTATGACCGTATTAGCAATGTATTCGCCTTAATTAGTAGCATTTCAAGAAGGTTTTGTCCAACTTAATGTCATTGATTAATCTTACTTTGTGCCCCTCGAAATATACCCAACATATATATATATATATATATATATATATATATATATATATATATATACATATACAGCGCTAGTGAAAATACCTCAGTCTGGTTAAATACTAGTAGGAATAATAATAAACAAGAGCAGCAGCTCGAGCGAGCTCCTGTTGATGGTACGATTCCATATTGATGGAGTGCCGTCGTAGGTGGGTGAGTATATATATATTTATATATACATATATTTATTTAACCAGCCGTCTATGCATGATGAGAATCGGATTGTCTAAGCTCGAGAACGAACGGTTCTCCATAGACAGATGGATTAATGACATCGAACTCTGTGCTAACTAGCGTACCAACATGAACCTCTGCCCCTCGTTGCCAGTTAGAGCGGCGACCAGACTGGCGGCTGTGATGGCGGTTTTGATAGTGGCGACAACTACAGCAACAGCAGATGAATTAATACCAGTGGTCAGTAACGACTAATCATATTACCCATTGTATAACTAAGACTAGCGGAAGTTGATATATATATAAACATTCTATTCGAAATCAATGCGCATACTTTCCCTGGCTGGTATTACATGTCATTGAGAAAAAAAGAAGAGAAGAAAAACTGTCCGCACGCACCGACATATCCAAACATGAACTGTTTCATATGCGCAGGTCGAAGCGAGTCAGTCGATTTACTACTACTACTAGTACTACTACTACTGATCAGCCGGTTTGTAGTGAGGTTAACCAGCTATGTGTGTGGTCAGGCGGGACGACAACTTGGACAACAGCAGAGTTGACATTGGCAGAGTGCATGGCAGCAGCATGGATCATCAGAGAGTCAACTATATGAGACGTAAACACTACGCGGTTGGCTACACTCTCTCGAACTCATTGGCCATCGTACGCCTGATACCTGATCACGAGACGAGACCACACAACCGCGATCGGCGGGTTTCACTAGTTCTACTACTAGTTCGGCCATCAAAAACCGGATCGCGACCACCCGTATTTGGGACAGCGCGCTCTGCAATCAATTGATTATGACTTATAATAATAGTAATGCAAGAACTACAGCCTTGCTGGGGCAGTAACAACAAGTAGGAGTACGAAAAGAGCACAAATAGACGCTTCAGCGGTTTGTCAACTTCCAGTCTACAGTGATGACGGTGTATCTCGTACACTGATACTTGTAGAATTAAAAACATTTTCTAAGGGGGTTGTTTTTAGTTCTAGACTATTCTCCGTCCTCTACGGGCTTGGACCTTAACCTGAGGTATATCTTCAACGCACCGAGGGTCGGACATGTAATCGTTCGTCGTGTAAAGGAAATCGTTCAAAGAAAATTCGATCAATAACAGGGATCGAACCGGCGACACCCCGGTAGATGACAACCATCACTAGCGCACTAGTCCCTTAGACTACGCAGCCACAATACACTGATACTTAGGCTATATATATATATATATATATATATATATATATATATATATATATATATATAATTTGGTTAACATGTAAGTGATGATATATTTGTCACGTGCTAGCATGCCATAGAAACAGTTGTTAAGGTGTCGTTTTCGTTAGCCAATAAAGAGATGCCACGACACTGACGGCCTCTACGAATAACTTCTAAATACACTATGTATTTTAAGCCAACCAATGCAGCCCCAACTCAAAAATAGTTTAACATACTAGCACAATCTTTACATGCATTGTTTTCTATGAAAAGCTTTACACTTGCTGATAGCAGAATAAACGCAATTCATTTTGGTGAAAGTTCCGTTTTCAGGTTTAACTCTCTCTCTCTCTCACTCGCCCTCAGGCTTGCTCATGTTCTCCGTGAAAGATTAGCTACCGTCACCTACGTTCGACACCTAACTGTGAACAGCAAAAAGCAGCAGCAAATCTCTAAATGGATCGCTTTCCAGAAACCGAGCTGTGCATCTTCTTCATAAGTCGATTAAGCGAGACAGCACGGTCGAATCGCCGTCGTCCACACGCCGGGACACTTTGCAGCTCGGTGCAAAGAATTTGACCGAACAAATTTCGTTCTAAATCACTCATTAGGTACTGTTAGCAGCTAATAGCATTAGCAGTTCGCGATCATGAGAATTGCTGGAAAGGGCGCTGTTACTGCGGCTGCAGCAGTTGCTTCTGGTTAAGGTTGCTCCGAAAATCCCACCAGAAAGCACATCCCACCTGCCTAACTCTGCTAGACGCATGTCGATGGATTTGCGGTTGTCTGACTGCTGTTGGTCTCGTTGAAGGTCTCGTGTCAAACCGCCACTGCTGATGAGCTCCTTCACTCCAGCTAGCCCCCGGCCCTCCCCCGGGGTCATATACAACATTCGCGTCGATCTCTCCGCCTCCTATGCTCGTATGCGTTTCTCTATATTTGCCCTCTCTCTGTATCTATCTATCTATCTATCTATCGAATTCTCTCTGTCTGCCTCTCGGAATCTAGTTGTCGCTGCTGGTGCTCCGTCCAGTAGTGTGGCAGCGCACAAGTATGCTTACTACTACTATTACTACTACTACTACTAGGGTATACTAAAGCAGATCAATCCTAAGCAATCGAAAGCTTTAACAGCAATACCAGCAGTTCCTCAACATAAGAGCAGCAATAGCAAAAATGGTCAACAGCCACTACTAACAACAACAACAACAACAACAACAGCAACAACATTAGCCGTAGCAGAAGCACGAGTTGCAACAACAACAACAACAGCGGATGCCCGAACAACTCTAATTCCAGAGTCGCCAGATATGCCCGGTCCGCCCGACAGCGCAAAGGCGACAGCATCAGCGAGACGGGCGAGCATCGTCAACTCGCAGACTCTTGTCATTTCCTAGAAGGAACACCAGCCAACAAACAAGCAGGCAGGCTGTCAGGCAACAGCTAACAACACACATTGTGACTGTTCAGCTTTTCTCGCTCGTTCTGTGCCGTATTTGAAACACTACGGGTCAGCGAACGAAAAGAAGGGGGGGGGGGCGGCAGACAGAGGCAGAGAATGGGAGAAAGACCAGGACGAGCTGCTTAACTAGAGGACGCCGAATGGCACGCACCAGTTCACCGTAAACTAGTTAGCAAAAAGATTGGCAGACGCAGTCCAGTCTAGGTGTACGGAGATGGTAAGCCGCCGGAGCTGATTGAGGTTCAGCCAGGTTTGCCATCTGAATATTTCGCACTCGTCTCGTTATGAGTTTCGCACACATCCCACATTTCGCACTTGGAGTTTGTCGCCAACTTGCAGCCGCTGCAGAGGATGGCGTAGGGCTGTCGTTGTATTGATAATCGGTAGATTATTTTCCTATAACTGAACTACAACTTCGTTTAGCTACGCGACCGTTCTGAAGCTCGGATACGTCAAATAACGCCAGAGAAGCCATAAGCAACAATATTAAGTGCTGTTCTTCCCACTGTTTGATTGCTGGTGTCGCGTAGCACAGAGGCGTTCATCATGTACCTGACATGTGTACCTGCCGTCGCGAATGTTGGACGTCTACCTAGTCTGTCTTTATTTAGCAGAAATTATTAAAAGGGAGAGAACAAGGGGAGAGGTGGGGGTGGACGAAAGAAGAATTTCCCTTCTGAAACATTCCAGTCATGGGAAGCAACACTTTATGGGAAGGACGCCGCTGAGAAGGCCGTGATGCGTAGCCGTTTCCAGAAGCGGGATGATGACGCTGACGCGACGGGAACTGGCTAGCTGGAAAAGCCAGTTAAACGGCTATATCTATTTTCTTGCTCGCTACAACATGTCGAAGACGGGCAAGCAGCCTTATAGAGCAGTATTATTCTCGGCCCGCTGTTTCTCAACCTGTAGGCGGCAGTAACAATCGATGGAGTAGGGTAGACCGCTGTGAGTCCCACGAAACGAAACTAAGTGCGCTGGAATCAACAAATGTCGAGCCTGGACGGCCTCTTGAAGCTCCGGAGGAAGGAAAAGAATATTAAAAAAACTGAAAACATAGAAGATTGACGACGACCGTTTCTGCGTAAATGTTTCAGCTTCTTGTTGGCAGATGTCTGTCAGTGGGCGTTGAAACCTCGACACCCTGCCTATGGTTGGTTCATCGGTTTGAGCCTTCTTGAGTGCCAGTTAACATCACTATTTGAATCTGCAGTAAAGACAAGAGGGGGAGAAAAGGCCGCATGCCAATTGATAAACTAATGTGTCTTTAAAGCTGAAGCATTTGACGAACAAATAGCCATTATGTTTAAGCCACTTAAGGTGGCAATATACTTTATATTGTTTTGCATTCTCGTTCAATATTCGAACGATTTTTGCTAGAGGCATTTGTGCGTGTTTCGATAGGGCACAGTCTCACAAATGTGCCGTTCTAAATTTTCAGTATGGAAAGAAACGAAAAGACAGCTGTCTACATATATGTATATATATGCATATATATGGAAAACAGATCTATATACTCATTATATATATATATATATATATGCATATAAATGGAAAACAGATCTATATACTTATTACATATATATATGTATATATATATATATATATATATATATATAGAGAGAGAGAGAGAGATCAACAGGTTGTTTCCCGCCTGTTGTCCGGCAAAATAAACGCATCGAACTGGTCGCATGCCTAGTTCTTACGTGTAGCCTTGCCCCTTATCCCTCACAGTGGGCATGAACGAAGCCACCCCGATATGGCTAGCATGCAAACAATTGTTGAACTCGATACGCGTTTGGCCTACGGTTCTGGAGACCAAACGGTGTTGGTTGGGTGTTTGTTCTACCGGCTATGCTGCAGCGATGCTGAACGAATGTGTCGACCCAACACAAACATCTTGGTTCGATCAGCCTCGTTGTCGTGGGTCGATAGTAGTCGTGGTTTAGGCGCTAAGAGCAGGGATATGCACAACATCACCCCACGGCGTCGCAAGCATTAGCCCCCCCCCCCCCCCCTTTAGCATGGTGCCGTAGTACAGCATGCAGGAAACGCAAGAAAGAAGCCATCGCCCGGAGGACGGACAGCCGCAGCAGAACAGGCTGGGGGTGCACGCACGACGCTGTGGCCGCGGCTGGGGGTGGCGCATGAAGATTTGGCGAAGAAGAGAAAGAACGACAGAAAAAGCGAAACAAAAATCTCGCACAGAAGATAAAGCGAGCTCGAAGACAGGAGCCAAGCAAGCAGGCAGGAAAGCAGTGAAGGGAGGAGCGGGGCAGGGGGGGGGGGGGGTGTAGAGATCGAGATGGGGGTGTGTAGCCATGGGGATGGGGGGGGGGGGGGGGGGCGAGAGCTGAAGAAAACGTCGATCCGGACTCAGCTGAAACCTCTGTTGTTCCTGTTACTGCTCTCGCTGCTGCTGCTGCTGCTGCTTCTGCATGTTGTGCTGCGGCAGCAGTTTTGGCTAGCTCAACTCGTCTCGTAAGCTCGTGTGCTTCTCAAGTTGACGGAGCAAGAATAACAACAACAGCAACAGCAGCAACAACAACAACAACAACAACAATAACAACAACAACAACAACAACAACAGCAGCAACAACAGCAACAACAACAATCACTACGACGACATCGTCAACAGTACAATGACGACGACGACCCACTCCCTTCTGCTCTCCTGCTCGAATCGATTCGATCCGTTGCAACCAAAACGTGGGCAATGTTCGTAGTCGTAGTAGTAGTAGTAGTAGTAGTAGCAGATATTCTAGATATACTGATGGTACTGCAGAAAGCTCCGCCAGTCACGGGCGCCAGTGTTACGACTGATGTTGCAACTTGCACCAACATAAGCGAGAAACGCCAAAACATCTCCTACTACTACAGCTACTACTGACACCACAAACATTAC
The DNA here is from genome assembly GCA_003439945.1 of Dermanyssus gallinae. Taxonomy (NCBI): domain Eukaryota; kingdom Metazoa; phylum Arthropoda; class Arachnida; order Mesostigmata; family Dermanyssidae; genus Dermanyssus; species Dermanyssus gallinae. The sequence continues at coordinate 398,301 of QVRM01000850.1, forward strand.
TCTTTCTGGTCATTGTTGCTCCTGCTGCTGCTGTTGTTGTGGCTGCTGTTGTCGTTGTAGTTCCTGCTTTTGCTGTTGTTGTTGTAGTTGTTGTTGTTGTTGTAGATTCTGCTGCCGCGGTACCATAACAGACCAACGTGTTTCTTTCGTCCTACAACATACTGAAACATAGAGTAGCAGGACAGAAGCACGAGAATCGGGCCTGGATGGGCCCAGTGATGCCATAGCTGCAGTAGCAGTAGAGAGCAGCCGCAGGAGCAGAAGTTATGACGATTCCTTGTGGTTTGCCGGAAAAAAAGAGAAGACGAAAACTAGGAATAGAACAAGGAGGGCAATACTATGGGGTGGCGATCGTGTCAGCTGCAACGCGGTTTGCATCGCGTTGCAGCGAAACAAGCAAGCTCTGGCTAATGAGCATGATTAGCCGGGAGACCCATCGTCGTCGGTTCGCCAGCCTCGTAAGCTGCTGCTGCTGCTACTGCATTGCGAAAGACCTCCTCGTTCTCTCTCTCTGTTTCCCTCCCTATAGAGGTCTCTCGTCATTTCTCTATCGCTTCTCAGTTTTGCTTCGTCTACTCATCTTCTTGTCTTCTGTTCGTTCTAGATTTAGTTAGAAGTGTTGCCTTCCAAGACAAAATAGGCGTATCGTCGTATAACAATACTAGCAACAACAACAACAACAATAGCATTATCAGCAGCAGCAACAACAACAAACAAGACAACTACAACAACAATAAAAACAACAACAACGACGACAACATCTGTAAGATACATCGCCCGTACTACTAAGCCAAGCGGCCCGCTGCACACCATTCACCCGTCATTGGTAACCCCCGGTAGCCTCCCGGTGCGCTGATGATGAGATGATGAGACGAGAGATACGCGTCTGCTGTCTTCTTTTCTTCGTTGCTGTTTGTTTGCGTAGAGTAGAGGCACGTCGAAGACGGCTGCAGCTGGTCATCAACTTCAGCCAGCTAGCCGCACTTCACGCGAACTCTCACAGGTCATCGCGAAAGATTTCAGGAACGACCCGCCGCTGCGCTTGGCCCACGAAGCTCTTCACGAAGGACGGAGAACTTCGTGCTGCGACCTACTGGTCCTACTGGCGTTGAACCGGCGCGCGCCGTGTTGCGCATTGCGGCAACCTGCACAGGAACAAACCAGGACGTATCGCGAAATGAAACAACAACAACAACAACATACTCGTACATGTTGTACAAACCAGGTTATCTCGTTATGTAACGTGGAGTCGCAGCGGGCGACCAAAACATGCTTACAGGCCTCCGCTTGAAACACAGAGTAAAGCCGTAGCCGGTATATCCTCATCACTCTCTGATTGATCTCTATCGTGGCACAGATGGCGCAGTTACCCCATCGATCAGACGCCGAGCAAGAACTGCTGTTGAAGCATTTTCCCGATTTCAAGACGTGTCTGATCCTTGCAATGAGAAATACTGAACCCAAACAAAATACACACACACTAGCTCAGCTACAGGGGGAACGGCAGGACTTTACGCGTAATGCCTGCGACGCCTTACTTATTTCGAAGTCTCATCATACTTACATTTTGCTTACATTTTCTATTTGAATTACGACCACGGCCCTGATGCATGTTGCATGTATGTGGCATTTGCTGATAGCAACACGTGAGACAAGAAGAGACGGATAAGCAATAAGTGTCATTCTATTTTTCAGGGTCTGAGAGCGGTTACTGTTGGCACGTTAGTGAGGTTGGTAGCCCTGTTACTGCTATTTACATAGTGCCGTTTTGTGAGTATGTTTAAACACACCTCACTATGACTTAACAATGTAAGCTCGAGTCAGTTTGACTATCGCGTTGTGTTAAAGAGACCGGGTAAAAATACAGTGTAGAGTGTAGCCGATGCACTTGTGCTACCAATGTTGTATATCGCACGGGTGCCATTAAGGTGCAGTCCACGCAAAAATACTTGACTGGCTTTGCCTAGTTGTTTGGAGAAAGTACGAATTTCAGTAATTCATCATGGACTACGGCTGGTGAGCCGTGCTTTCAGCTAGTACAATAATAATACTAGTACTAATACTAATAATGGCCGTTTGTAGAGGGAACGGGGCTTCTATCATAGGCGCCATGAATTGACAGAAAACGAACAGAGCAGGATGAACCTGGCTTGCACGTTCATACCTCACAATTGTAATGACTGAATGATCACAATAAATAATAATTGTACCAATTATTACCAATCATATGACCAGCTATCCGCATTATATTGCGGTAGTAATTAAGAGTTAAATAAAAAAATCTAAAATATTATGAACATCAACCAAGAAACAAATAAAACGGCTACAGAGCTTGGACATTGCAATGCTATGGCATTGGTTGACCTATGAACTGATTGCCATAGCGTTTACAAGGTCTTCTTCGATTATAGTAACGATAGGAATCATAGTTATAAGATGATGACCATGATGATAGACACGAAGAAGACCATATGGACCAGACTACGCTCGGCTTTGCCCCATAGTGCACCGAATGAACATTCTACTCAATTACTTACGAGAGTGGCTCGCCCGTATCCGGCTCGCTTTCGATATGTAGCTGTTCATAGTTTTGACTCTCTTTCTCGCCCTCTCTCTCTCTCTCAGATACGAAAACCTCCGTACAGTTCGTGGCCGTACCTGTCCTACCGCAATTGGATTTGTTCTCGTTTCGTTGCGCCAGACAAAAGAACATAAAAGCAAGAAAGCTAAGAAGAAAAATACGAAGACGATTGAATAACAGAAAGAAACAACGAAACAAGGAAGAGAAGAAGAAGCAGGCTAAGAACAAGAACGGCGAACGAAGCTGAAGTTGACATGAGGCCGTACTATATATGGCCGACTGCTCATGTTCACGACTGTTCGATTCACGTGTGTAGGTAGGCTACACGGGCAATGGCGACTGTGTTTCCTTCGCCCGTTAACGGCCGCCGACGAAACGACGAAAGACACAACGAGCAGCGAGGTAAAAAAAAAAGAGAAAAAGCGAAGCTGAGTCAATTATTTTCCCGTACGTATGCGTACCAAGACGAGTCGATGATTGGTCTGGTTGTGTGTGTTGAGCGTCTTGTACCACGTCCCTCTCTCTCTCTCTCTCTCTCTCTCTCTATCTCTCTCTCCATGGTCTCTTTGTCTCCGACTTAGAAGTCGTGTTCGCCGATCGTGCTAACAAGCTTCACAGGCCGTTCACGGCTACAACAGCACCCGCAGCAACAATAACAACAACAACAACACAGCAACAGCAACGACAAGAACAACAGCAACGACAAGAACAACAACAACAACAACAACACCAAAAACAACGACAACAGCAACAACAAAAACAACAGCAACGACAAGAACAACAACAAAAACGACAACAACAGCAATATCAACAACAACCACAGCAACAACAACATCAACAACACCAACAACAACAACCACAGTAACAACAACAATATCAAAAACAACAACGACAACAACAGTTACTACTACGCTCGAATAGTAGTTCTGCCTACACTCTGCCTGCCTGCATGCCAACAGCAGCAGCAGCAATGTGCTTCAACGTCGATATGGTTTGCCCATTTCTCTGCTAGGACTCTCCGACCGCCAAACCCCGTCAATGAGTTGAACACGCTGTTCAGGCTCAAAAAACGTGGTTTGGCTATATGGTTTGATTGTAAGTTCTGGCTCGCCTGTTCCTTCTTCTTTGCTGGTCTGGTCTTTGTGTCGCCTCGTGTCCACCACACGGAGCTAGACAGCTCGGTCAAGATGAACACTCCATGCCCGACCCCCTTTCTTCGACGCATGATTTTCCATTGCATCGGCTTCCAATCTTCCATGCTTTTCCCGCCGCCGCAACCACCCCCACATCCGATCTTGTGACCCTTGGGCGCTGCTTGATTGTTCTGTCTGCGCACTGTATATAACTGTAACATATATGTCATATATATGTTATTATACAACGAATTTATTACTCAATTGTACCATCATCACGTGCCGTGAGTTCGTATTCTATGTGTGAGTCTAAAGGTACATGCGGGTGTATTTATGTATATACACGTATACATTGGTGTATTTATGTACACGTGCGCAGGCCAGTCTGACTTATGACCCTTTACGTGATTTTACGGGACAGAGCAAGCATACGAGCCGTATCCCGCTCGAGCCATATCGTTTATATGTTGCATACATTTTGTTGCTGTTTTTTGCTGCTGTTGTTGTTGTTGTTGGTGTTTTTGCTTTCCCTAGGTCAGTTCTACATCTTCTCATCTGAACAAAAAAAAGAAGAAGAAATAGAGACCGAGAAAGTATCTACTCTATCGTCGTAGCGTTGACGCCACAGTTTTCCATTGGGTTGGCTCTACTAGCAGTTAGAGAGGAGATTGATGGGTGGGTGGTGCTGCTCATCTACCTATTAGGTACGGCAACAGACTGGCTCTCACTCAGAAGCATTGGTGATGAGCAACAACGAAAACAACAACATCAACAACAACATCAACAACATCAATAACGACAACATCAACAACGACAACAACAACATCAACAGCGACAACACCAACAACAGAAGCACGGCATAGTGGGTGCCGTTCCGTCAACTTCATCCCATCTTCTTGGCCGTTTCTGCAGCGTTGAAGAAGACCTTGACCATCGTGGCCGCCGTGTCGTGGTCCGTGGCCGTGCGAGTCTCCCTCTCTTTTCCTTTTTCGCTCTCGCCTTTGTCGTTGGTTGCCGTAGCTGATTGTGGTGGCTGTCTCGACGGCGGAGGCGGCGGCCGCCGTCGCGAACAGAGCGCGCCAGATCGTTAGCACTAAGGCTGGCGGCGACGTCTCGATAGCTGGACGAACGACCGGCGATCACCGTCTAAAGTACCAGGCCTGTTACTGGCTGCTGCTGCTGCTGCCGCCGCTGTTGCTGCAGTTCTTCGTCGTCGTCGGTATCGGCGACGTTGTTGTTGTTGCTGTTGTTCTGGGTGTTATTGTTGTTTTGTGCTGTTGTTGTTCTGGGTGTTATTGTTGTTGTTGTTGCTGCTGTTGTTCTGGTCCGTCGTCATGGCTGGTCCGAGAGCGTTGGGAGAAAGGGACTGTTTGTTTGCCCTTGCCCCCCGTGTACAGACAGACATGACCAGCAGCAAAAGTAACACCGGTACCGGCAGCGACCGCAACAACAACAACAACAATGTCGTCAGCAACAACAACAATAACATCAATAACAACGACAACGTCATCAGCATCATCATCAACATCATCCACTAACTCTGCTCTTCTACTCTACTGTACATAGTGCGACGGCCTCTGTTGTTTCCGTTGTTATTGTTGTTGTTGTTGTCGTTGCTGCTGCTGATGCTTCCTCCCGTTGACTGTTGTTGTTGTTGTTGCTGCTGCTGCTGACGAAGCTGCGAGCCTACCTACAGCCGCTGCAGCCGCGCTCACTGTTGTTGTTGATGTCGTCGTTGTTGCTGCTGCTGTAGCTTTCTGCGTTGGCCTATACAGTGATATGTGGCTTCTTGTAGTACTGTTGTTGTTGTTGCTGCGGCTGCTGCTGCTGCTGCTCATGGTACCACATACAGCCACTACTACTTCTGGTGGTACTTGGTCATGGTACTTGTGATAGATAGTGGGGCTGTTGGTGCTGGGGCCGCTGCCCGCGCTATTGCTATCAACAGAACCACCACCACCATCACCATCACCATCGTCGTTGTCGTCGTCGTCGTCCTGAAGAAGAAACAGCAGCAGCAGCAGCAACAACAGCAGCAGCAACCGCATCAGCACCAGCAAGAGACTACGACGACGAGGAGGAGGAGGAGGACGACGACTGTGGACGAGGACGAGAAGAAGAAAACAACTGTGGACGAAGAAGAAAAGAAAAACAAGGAAAAGAAAGACGAAAACGACCAGTGTCTGCTGGAGCAACCGCTGCGGCTGCTGCTGAAACTGCTGGTGCCGGCACTGGCGCCGTCGACACGGGTGCGGCTGACGCTGCCGCTGCTGCCGCGGCAACCCAGGTTGGATGAGAAGATCCCCTCTCTTCGACTGACCGTTGTTGTTGTCGTCGTCGTCGTCATCATCGTCGACGACTTCTACTGCTGGTATTACTACAACGACGACGACTGCCATCACCTCCACATCCAGCAACAGCATCATCCCTACCCCCCCATCACCATTACCCCGGCCCCCCACCTTCACCCTCACCACCACCACCACCTCCACCTCCACCATCATCATCCCCACCCTCACCATCGGCAGCGAACCACAACCACTGGTAGTACCGGCGAGACGAAACTGGTCGAGGGCACAGTTGATCGTCAGCCACGGTACAAGACGGTTGTGCGGTGTCCGCCCGGCGGAACGGAGAAAGGTGCCGGCGAATAAGAGTTAGTAATAGTAGTAGCAGTAGTAGTAATAGTAGTTAACTGTAGACGTGTAGTAGACTGTGCACGTGCGTGGACGTAAACAGAGTTAGCGACGTTTAACGAGACCACGTCAGCCAGTGACGTTGTTAGGAACGGCGTCGATGTTACCCGCAAACGTTGTGTTGTGGTCATCGCCTCTCTTCTTCTGAGTGCGATCTTTGTTGATCAGTGGTGTCGCCGAACTACTGTTGTTGTGGCAGCTGTTGAAGGAGCAGCAGCAGGTACTGTTATTGTTATCCAGTTTCTCTATCAGTATCAGTATTGCTGGTAGCCCGTCGGTTTTCAGTGAATGTTGTTGCCGCCGCCGCCGCCAGCATTGTTGGCTCCACGGATTCAGCGGCGGGATCTACGCGACGGATTCGATCGTTCTGCAATCGACCTTTTCTAACTACAAAACGACAGCAATTACAACAAGAACGTCAAAGGGAAGCAACCGAAACAACAACCGCAATTGTTTCGCATTAACACACTGCAACAACAACGGCAACAAAGAAGAGGGATCAGACCGAAAAGCAGTGCCGCGCGCGAAAACTCCGTCACATGACAACGATATTTTTCTTCCTGTTGTTTGCCATCAACCCACATCGACGGGATTACCGTCGATCTATAGCAAGCGTCGAAGAGCACGAAGAGCAGGTACCGCTCACACGCATCGCGGATGAACTGTGATTGAAACTGTTGACTGTGATTCCGACGACATTCGAACGAGAGCCCCAGAGTTACCCGTCATTTTGCTGCAGATACCCACGTCGTAGAGGATAACACTGAAGGCTGTACAACGTACCGCCGCGAACAACAACAATACCAACAACAACAACAACAACATTAACATCGACAGACGCAACAGCAAGAACGGCGACAACAACAACAAACCATGATGTGGAACTTCCTGTCGCGGAGGCTACGGCCGGCCGCTCTTCTATTTGTGCTGGCTCTGGCCCTGGACATAACTCGAGTGAGCGCTGAAAGTGCACGAATCTGTGAACCCATCGAAATCGACTTCTGCAAAGGCATCGGCTACAACGTTACTGGTGAGTACTGCGCGCAAGTAGGCCGTCGATTCGAATGCAATCGATTTCTGCGATTTCTGTCTTAGACATCTTTCGACGATATACGACGGGCTGTCCGTACACAGAGTATACACAAAAGCAGTAGAAGAAGCACCCATGACAACACCTCCAACAACAACAAGAACATCTTCAACAGTAACAACAACTAGATCACTTGCCGCAGTGACGATATTAAGAACAACAACAACAATAGCAACAACATAATTAGAAGGCAAATATACGCCGCTTACCGCTTAGTCCCACATTCTCATTTACAAATGAGGTTAAGCAAGTGCACGTCGAATGCATTCGTCTGTCTATCGAACATTTGTTTATGTAGCTTATATATATATATATATATATATATATATATATATATATATATATATATATATATATATATATATATATCAAGCCAAGTTAGTTGCAATGATGAAATATCCCATATGAAGCGAAAGTCGTTTTTTGGTTGGTTTTGATTAGCTGGATGCAACATACGCGTGTATTTTATCACTGAACGATTTGTCGATCGCAGCTGAACCTCGAGACCGTTTATTAACAATCTACTTTATTCATATATACATGCCGTCATCATAGAGCCTAAACAAAAAACCATCAGAACACCAATAACCGGTGGTTTATGTTGATTAGCTTTGTTGGTGTTAGTTTTCAATTAGCAGTGCAAAAGACACCAACCAACGTAGTGCCAGTACATATTCTGCAATAATCAATTCTCGTTTTTTTTATAGTTAATATTATGATTATCATTTTTTTTAATTATTATTATCTCTCTTTTAGCTCTAGCAGTAGCAATAATATACCCATTAAAGATCTCACTTCAATTAGGGTAGAGGCTGCTTACACAAACAGCCTTCTTTATATATATATATAGAAAGAGAGATAAGACAATTTTGTCTACGATCAGCTGATTCTGGTGCGGCTGGTGTGTCTCGTGGTGACGAAGAGATGTTCACACTGGCCACCCTCGAAAAGCTTATGTTGTCGCAATGTATCATCATGCTTTGTGTGGATGCCCTTTCAGCGACAATTTCGAATTCAACCGTCCGTAAACACAAGCGCCTGCATGCAGTAATCAAAACACACACACAGATTCATGTTGCGAAAGCTATGACCCATCTAAGGCGAGAGTAGCTTTCGGCAGAGACTGCAGAAAGAGAGAGAGAGAGAGAGACTGTATGTTTCCAATAGCCCGTCGGTTTCACTCACCATTGTATCCAACCCAATCACATCTGTTTTAATCATGCTGATCATCGAGATTATGTGCAAACTGCGCATACACCACGCAGAGCCAAAAATAATTTCTTGTGGTCCATCATCGGATGTAGACACCCATCGGGGTTGTTTCTCTGTGGCAGTTATTCTTGGTGTTGAAGTTGTTTTCTTGATAAAGCAGATATCACTGTTAGTAATCGTAATGCTGTATTTAGATGTTTATATATTGATATATAATGCCGCTGTGGCAGTTGCCGGTAGCTCTGATTGGTAGGTTGTTCACAGTCGTCGTTGACTTTAGCCGCTGTATTCTGGCTGCAATCTCGACTCGCGACTAGTGTTTCATTCCTTACTGTTGAACGCCCACCTGATTCTGGAACGCGTGCCTGATTCATTCGTTCATTCGTCGTCGGCGTTTCCGCATCGCGAGTATGATCGATCTATTGGTATTTATCTAGCTCTTCTGCGAAGCTTCTGCGAAGATTCGTCGATCTCCGTCACTCAGCCAGTCAGCCAGTTTGTTTGCCTGGTGCGTTGCTCAAGCCGGCATTGCTGCTCCTGCTGGCGCTATGGGACTGTAGGATCTGACTGCAGCACTGACACACCAGCGTTGGAGCGAAGAGATCTTGATCCGACGATTCAGCCCCGTCGCCACTGCCGCCGGTCGGTTCGTCATCGTGATTCTTCATGGCTGCTTGGTTCGGGGTCTTGGTGATGTCGTTCCGCCATCTTGGTGCTCCCGCTCCCGCTGCTGCTGCTGCTGCTGTTATTGCTGCTTCGGATGTTGCTGTCGGGTGCTGTGCTCGTACGATTGCTGCTGAGATGATGAGACGAGAAAACCAGCATACGAAGTGGTCAATAGCACCTCGAGACCAGCTCGAGAGAAGTAATAGCTTCGCCGATGTCTCGTTCCTGGCCCGCTCCTTGATCGCACAGCCAGACGTGCCGTACCGATCAGTAACCACCACAGCACACACACCACAACACCTCTCTGCCATCTCACTACTCTGGGTGTTTTCTCCTTTGGTTTCCTTCTTCTTGTTCGTCGCCTGAGTCCTCTTTTTCTCGTTTTTTTTTTGTCTAGTTTCATTTTTGTCTCCATTCTTACCTCTCCTTTTTGACTTTTCATTTCTATATTTTCCACATTTAAGTCTACGTTCTGTTCTGTTTGGGGTTTTCTTTTTCCTGAGCCTCTAGTTTTTCTTCTGCGTCTCCCATTCAACACATTCATTTGCTTCTTTTTATTTGCTTTTCGTGAAACGAAACTTCGTTTGCTTTGCCTTAGTTTCTCTTTTTCTGCGTCTCCTCATTTCCTCTTCTGCATCTCCGTCATGTTGTCTCTCGAATTTTCACTATCTTTCTTAGCTTCGACTTTTTTCTTCTTCACTTTCTAGGTTTTAGCTCCCTATTTTCCGCGTTTCCTCCATCGTTTTCTTTTAAGCTGCTACTACGTCATGTGTTCCTTTTCTTTTAATTTTATTTTTCTGTTCACACAATGTTGTCCTCGTTTTTGCCGTATATTCTCCTTCCGCTGGCTGGTCGTTGTTTTAGTCTTCTTTTTTCATCCTGCTCCTCCGCATCATCATCGATCTACGAGGAGACGTCACTGCGCTACGAGGATACTGTTTATCTGCCTGTCTATTCTCATTGTTGTTTCTGGTTCTGCTGCTGCTGTTACTGCTTCTCCTGATACTGCTGCTGTTGTTGGAAGAATCGTCGCTGAAGATGACCTTCTCATTATCATCTTCTTTTCCTCTACTTCTTGTTCTTGTCTCTTCTCTTCGTCTGCCTGTATCGCCCTCTGACGATCTTCGCTTAGGTAGTCGTATTTTGTTGTTCACCGTAACTTCCCCTACTACTACTACTACTACTACTACTACTAGAATTAGTTCTGTTACTTCTAATACTGCCACTGCCGCGCAGTACTACCTACAGCCGAAACGAGACGTAGATCACGAGAGCAACAGCAACAACGACAGCAGCAAACGAAATCAAGCACCCCGCCTTCCATGGCGGATTTCGCTGACCAGTGGTGCGCAGGTAGGCGCGGCGCGAGCTCTGCAATGACCACTGGCTGGCTCGTTCGTTAGTTAGTTCGCATTCGCAGAGTCTCTCCCCCCGCCTCTCTATCCATAGAGCAGCTTCGTCCTGCTGCCTTCTCTGTTGTCGGCAAAGGAGTTCTCTCGAAACGTCGACTCGTTCGACTCTGCTCTCTGCTGACTGCTGTCTGTTTAACCAGTTCGTCTCTCAGCCAGCCCATATATCCCTTTGTTGTTTCGTTTCGATTCTATCTGGTTGGATTCGTTGCACTGGCGCGCTTTAGTGGCTGGATTCACGGAGGCGGAGGTGCGCACGAAGTGTAAGGTGCTGGTGCTAGCAACAACAACAACAACGACATCGGTAAACAACAAATACAACAGCAACAACAACAGTAGCAGCAGGAGCTCCAAGCACTGTCTCTAAGCAATCAAAGCTGTATCTCTCTTTCTTTCGCTACTTTAGTCCGCTTCGTCTGCTTGTCAGTAACACCACTACCTCTTCTACATCCTCTAATTTGTGCTCTCCGAACACCGAAGTGCCCACTCCAGTCACGTTGCCAGTATGCAGCAAGTGTGCTTCGCGTTCTGTGCGAGCAGGCAATCAATCGATTGAACGAAGGATCTGAAAAAAGGATCGAGCCACAATGTTGGCTTGTTGCGTCTGCAATTCGTTGCAACGGCCCGGTCTGCTGGTAGTAACAATGCTGATGATGATGGACTTACGTCGTAGTAGCTTTGATATACCTGTTGTTTTTGTTGTCGCTGTTGTACTTGTTGTTGTCGGTGGGGTGGTTATAGTCATAATATGGGCAGGAGGACAGTAAGCGAGAGAGAAAGATATATCGAGAGAAGAAAACGTATCGAGAGAAGAAAGCCCCCTAAAACCGATCTATACATATACGGCAGACCATTCGAGGTTTCGAATTGTCTGCAGGGAAGAATCATTGTTAAGTCGTAAGAATGGCCCTTCCAAGTCCACCCCCACACCCCTATCATTATCATCATCATCATCATCCTTGTCATTGTTGTAGTTGTTGTTGTTGCTGTTGTTGTTGTCGTCACTAGCAGACAGCAGGCGACTGTGACGATCGGTTGTTGTCATAGTAAACGTAGTAGTAATGTTACTGTGAGCAAATTAGACTAGACGAAGTAGAAGAAGCTAAACAAACGGAAGAAAAAAGCGGGTGCAGCGTTGTTGCAGCAGCCTACTATTATTAATTTCGTCAACGACAACTATGACGACGACCAGCACCGCCACAAGCAGAAACTAGCCGAACGAATGAAATGAATAGAAGCACGTCATCACCACGTGCCACCAACCTAGAACGAAGCTAAGTCACCTAACTTAACTGCACGGCCAGCGTACGTAACGTAATAGCCGCTTGCTAAAGCAGTTTTTGCTGCTGCTGCTGCTGTTGCTGCCGCTGCTGTATTGGCTGTTGCTGTTGCCACTTCGCTTTCTTCTTCGTCTTCTTCTGGCAGATCTTGGTGCTTGTTGTGTTTGGTGTTCATTCGGTAGAACGGATTTGGCGGACACGAAGGAGACGATAGGTAAAGAGAAATAGGGAGGAAGGGAGAGAAAGAGAATAAGAGAGACAGAAATTGAACCAGAGGAAAACGAGGATGGAGACGAAGCCGTCGCCGAAACACCAAGATGGCCGAAATGGAGGAAGCAGAAGAACAAGAAGAGCAGGAAGGACGGAGGCATTTGGGTGCCTCACGGTGCTCGCTGCAGTGACTCTGACTTCTTCTCTGACGGCTGCTGGTACTACGACTACGATATCTACTACTACTACTACTACTACTACTACTACTTTCTGCACTTCTACCACTGCAGACAGCAGACTGAAAGAAGAAGCGTTCTTCAGCAGCAGCAGAAACAACAGCAGACGTCCTACCAGCCAGCAAAGAAGGACGTCTGCCGAACCATGTTAGGGTGCTGCTGCGCCTGTAGACAGACTGGCACGAGTGTTTTTGCCCCCCTACCCCCCGCCTCTTCGCCCGGCCCTCCAGTCGTTATTGTTGTTGTTGTTGTTGTTGTTCTCACCATCCACCATATCTCTTGCTTTCTTCGTGTGTTTTCTGCTTATCGACTGATGCTTGCCCTCTCTCTCTCTCTCTCTCTCTGTCTATCTCAATGTAGATCCAACTACTCTTTTTTCTTCCTTTCTTATATATATCTTGTGTTAGTATCGCTTTCCCCTCGTTTCTCCGCGGTCCTCCGATAACGTTATTCCTTCGCGCGCCGATTATTCCTCTGCGCGTTTTCGACGGCGTCGAACCCGCCCGCCCGTCTTCGACGTGATTGTCTATCTGTCTGTTTCGTCTGCTGGTTTTCTGCTTCGTCGCGCTCTGTCCACTGGCCACTCTTCTTGGCCTTGGCCATCGTCCTCTCCTCCTCTCGTCGATGACTCCCACTGGGGTAGCTGGCTGCGGCGGCGGCGGCCTCTCCATGGTCATCAGGGCTTTGGTGTTCTTCGACTTCATCGTGTTTTTCCTTTTCGTCTTCTTCTTCGCCGTCCTCTTACTCGTGTTTTCTGTCTGTCAATTCGTTTAACTACGATTAATGTCTACGGCGCGATGCACCAACACCAGCTGCAGCAGCAGCAGCATCATCATGGCCTCCGCCAATGATGACGACGACGACAGCGAGGCTTGGGAGCAGCACGCCGTCGCCCCGCGCCGTCCTCCATGAGCGATCGTTCGCTCGGTAGGTCCATACGACCCATTGGTGACCATGCTGCAGATACGCGATCGGCTAGCCAATCAACCGGTCAGCTTCTAAGCTTGTCGTAGTAGTAGCAGTAGTAGTAATAGTTAGTAGTAGTAATAGTAGTAGTGGTAGTAATAGTAGTGCTGGCCTGGAGGAGCTGCCGAACAACCACCACGACGCGCCGCATGATCTAGCTGTCGAGACTATGCAGGACCATCGTCGCCATCATCATCATCTGGTGGTGGTGGTGGTGGTCATGACGGCACCAGGAGAAACCTACCGTCACGAAGTCCTCCAGCAGCCCTCCATCAACGTCACCCCACGCCACCCCCGCCACTTCTCTCGTCATTCTCCACCTCTAACGATGCCTAAACCTAGATATCGAACAATCACAGCAACAACAACAACAATAACAACAGCAACAACAAAATGACCGACGCCAACAACAAAAACAACAACAATTACTACTACCACAGCGAATAAAACAACGCCTTGCCTGCTAGTTAATGGGTAATTTGTGCTTGGTCCAGCTAGTCTCCTAGTCAATGATCGAAGCCAGGATCAGGCTACCCAGTGAGCATATCCAGGACTGCTATTCATGTTTAATGCGGCCACTCTTGTGCGCCTGAGGGGATACTGCCGCTTTACTACAATAATGCTGCTCTTTTCCTCCGGCCATCCACTTCTAGCGCTGTGCGCACTCCGTACCTGGAAGGGAAACTGTGTATTATTCTAATACGTGCGGCGAATGTGCGACGGGGTCTAGGATAATGTGGTCTCTGAGTTGTTTTCTATCTGTTCCTCATGTAATGATTGCTTTCATCAGAGTCGGTGCGCTGTCGGATGACCAACCAAACGCCATTCCAATACGAATACTCTGCATGGCGCACTTCATGGTAGAGCGTACAGGGTACAGAGATGGGTCTCACTCTACTTAATGAGTACTGGCAGTCAAACTCTCGAAAAGCACCACAGGCGCGCTCCCGCAACATTTCTGGCTGCACGTGGCACTTGATAGATCATGCCTGATAGTGCGCGGCGGCAAATCCGTACCGACAAAAGCAGCCGAAACGCCGGAAAGCTTTATTTCTAAGTTCGACGGCCGTTACAGCACCACGAGATGATGTAGTTATGGCTCTAGTGGGCACCGCAGATACAAAGACGATGTCAATGACGGGGACAACGACGACAACAACAACAGCAACAATAGCAACTCCACAGCAACAATAGCAACACACTAACAACAACAACAGCTATGACTGTAGGGGTTTCATCGGAAGCCGTTGGCGCAGACGAACGCCAACAGCGTCCGTAGAGACCCACAGTCGCTGCTGATACCGACAAAGCAGAGAGGCAAAAGGAAGAGCCAAGCACACGCCACCATAGCGCGTTGCCTGCAAACGTCGTTGTCGTCGTCGGCGTCGCATCGCGAAGCTATAGGTAGATGCATGTGTCTGCGTGCATACCACCACCACCACCGATCATGTGTAAACGTATGTTTGTATGGATGGCCTGCCGACGGACAATTTTCGATGGTCGCCTACAGAAGAAACAGTAGTCAGCGTATGCGCTTATGGATGGGGACAGCGGGCGTCCAGCGGCTATCCGGCGGTTGTGTCCGCCGTTGTCTGTCTGTTTGTCTATCTGTAGATGACATGGATGGACGAATATGTCTCTCCGTGTGTCTGTCCGGACCTCTCTATTCCTCTCTCTCTCTCTGGTCGATGATCAGAGTAGTCCGTCCGACGTCTGTCCTGTGCTGTCCTTCACGGTGCGCAGAGGTGCGTCACCGCAGTCTTAGATGTTGTACTTTGGTCGTTTTTGTTGTAGTAGTAGCGGTAAATGTAAGATAGTCCTTGGTAGTCGATGCGATTGTTTCGACTCGATCGGGCGATTCCAGCCAGCCAGCCAGCACGTTAGACAGTCAAGTGGTGGAAAAGTTGTCTCCTCCACGGCTGCTGCTGCTGCTGTCCTGGAGACGACAACAGGATCAAAAGCATTGGCGGCGACGACGACGACAACAAAGACTGAGATGTTTTCGCACATGCTGGCGGCACATATGTGCGGCGACTCGGCCATGTGCGACCAACGAAGAGACGTCTCTCATTCTCGTTTTTCCCCCCCTCTTTCTCTCTCTCTCTATCTCTCCCCTTCCACTCCCCCCACCCCTCTCTTGTTCGTTGGCTGCTTCATTTAGCAACTCAGCGCATATGCGACGGCACGGCCAATGGGGGGAGGAAAACGCGCGGAGGGGTCGTCGTAGCCACTTACGATTTACCTGTGTCCCCGGTATGCGTGTGTAGGAACGTGCGGGTTGATAGGTTGATGGGCCGGTCGGTACTTCTTTGCGTTGCTTCGGTGAAATATTACATGAGAGTAGCGGAGCCACACCAGTAGTAGAGCTGCAGCTGCAGCAGCAGCAGTAGCAGTAGCAGTAAAAGCCGTTGTTGTCGTTGTTGTCGTTGTCGTCGTCGTCGTCGTAGACCTAGTTGTAGTGGACCGAGTGTGATCTCTGATCTTGCCGCCGACGACGACGACGACGAGGACGTTGTCGTAGTCGTTGTCGCTGTCTCAAATAAGACCGCTCTTTGAGAGAGTTCACTCCGAGTGTGGGTAAATGGCGGCGGTATTCGACGGTAGCATTCGACACGGCGCGGCCGCCGATGGATAGATCTCCGGTTTGGGATGACACCAGCACGCCGCCTTCGTTGGCTTGCCTTTCGTTGGCCGCTCCCAAACCAAGGATAGACAGAGAGAGAGAGAGACAGGCTCACCAACCATAGTCAGTCATATATGTATGTATGTATATATATATATATATATATATATATATATACAAGGCAATCGGCAAGTTCTATTAATAACCACGCGGACGGCCTAGTCTACCCTACTCTTCACCTCTCTACTTACTGCTTGCTCGGGAAGCCCGGGGAGGGTGCTGTCAAGCTCAAAAGGGATACCGCTAAGCGATGTGCACACACGTTGCATACATACATACACGACAGTCTTCATGTAGTTACTAAGTACAATGACTATAAATGCACGCAAGATGCCCAGAACAATGACAATGCAGAAGACATATGCATGAACTGATGAATCATTTACATGGTGCTACCAGTTGTTATGTACTGTAAGAGCCCGAGTTTGACGTGTTGCCATTTGTTGTTTTTCGATTTCGCTCTCTCTCTCTCTCTCGCGCGCGCCGTATTTCCAGGAATGCCGAATTTCTTTGCGCACGAAGCCCAGGAAGAGGCTCGCCAGAACTACATGACGTTTGCGCCGCTCATCAAGTACGGATGCAGTTCGCAGCTCGTCTTCTTCCTCTGTTCGGTGTACGTACCGATGTGCACCGACAAGGTGCCCAACCCGATCGGGCCGTGCCGGCCGCTCTGCGAATCGGTGCGCTCGTCGTGTGAGCCTACCCTCAAGGACTTCGGCTTCAGCTGGCCGGAGCAGCTCAACTGCACGAACTTCCCGGTGGAGAACAACGGCGACGACATGTGCATGGAGGGCCCGGCGCCCGAGAAGACGGTCGAGCCGATGACGCCCCCGCCGCCGCCGCGCAAGATGCTCAAGCGTCCGGTGTCGGGCCGCAAGCCGCCGCACGTCTACTGGAACAAGTACGCGAGCCACTGCGCCAACTACCGGCACGGCGACCGGTCGTACGTGTTCGTCAACGCGTCGGAGCGCTGCGGCCAGCTGTGCGAGCGCGACGTGCTGTTCTCGGCCGAGAACAAGCGCTTCTCCGAGATCTGGATGGCGGTCTGGAGCGTCGCCTGCTTCATGACGTCGGCGTTCACCGTCCTGCTCTACCTCATGGACATGTCGCAGTTCGAGATTCCGGACCGCGCCGTCGTCTACCTCTGCATGTGCTACTGCGCCCAGTCGGTGGGCTACTTCATTCGGCTGCTGCTGGGCCGCAGCGCCGCGTCCTGCTACCAGGAGGGCGCCTACTCGGTGCTCGTGCACCAGGGCCTGCAGAGCTACTACTGTTCGTCGGTGTTCGCCTTCATCTACTACTTCAACAACGCCGCCTCGATGTGGTGGGTCGTCGTCACCATCACGTGGTTCATGTGCCAGCCGCTGCGCTACTCGGCCGAACAGGTGCGCAAGCGGATGGCGGCGCTTCACTGCGCCGCCTGGATCATCCCCGGCTTCATGACCGTCGCCATTCTCGTGATGCGGGCCGTCGACGCCGAGGAGCTAACCGGCGTGTGCTTCGTCGGCAACCAGAATCGCGACACGCTGCTGGCGTTCGTCATTCTGCCGCAGATCGCCTGCCTGTTCCTCGGCTGCTCGTTCCTCATCAGCGGCGGCGTGACGCTCTACCGACTTCGGCGTTCCGAGGCCGCCGGCAAGGGCTACTCCGACTGGAGCGTGTCGGCGTCGAGGACGTGGATCTTCGCGCTTCTCTACGTGATTCCGGCCTGCTGTGTGCTCGGCGTCAACATCTACGAGTACGTCAACCGAGACTCGTGGGTGCTCAACTCGAACGGCCCGATCTCGCGGCCTCACGTCGAGTGCTTCATATTCAAGATGTTCATGAGCGTCGTCGTCGGCATCACGGCTGGCCTGTGGACCTGGTGCTCGAAGGGGCCGCAGATGCACGAGCAGCCGGTGAGCAAAGCTGGAGCTCCGCCTCTGCTGGTGTCAACGCCCTTCCAGCATCAACCGATTATGGTCCAGAACCAGTACTTTGTTCCAGAGCACCTCCTGCATCAAATGCAGCAGCAGCAACACCAACAACAGCAGCAGCAGCAACACCATCACCAGTACACTCGGCAACGACAAACCGTCATATGATCTCCTTTATCGGCTCTATGTGAAACGCCCGCAGCCGATTAAGTCAGCTGGCCACATTGGGTTTTTGAGGCCAATGGCCTTACCATGAAGTTCCTTACCTATCGTCTTCTGCACGAGATTCCTTTTGACAGCAGCAACAACAACAGCAGTAGCAGCAGCAGCGTCTCCCTAGAGATGGGACTAGTATTTGTACCACCCGATGCGAAGTTCAAATGCGGAGCCTGTTGAGTCGGGGTACGCTGACAACGTACGACCGGCCGTTAGTATCCGGTTATTGTCGATTTTGCCCTGTCTGGGCGGCATGAATGCAAGCTCATCGAACACAGTCCTGAATTGAGTTTAAGCCTCTCAAGTACGAATGTGCATTTTTTCGCCTTAATACTCGCTAGACGTACATATTTATATCTGACGAATTTATGCAGATGACGCACGCGAGGATATAAGGGAAGGGAGTTAGAGTTGAGGTGGACGTAGCAATCTGTCGTTTGATCACCCGTTGATCAGTTGACTACGTAACCAACTAAATAACTATTTATAGACAAGGTTAGCGGTGACAAGGAAAGACTATCAGGGTAGTAAAGGACAGAACATTGCAGAAACGGCTCGTGATATTTGTACATGTTGCGCACATAAAGTTCTAAAATAGCGTAGAAAAATTGATGATTTGCATGATTTTGTTTTGAAAATGTTCAAATTAGAGGCTAGCACGTGGAGCGGTCGGGTCATTCTTCAACTCTAGACATATAGCAGCATACAGCTTTGCTAGAAGCAACCCGTATCATAAATAACTTATGATTTTTTTTGGAAACATTTTGGTATTACATACGAAAGCATTGTAGCCTAATATAAATTTTCTAAACAGAGTTGATGCGTGACTCCCGCTCCTAATCAACCTCCCTCCCTACAGCATAGACAAGTCTTGAATGTACGATGCTGATCCAGCCCATCGTCAGCCCTAATCCTTATGAATCGCTTTTGCGTCAACTGGTCTGCTCAAATTCGAAACTTTTTATATATCGTACGTTCTTACCAGTTTCTCGTTTTAGCCCTGATGTGTTCAGCTCACTCGTTTGGTGCAGTTTTCTGCAATTTCATTGTCAAAATGTATTTATGTCGTTAACATAATCATCTGTATGATTTCCGTAGCGTTCAGATTGCCTGTTTTTTCCTTGTGAGACGGTTTGTGTTTGATTTAGAACACACACACGCATACATATATATATATATATATATATATATATATATATATATGTGTATATACATATATATATATATATATATATATACAGAAACATAGGCATCGTTCATCCCTAGAAAGAAAAGTGTTCATATACCAGCGCGTCAGCTTAAAATGTTTCCATTGTCCCTGCGTACTGGCGACGGCGCGACGCGCCTACAAATTCGTGCCATACTAGTGTGAAACCTAATAATGTGACGGTGTTCGTAAACGGCCACATCACGACCGCACAACGGAACATGCAGCGTTGTGCAAGTGGCGAGAGGGCAATACTATGTGAGGTCAGTTTGTGAAGCAATAGCCAGACTTCTAGAAGAGATGGTCAGAGAGAGAGAGAGGTCTGTGTTTAGACGAGAGAGAGAGAGAGAGAGAGAGAGAAATAGACGCCCAACGCTTGATAGTTGGCTCAGAACGAACAAACGAACGAGAGAAAGTAGGACCCAAGCAAAGTGAAACATTTGCCTAGCGCGAAGACCTACACATTACAATATTTTTACGAAGGGCTGTAGACACTGTTCACGGCCTGTGGTAACGCACCATGTACTTTAATTCATTTGTTGTGTGGTTTGTAGTATGCGTAGCCTAGCCCGGGAAGCACGAAGAACGAAGATGGCTACGCTTGTAGATACTTGTGTATATAGTGTGTATTTAATAATGATTGAAGATAAGTAATATAGACAGAGACAAAGACAAGCAAGAGCAACAAATCCATGCGATGATAAGCAATCAAGCTGAGGAGAGCGAGGAGATGATGTGAACAGGGTGGCAATTGTAAATAAATCCAACATTGAGTTTCCTAAGCTTTCACCGTCTTTCATCCTATTATCTATCCGAAAAGTATATGTACGTATGTGTCAAACATGGATATTTAATTTTAAAATGCCTGTTGTATACTAGAAGCCGTAAACACCAGACGATGTTAAAGGCACCTTATTATATATTTATTTATACAGTTTTGTTAGGTTATAATCGATATTCTTTTTCTACCTGCCAGGTATGTAGCATTTCCGTCATACTCAATTATTGTCTTACTATGAAACGTGTGCGCATTTGCGCTGAGTTGTGAATATATAGTACTTCACAGACTATCCTTGAAGGATCGACGTCGCCGAGAATCCAATGTAGTTTCAGTTGTCGTGCTAGTATTTAATAATATTATAGATATTCCATGACTCACAGAAAGCCTAGTGGCTACCTGCTACTGATCATGAACAATGTTGTTCGATTTCTCGACGGTATTTGGCTCCAATTAGCAATCAGCACTTTCAAAATGCCTCTGTAAATCGATTAGTATATTTCGCGTATAAAGCACCTCCCCATTGTATAACTTCACGGAACTGTGTTCTTAAGAAAGAGATAAAGGCATCCGGTAAGTTACACATACTACTCAGACATGCCGGCAAAACGAAAAAATAGCTCAGAAATGTAATTTGTCATATTTAGCTGTTTTAATTCAAATACCGTAATAATTTGCTCCGCACCCTTCTGTCCGTTGGCCAATATAATCACACATAATACTTTAATGTCTGACCATTCATACTGTCGTTGATGCGGATGAGTGGATCCGGATTGATGCATCAAGTGTTCGATGGTGTACAGTTTTGTATCAATTGAGCTTTCAAGCGGATCTGTTTGCTTTTCATAAGCTGACTCTTTGAGCTGATCTCAGCACGTGCCCCAGGTTCGGGTCGTATCTAGCGGGCATTTCGAGTTTGTCTCTACTGCATTTCTAGGAACGTCTTGATTTGGAATGTAAGCGCCGGCTTACATGGGCTTTCTCATCGCGGTCAGGCAGCGCCTTCTTGAAAGGCACCTCATTGCATTCAAAGGTGAGATGTTGTAGCTCGACTAGTGTTAGCTACATATCGCACTGTATACACGTCGAGCTCGTGGTGCATTCGCCTGCGCTTCGCGACCGGAGGAGACAATGCGCGGGTTCGAGCCCCACCGTTGCACATTTGTGTTTATGGGGGTTCGTCTATGATACACTGCAAAAAACAGTCCCGTGAACGTTAAATCTTAACTGAGGGTCAGCCCAAAAAGCTTGTTTGTAATGCACCTTATAGCATGTACCAGGCAAGAACTATTGCGTGTTCGTCAAAAGCATTCCTGTTCCAAGTTGGGCGCTCCGTTGCCAGTCCTGTACATACGACTGGCAATGGCTTGTAAATACGGAGTAAACGCCTGTTATTTGCCATCACTCTCCAACATTCTAGCGTGCTAGGTTCAGAGACATACTCTCGGCAAAGTCTTCCCATCCCCATCCAAGAGTGCCTTGGTCAGTGTGTTTATTTGCATGGATATAGCCTAGTAAAGTAACGCACCACAATGGCTTGGATTTTTCTGGCCCGAATAAAAGCAAATCAAGCCGGTACTTGTCATCGACTAACCCTTTGGTGATATTAATGTGACAGTGACACCAAGCCTTTGCCAGACAGTTCTACTTTATCAATGTCTTGCTAAGCATTCTCACGCCGTAAACATTGAATTTGCACGTATGGGTAATGGCACGATATTTGCTTATCACGAGCTGCAATAACTATTGTGCATACTTTTCTTACCTTTCGTTGAACAGAGATATGTGAGCATGTGTGACAAGACACGCAAGTGAATTTGCGATGCTTGTAACTTGGCAAATCGGTATTTATTAGCCCATTATTCTTATTCCCCTTCTCAATATTATTAGAAACAGAAAAATATTTTTATTTGCTGATTCTTATAATATTAATACTCTTGTGTTTGTAAACTTGGCTGACTAATTAAATCGAAATCAACTTCACTAAATGAGAGCAAGCGTTTCAGACCATTCATGCACATAACAAACAATTGTTCTAAGAATACAGGATGATGATCCAAAAAAGGCTCATTCAACTAATGTCCTTAATACGTGTGGTTTGGATTGACTGAAAGAAATGTAATCTTAGGAGTCTGTATTGGTTGTGTCTATCGAGCTCCTCTCCAAAACAACACCAGTAGCTCTGTGCCGTTTTTTTTACATACAAGGTACTACAAAATAATAGAGTTCGAAAAGGACAAAGATAAAGGTTAAGATACTGGATGAAGTTAAGAAACGCCAATTGCTTAAGGCGGCTTAGCGAATCTACTTGCGAAATTCTCACATTTTGCCTTATCTCCAGTACGCTATGCTCACCGTTTACCTACAAGGTGTCCTTATCAAAGAGCTATTACACTCAGGCTCGTTGGATTGCTGAAGGAAATCAAAAAGAAATTCCGCCAAGTGACTGAATCCAATGCTCATAGTAGACCTGATCGGCCCCTGAGGGAGTGACCGTATGACTTGGCGTACCTCCTTTGCCCCTAAAGTCAAACTCATGTTATGCTGCTAAAGTGAAAACAATTGGGATTACGGCCGCAATATCCCGATTGAATTCATTTCATTTGTAGGAATACCTATGGCTCTAACAGTTGACGTCAAATGTTAGCGACAAATATACGATACCTAATTAAGCACTTCTGATGGTTCAACCCATACTTTGCTCTCAGTATGCGCACTCTAGCCGTTGCAAAGAATATCCCCACAATTTTGTATTGACGAGCCAGGTTTCCGTTGTTAGCAGAGATGAATGCTCTCACCGACAAAGTTTTTTACAGATGCTCTTAGGCAGTTGACTATTTGCCCTTTAATACTCATTGCTCGTTGAGTTCCAGGCTTGCCCACCGATATGACCGTTGTTTTTGTTCGTGGTATTCTTCTTTCTAGTTTTGTTTCTCTATTGACTCGTAGAGAACAGCTCGCCATACCTTAGCCGGATGATTTCGTCTTACCTATCGGAAAAAAGCTGGCCATCGGTGGCTAGGAGTATGAGATATCTGCGGTTCCTCAAAAGTTATTCCTGGGACCGACATTTGATTGACGAATAAGCAGCGGTACAGCCCGGAGACTCTTGGAGGCCACCCGTATGAAGTTGGGCAGAGGCTTCATCCCTGACCTGAAGAGACCTGGAAATGGATCGCAAATGGAACGCAGGTTTGCTGGGTTTGCGAGTGCCAGCCTTGTTACAATGGCTAGGGTGACGCATTTCGATTAGAATACCCGTAATCTCCAAAAGTAATGCTGAGAGGTTTCAGCAGGAATAAAACAGAATATCTTGCGCGCAATGCCAACACTACGCTCTCTGCATCTTCATTTCATTCCTTGGAATACCTATCATAAACTCTTGGCGTTAAAACACAGCAGTTAGTGACAAACACATAAAAGCCATTTAATAAATTATAATGGTTCAAGCTAATTGTTCATCAGAAGCGCTACAGTTCTCTCTCGGTGAGTGTGTATGTGCAAAGCTCCGAGATCTTTCGTTTTCCAAAGTAGTGACATCATAGCGTGATGCTTAGTGATCACCTTGGTGCAAGTGTGTAGCTGTCCGAAAGAAAACCGAGGAGCCAGATCGAGTTGAAGTGCTACAGCGGACTGTTCAGCGGGTAAGGTACAACGAAACTACCCACGCAACGGACGGTACGCTTAGAGCGAAATTGAAGTAGAGCAGCAGGAGTTCTTGCCAAGGCCCTTTATGAGAACAATAAACAACGTTCCCCTTCTGCAGCCATAACATACCGTGTAGTGTGAAAGCTGAATAAAATAGGTGCGCCCAACGTGGGGCTCGAACCCACGACCCTGAGATTAAGAGTCTCATGCTCTACCGACTGAGCTAGCCGGGCTGACGTTAAGTCGTCATTTTTACTGGCCTCATAGTTCATGCTTAGTATATATATATATATATAAATATATATATGTATATTATATATATATAAGATATATATATTAATATCTATATAATATATATTTAAGTCTAAATAATATAGGAGATATATAGTATAAATAGATAGATTATAGATATATATATATGATATAGATATAAGATAGAATTATATAAAATAGATGTTCTATAGATATAAATAGAGATTTTATAGAGAAAAATATTAATAATATATAGTCTATATACTCTCTATATATATTGATAGATATATATTCTTATATTATTATATATGATGATATATCTATCTATATTTATATATCTATCTATATCTATATCTATATAAATTATATATATGTATCTATATAATATATATATATACTATATCTACAATATAGTTATATATATATGTATATATAAATCTATATATATATATACATATCTACATGATGATCTGATTGATATGGTGGCGGACGCCAAGAAATGCGGACGTGTGCACATCGAGCTCGGAGGAAACACGTCCATTCGTGTGTGTGCAGGATGGTAAACCCAGGGAGTTGCATACCAAAGTAATGTTTGTAACTTAGTGATCAGTTTGGTGTACTGTATGTCGCCATGCGACAGACGCACGGGCAGCCATGAGGCTGTGAAGATTCACACGTCATGATGAAGCAAAACGAAACCATCCGCGTAACGGTCCGTAGGCTTCAGCGGCACGCCGCTGTCATTCAAATTCGAATTCTAACGGCTGCTTAACTAAATGTTGATGCTAGAACATAGCCACCGCAATGCCAATAACAGCTGTGTTTCACTTGAGAAGCAGCAGCAATAATAATAATAATAATAGCGGCTGCACAACAAAAGGAAGTTAACGCCATTGAATCAGGCCTGAGTTATCCGTGGTGTTAAGATCACTGGAGTAGGTGTTGCGACCTCCAATGAGGCTGCTCTCCGTAGTGGGCAACTTGAAAGGTCTCGCCTTATAATGACAGATCATGGAGACAACGGGCCTTACCACGGGCTCGCCAGCCCGCGGTCCGGGCAGTCGGACCCTAATAGAGTCCCCTGTCCAACTTGCGCACTTACGTTTACACGAAGAGGCCTGCGTCGACACATTACGGTGAAGCACGGAGGGGGTGCCCATAACCTAGTCGACGAGTCAGAGCGCTCGAACTCTTGGTTTACCGCGGATCAGTTAATCACTGTCATTCAAATTGTCACTCGCCGCTGGCGGTTGGTCCGCATCTTGCCGAAATCAGTACGTAGGCAAGTTGCCAAAGTGTTCACTAAGGTGTTGTGCTCTGTCGCAGATAACAACGACAGTACTGCCTGGCTTGCTCTGTTCTCTTTCGCGCCCGTCGTCCTCCGCCTTCCCGATGGTGGGAAAGATGACAGCTCGTTGGCGGTTATCGTCCGGAAGAATCTCCGCGATTTTACTGATGGAAAACGGTTTGACGTTAGCGGTAGCCCCGTCCCAAACCAACCTTACCGGCAGCGGACCGTCGACACCGTCCGGCTAGCCATTACCAAGCTCTCGGAAGGCGACGTTTATTCGGCGGCTAGGGTCTTGATCTCAGAAGACACGCTAGCGCAGAAGCCCAGCGAGACAGCCGTGCTGCTGGATAAGCACCCTTCCGCGCCCTCATTCCTAACATGGCCTAGCCCTCCTCTCGTGCTCCTGCCATCAACTACATCAGGCGAGAGCGTCCGGTCTGCCATACAAACGTTTTCAGTTCAGCAGCTGGCCTGGATTTCATCAGACCCCGGCTCTTACAAGACCCATCTTGTAAAGAGCCATCTTGCCTTCTTCTGCCGCATGATACCATAATGTCGCAAACTGGGGTGCAGCAGGGCGACCCATTGGGTCCCCCCCTGTTTTGCCTGGGTATCAAGGAGTTAGTCGACTCTCTCGAGTGCCCTCTAAACACATGGTACTTAGACGACGGTGTACTGGGCGGGGCACCTGATGCAGTTCTGAGGGACATCCACAGAGTCATCGAGTTCGCGGAGCGGAGTGGCCTGGCCCTAAATCCTGCAAAGTGCGAGGTTCATGTCGTAGGAGGTGCTACCGACTCTGAGGTGCTAGAGGTTCTCCCAGGATGCAGGACTGTTGGC
>QVRM01000851.1:0-20000 GCA_003439945.1 Dermanyssus gallinae
TATACTTTCGAAGCCTAGTGGCCTTCATTTCCCCAGCGAACGCAACGACGCACTGCGACCAACTATCTTATTGATAACGTACAAGCAAGCAACCTTCGACGGATCAAACGAGGAATGGCTGCAGGCAATCCGTCTTGGTCGATAGCGCAACGCTAGACAACTTAGCGCTCCGCATTGTTTCCAGTGTTGGCTCAGAATAGCCCAGCTAGGCACAATCTGTGTCCCCCACTTTTGCACGCCAGGCAGCCAAAGCCGGCTACGGAGGGCGTGAACACTGCTGCTTAAGCTACTCTATGAACGTAGGTCGTGGTACCCTGCCATTAATGACGTAACCGGTTAGAGACCTGCGGTCAGTGCGCATTCTTCTGCAAGGTCATTTGTCGAGTTAGCGGCACACGAGCACGACCCTCAAATAGCACGGCTCTCATCCTCTGGACGTTAGGAAAGGCCATGGGGAATGAAACGAAGAACATACAACAAATACAACTATGAAACGCGATTTATCACGGTAGCACCGAAGCGCCAAGTTATGAAAGACTTTTACGGTTTAATAGGCGAAAGCAGAGGCCGCTTTGTAAAGAAGAAGCCTACCTTTTTTTTATGAAGAATAAACCACCGTGATCTTGAATTAGGGTGCATTGTATAACACCATGGCATTACAAACCTTGGGAGTTGTTGGCGTGTTGACAAGTACACGTAAGTAATACTTCGTTATTACCGCGCCAGATCCGCGCACATCTGTCTACTCGATGTGATTATACGGTTACAACTGAAATGGAACAACTACAATAATGGCGCCGCAACACTAGAAAGTACGTATTGCACTATCCCATATCACGTTTCAGACAAAAAAGCATTTATATTATGTGTACCAGACATTACTAGCTAATTGAGCATGTCAGCACTTGTCTTGAACATGGAGAAACACACACTGTAATTCAGTTGCAGTTTTATTTCAAAAAGCGAACTGTTGCCATTAATCAAAACTAAGTTGAACGAAGTTTATGGGGACTTCGACTTCGCACCAACGGGGACGACCATTTATTTACAGTTATTGATACCAAAACGTTGCCGGACATCAACCAAACATAGACCACTTAAAAATGATTTAAACTGTCGCAGAAGAATTATTCTGCACTTCTAAAGCGTTAGCAAAAAGAGCCTGCACGCTTCGGCTCACCTCCACAGTCGCAATAGCAAAATTTTACGAAAGATGTCTTGGGTTGCTACCCACACGCCCTATTCTCTGATTTGATTTCTTGTGATTTTTTCCTTTTTCCAAAGCCTCACGACCTGGCTAACGGAGAACATGGTCTAGGAGGTCATCGTGCATTGGATGCATATTTGGAAAGCCTGGGGATTTTCTAATTTTCTGAAAGAGGACTAAAAGTTTGAGCATCGCTAGACTAAATGTACAGAGGTCAATGACGCATACGTGGAAATAAACAATAATCTAGAAGTTTTTGCATAACCTATGATATATATATATATAGATATATATATATATATATATAGCAGTTTCAATATTTCCTTTGCCAGCGGTCCCAAATATTAGAGACATCACGATTTTTTTTTATCATACTTAAATCTGAATGGCAAAACGGCAAAATTTTAAAACGTAATTTCACCTAGCTTATTGCATAGATTCGCGTTACCGTTAAACGCACATCTATCTGCTCTTCGAATAATGCTTGGAAACGCGTCATATATCTCAATTAACTTGGTATTTCTTAGGCAAGTATGTGTTCTATCTATTATTACATCTAATATTTAAAATCCATTGAATAGAAACCAGTGAAAAATTACATAGCTGTGGCCTCCTTAGGCTACACTTTTGAGAGCAGTTCCGCGCATACAAGCTGCTGCATGGTTCTGAGAGCAGATGGCCCGACAACGAACACACGAAGGATTGTTCAGGTTGTGGTAGCCGTTTGCTGAACATACGACATGATGATGATATTCATACGCGGCATGTCGTAACCATCACATGACGGTTTGTGCGACCGATGTTCTCATCAAGTGGCCGTTCTCTCATGGCGCCTGCTTTGAGATACTTTGGTTTTATTGAAGCCAATTGACGCAAATACATTTCCTTCGAAACAGGGAGCATCGCAGGAAATTTATAAAAGCGTTTCAGTTTCTCTATAACAGGAAGAGTGTCTGTTTTTTTTGTGGGGGGGTGGAAAATGCATTTTCGCACTCCCGACGAAGTTGTTGGCGTGTAGTGCGTGACTCGACACCGGCGGAGAGTATTGGACTCCATCCTTATCAGCGTGTAATACCCACAAAAAACCCCCACTCATCCCCCTCGATTCAGAATTGTCTGGTAGTATGTCGAGCCCAGGAGGGGAGATTCTTGTACTCAACCGCATTCTGGGCCTTCGTAACTAAACCGGATAGGGGATGGGACCGCGCGAGTCAGTCGCGTTCGTCGGACCTCCTTCAGGTGCGTCTTTTTCCTCAGCAGAGCATCTAAGTACTTGAATTCCTCATTGCAGTCAGACTGACTGGACATCATCCTTGTGACAATGGAGAGTGTCTTCTCACCAGCCCCTGCGCAGTTCATGGCGGTGCAAAAGTGGCGCAGTGCCGAACAGAGGGCCACTGTGTGATCCACGTCATTCGGCTCTCTGGAAGTGCAGAGCACACATGCTGTCTGTTGAGGACTAACCGATTCTGCATATATACACCTGAAACTGGCCGTGGGCAGTCAGGATTTGTGTCACGCAGTAGGTTACAGGGCCCTGAACAGGGCCGAACGTCCGTACTAACCGTTCTGTATCCCCTGCAGACGCGCATAGTCATGGTCTTTCTGGATGGCCCGCAGGGCACTGTAGAGAGAGGATTTTTTCTGGAAGGTCTGAGAAATGCGTTATGTACTTGCGCTGCTGGCAGACTAGCAGCAGCTAGTGTGGGACGCGCACCCACTGAGACCGATATCCTCCTAACCCCCTAAGATCCGGGATTGCATTGGCATTACTTCGACAAACCTGAGAGAGGAGTCTAGTGCTTTAACGCTCTATGCGTCTAGCCAGTGCTTGCCCATCCTGGGGGGATGCGTCGAGATCCTTTGGAGGGCTTAGCTGCTTTTTCCTTTCCGCTCCCTCGGCACCTCCTCTCGGCCGCCTCGATGGAGGCCTCTCTCCAACCCAGCCCGTATGGCTGTTTCCAGCCAGTTTTTTTTAAATGATGGAATTTAGGTAGGCCCGTCTTTCGGACCACCTGGTCGCGTCTTTCATCATGCAGTCCACGATAGACTGCGGGGTTCTCCCAGCCAACTCTGGATTTGCCAAGACCCTAGCACTCGCAAGGGCCGCACAGTGCGCTATCGTGTGCTCGACGTCGCCATCGTCCCCTGAAGTGCAAAGGACGCAGATGTCTGTTGTGGCCTTGCCTATGCGCATCATGCAGGTCTGGAACTGCCCATTACCGGTGAGTACCTGCGTCGTACTGTTCGAAAGGTAGCTGACGGGCCAGCGCGGTCAGGACATCCCATAGACATTGTTGGGTAGGCTCTACATACTCTCATGACCATTCCGTGCCGAGAGTGTCTGTCTGCGAGGAGGTAAACGAGCTGGTTTCTACATGAGGCGTGCAGGCATATGATACGCCTGCTAAATGCTGGTTTTACCCTATTGAACCTCTCCAATTGTACGATATAGATATACAGATACGATATATATATATATATATATATCCGTTCTGATCATACTATGCCAGTCGTGCCGCACAGCCTGCGTATGCATAGCTGTTAGCCTGTTAGCCTCAAAAATATAATACAGTGATATAATACCTTAATCTATGCTATATGTCATATCAAAATCGACGATCCTAGCTGCTGTCAGGTCTAATTTTAGAAACGCTCTGGTCGGTATCTTTCCATTATAAGGCCGCTTAGATCCTACTCAAGAAGAAGTAAGTCAGCTTAGCAGAACGCCCTTCTTTGTCATGCGCCTCAATAGCTATCTCATAACATGCGTGCTCATAGCGTGGCGGCGTGGCGTAGGGAACTGGAGCGCCAGTCATAGTTGTTATCCACCGGTATATCGCCGGGCTGGTTTCCGTTGTCAATCGAATTTTCTTTGAGCGATGCTCAACGAGAATAGATGATTAACCATACCGCTGGACAAACCCTAGATATCTCATCATGTTCGCTTATGCTGCCAATATAAATGGGTAACATGTTTATTTAGGTATACATACCAAGCAAGTAATAAATCTAGTCATAAAGTGCTTCGTGGCAAATACCAGCAAACCGAGCGAAAAAACAATACTGGTCTGGCTCCTTGAGAAGACTAGGTACATTACGCCCGTAAATCGACTATCAAAAATTGCAGTTAAACTCCGTAGCTTGAGTTTACTTTCAGCATTAGCCATCAAATGTCGATTTGCCCAACCGAGTGTGTTGAACAACATTCTGTATGACGCAATATTTCACATGTCCGCTGAACTGGAATGAGTGCCATTAAGACACCGCCAGTGTCTCTCTTACCGTGATACATTGTTGACCCGAGCGACGGATCTAAGCGAAGACATATTTTCTATATTTTTGCGTAGATACGATAACAAGGCTGAATATGTACGAAAATCCCACTAGTTCCCAAAGACTTATATTATAGTACATACGGCTTTTCAACAATGTCGTATTTTAAATAATACCGTACATTTTTCAATCCTCACCTAAGCTGAGCACGCTACGTATATATATATATATATATATATAACATATTTTTTTATGCGACATAAAAATTGCACAGTGTTGATGGAAGCCAAACGTGCTATAGCTCGCGACAGTGTGACTACTTATTCGATGAAGTTCAGTGTTTATATATAAATATATATATATATATATATATATATATATATACATACATAATCAGAGTCTGCGCAAAACCAGTACATTATAGAACATTCAATTGAAAAAATAAAACATTGTATGCATACTAATAATACGAAAACGCATTTGTGTTTTTACACACATATTGTTTATTTTGCAATAACTCTGCATTTCAAGATAGTACATAATTACAATACAGTCATCATTATATACAATTTAAACACTTCAGCGACCGTTCCCACCGGGCGAGAACGTGCAAAGACCGCCGAAGCGTCGGGCAGCTCGCTGCGTGGTATTTAGCGCATTACCGCCAAGCAGAACCGACAACAACATTGAATCGCCAACTTAGTGAAATCCTTGAGTCGAACACACCAAGTGATGATAGCCATGTACAATGTACCTTGTGTACACGTGCCGGCTAGTGCATGCCATTCCATCTCAAAGCTCCCTGGCGGCGTACATCTAACTGCGCTACCTCAGCCGAGGCCTCGATCACTTTTCCCTGCCACTCTAACAAAAATTGCTGAAGTCATTCTGTATTTTGTTTTTGAAATTGTTTAAGTGGTTTAGAGGAAATAGAGAAAAAAATACATTATTTATAACAATAATAAATAATATGTATTATAAATAATATATTTTATAAATCATATACTTATTTATAATATATATTATTAAAATATTTATTGAATCTTCAAATATTTCATATTTAAATTAACAAACTAAACGCAAATATTGCTATGCATACTCCTGCTGCACGATATGTAACAATCTGTGTTGACTCCCAAGTGAGGAGGGCATACCGCTCAGAAAATACAAAATAAGTGTGTCATTCGTTGTCGGTTTGCCACGCACATATCATGCGAAACGGGTCAAACTATATATAATCAAGCGCCATCTGTAGAAATAGGTGCAACAGCTGACAATTGATTTCTATTATACAGTTTGTTGTCTGCGAGAATTACAGCAAATTGTTTCGAAATCTAGATCGGGTCTATGCGTACGCTGTGGATTTGCACTTTGTCCGACGGGGCACTCTAATGAAAGCACGTTCGAAGGCTATTAAGAGGCCATCTTCTCACCTCTAACCTCGGTCTGAGAAGTTATGGTAATAAGGGTAGACCATCACCGTCGTCTTCATAGACCCTACTTGATCGATTCTGAGTATATTACATATTGCTTGACACTTAAGCAGAACGATGTCCGAAGGCTCCTGCGTGCATTTATTGCTCTTTTCTCTCTCTCTCCTTTCAGTGTGTATGTATGTACACTTTGGGAACAAATAATTATATCATCCGTCAGATTTGACTACAGGCGGAGTTGTGCTGACATTTGTAGTGACCCGATACCAAAAAACGGCTACATCATTCGAAGGACAATGACATTAGGTTTCCAACAGGATTAAAATGTTGACGTGAGCCGCTACGTTGTTTTCTCAAGCCCACAAAAAGTGGACTGAAAAAGCGCATAGATATGCAACGTTGGCTTAGTTTTTGGCTTTAGCTTTTTTTTGTGTGGCGGCGTGGTCCAGGGGACTAGTGCGCTAGTCATGGTTGTCATCTACCGGGGTGTCGCCGGTTCGATCCCTGCTGTTGGTCGAATTTTCTTTGAGCGAGGCTCATTGAAAATAGTTGATAAATCATACCGCTGAGAGTCAGCGGCCATGCTGTCACAAGGACTGTTAAGAAAACCTAGGATATCTTAGCATGTCCGGTTCTCGGTGCATTGAAGGTGTACCTCAGATTAAGTTCCAAGCCCGTAGGGGACGAGGGATAGTCTGGAATTAAAAACAACCTCCTTAAAATGTTTTTAATTCCAGCTAGTGGAATGTATCTAGTGATATGCTTGCATTGTCACTCAACCAGTGACTTTTCTTCAGTAAAGCAGATCCAGCGGCGAGATCTATGAAATGTATACTGTGCCAATCAGAGAGAGCCGTCTCTGAGTGAGACCGCCCAGAAAGGTCCTCGGTTCGGCTTGAACTTGGCTATAGTTAGGTTCAGTCCGGAGCTCCGTAGTGGTCTCTGGGTAGTTCGTAGTGCGCGCTGCGTCGTATCGTGAGGCAAATGGAATGCATACCATAAATGGTCCTAGGTCCGCCCCACGGGCCCGTTTGACGGACAAACAACTACCACAGCCTCCTACGAGCAGGCACGAAGCCTATGGTTTACGCGAGATCACAAACATTGGACTGTTGGCAGAGCGTTCTATTTGGCAGGTGAGACATAGAGGATGCCGTTCTATAAGTCTCTTCACTCGCGGTTCGCATGCTGACAGTGGGAGAGAATGTTTAACAACGGCGCTCAATGGCGCGTTAATGAAATTCTGACACGTAGTGCCTTATGCAAAGGCTATTGGCAAGAGCCTCTTCATCTTGCGCGATGCACGACAACGCCAAGGCGCACATCGCTGCGCCGTTATTCCGAGAAACACCTACCTCGTAGAAGCTGGAATTCTGTTTAGTGGAGTGGCCAGCTGGAATTTTTTCGACCTGAATAAATCTACCCATCTAGCGTGTGTGGGAGGAAGATGAAACGGCAAGTTGGAGCCAGAATTCCCACTACAGCAACACTTCCAGAGCTTGCGAATGCTACGCGCGAGGTGTATGTAGCTAATTTTCTCCACAAATAGTGTATAGCTATTATTTTTCAACAAAATTTACTTAAATAGTTTATAACAATTTTGGACACATTTTCTCAGATATGTTACATATCGATCTTTCGACAGATTTTAATGACATACGTTTAACAATTGTTTTGTCCCAAGGTGTATATAGATCGTTCATTACATTATAAGAGTTCTGTCTAGAACGAAAGTACTTGAGCAGTTTTCTGCACGTCATTTATGTTTTAGATAGAACGTAACTATGCGGGCGTTAACTTTAAGTTCCGCAGCGTACTTGCAGAAGGTGGATGCCAGCTACAGTGTAACGTCTAGATACTGTGTTTTCGCACAATCTTACCTGGGCTCTCTATGAAGAACAACCGTGCGTTTTCAGTACGATCTGGTGACTTGCGTTTTGGCAATATTGACGCTCATTCCACTTCATAACCGTAGAACCACGAATGGTGGTTGTTCTACTCAGCGCGCATCTGAGAGCCAGCCGGATCACCCCTCGATCATGGCGTATGCGAGCATCGCACGTTCGACCGATTAGGTCACGGAGTACTTGCAAAGCAACAATGTTAGTTCATTGTTATTTGTAACTTTGCTTAGCGATCTGTCACGCATCGGGGATGAGGGACATTCATCAGTCAATGAGTTTGCTCTACGCCGATGATCTGGTAATCTTCGGTAGATTGCGTGCTGACCTGCACGCTGCGCTTCGTATACTTGATGATTGTTTCTCACAAAACTGCCTCTTAGCAAATGTGTCAAAAACAAATGCTTGCAAATATTGTTCTGACATGGGGGCGGGGGGGGGGGGGGAGGCAGCCAGCCCACACATATGAACTGCGATTTCACGGTGAGCAAGCACAGTTCGTGCAAAGGATTTTTTTTATCTTTGCATAATTTTCTCATCATGAAGTTCAACCTTTTTCACAACACGCAATTGAGCAAAGCGCTCATCGCAGGAAGCCGATATCAGAACACCAACACAGCTGTTCATTCAAACAGGCGATTATTTTCGTTACGCTCAAAGTGGCATCCGTAGCTGCGAGTGGTCTTTAGGTAACGTGGACGAATTGTAAGCCTCTACATTTATAACAGTTGGATAGGGTAAAGCGCAGCTTTCCTGTAGCGAGTACTTGGCTTTCCGTCGCATCGGCGCAACAGACTAGTATAGTACACCTGCTCAAGGAATCAGTGTCATTTATCGATAAACTCGTAGGTCGCTACAGCTTACAGCAAACAGCCGTCCTGCAAACGTTCCGGCACGAATATTCGCAAAATATATCATTTCCCATGCGACACAGTGTTTACGGCTTTAGTCATCTACTGTGCCGATCTGCAGGGTTTCATGATATTACTATGTGTGGCATGCGTACTATGTTCATATTTAAACACCCGACGACAGGGTTTATTTACATAAAATGATAAATTGCCGCGACTTATTAAATAATCATATTTGAATAAATTAAAGAATGGCTCAATGTATAATAGCCTTGTAAACCTAAACTAACAAGTTTGTATCTAAGAGGAAATGGCAAATCAAAGTAGTGCTAATTCGCGCAGGACTTCGCAAATTAAAAGAAACTAGTCTTCTTTCGAGAACACAACATTTTTGGACATACAAATAAACGATTAAAGTGAAAAACATTGCGGCTTGAAATATAAGCCTAAACAGTCCTGACGACGCTTCTAAAAGCAAATGCATTTATGTTTTCCAGAGGAGATTTAATTCCCAAAGGCTTCCCCAGCAATGTGGCCTCAAGAGGCAACTGTCGATAATAAGAATGATTTGTTCCGACCCATCTATAATAAAAAAAATAGCATCTGTGAGAAATGAGCCCTTTCTCTAGTTTTCATTAATCGTACCTCCGGTACATTCGAACGGTACCTAAGGTAATTGTGGACTTGCAGTACAATCATTAAACGTCATGCTCGCGTGTCGCATTCTTGAAAAACTGCCAAGTGGATCAAATGTCTAATTTTCTTTAATTTGAAACCTTCAACCCATGACAATTCAACTCGTCGAAATGACACAAGATTCGGTCATTATGATAATAGAACGAAAGATGAGAACACGACTGAGCTCCTCGAATCACGTTTTCGTCTCTGTTCAACCCTGCTCCAGTAACCAGCGCACCTTCTACGATATCTGTGCATAGTTCGATAGTTCCCCGCAACTCGCCAACAAACGTGACATTCACTTGTAATTACTGCCGTAAAAGCCCAAATACAGACACACATCTAATGGCGTTGCGCCGATTTTTTCCGAAAGACTGGCTGATCTCCGAACGACTGTATAGTGAGTCTAAAATCCCTACGTTTTTAAGCAAATAATTAAGCAGCCCGATACATAAGAACGAGTCCAAGAAACGCGTCAAAAGTATCGGCCCGTGTCGCAGTGCTCCATCGTCTGTACCGTTTTTGAGAGGGTCTTAGTCAGACATATCACTAGATAAATGGCTGTAAACAAGTATATGATGCGGCACAACATAGTTGTGTGTCTTATTACTATTATGTGTATCTATGTGTGTCTTATTATTATTATTATTATTATTATTATTATTATCTTACGTGCACGCAACTACTAGAGATGACGCACGACTGGGCGTTACACATGCATACGCCGACAAGCATTTCTATTGTATTTACTTTGATCAGAAACGTGTTTCTTGACAGGATTGATCATGAGATTGTAGTCAACAAACTAAGAGAGCTTGAAGCTCACCTGCAGAAGTTTTTGCCGAGTATTTGCGCAACCGGACCTCTTCGTTCCGAGCCAAGCTAGAAGATGCCTTAAGCAGTCCGCGCCCGGCGTACCGCAGGGGAGCTGCGTCTATACGCTTTTGTACATATTTTTGTTCTAAATATGAAACTATAAATCACCGAGTGTTAAATATTTTTTTTTGTACACAAACGGTCCTAAAATGTGCAGTGCGCTTTACTTCTCATCAACGCACATAGCATTGCAGTCCACTGTGGATGGTGTCAGTCGTTTGAATTGCATTGAAAACGGCATGCAGCTACCCTTTCATAAATGTCTTGTTTTAAAACACGGTTTCTCATAGCGAAACTACTCACTCATTGGGTCAACACTGCCAACCGCCAATACTCCGCACCTCACCTTCCCCGCACATATCAAAGTACTCGTCAAATCGGTATTCATACCTGTAAGTAGTTGTTGAAAATATGTTGTTGTTGTTGAAAGAAAGG
Organism: Dermanyssus gallinae; assembly: GCA_003439945.1. Lineage (NCBI taxonomy): Eukaryota > Metazoa > Arthropoda > Arachnida > Mesostigmata > Dermanyssidae > Dermanyssus > Dermanyssus gallinae. The sequence continues at coordinate 10,658 of QVRM01000851.1, forward strand.
CCTACAGAGTATCTTCGTCTGCACAAATCAATTGTGTTTTCCAAAAATACATAGGTATGACTGAAAGCGTGTAACGAAGATTTGTACAAAGGCTCTGCACAAGATGCGACCTGAAACCGAAGGGCGTTGTCTTATCGACCTTAACCGACACACTCAGGAATGATGACTCACATTTTGTGGATATGGGCCTTATTAATCACTTTCACTCACAGAAGCCAAATAACGTTGGTGCCCGGATGCGATGTGAAAACGGAGCATATCAATCATGTGTACGTCTGGCACGTGGTCAGAGATATTCACAGCAGGACATGGTAATGTGTCAACCAAGCAACTTGTTTAACATACACTATTATTTCGTAGTTTGGTATTAAATGATTACAATTTTTGCGTAAGACTTCAATTGAAAGTCTAGTTGATCTCAGAGTTGTGTACCGTTCGGCGACCTCACCTAAACAAACACATTAAAGCAATTAAAAATAGACGCTGCTATTGGAATATTGTTGTTTGGGAACTTCCTTAGTTAAGAAGCGCACCTCAGAGCGGAATGTCGTATGTACAATCGTACACTCATTAGATGTATCGAAATAATGTATAATTTACCCAAGCAGTCTGCGAAGCGGTAACACAATATAGTCTAAACAAATAACTAGGGTCGATAGTGTAATCAACATGTTTTCGTGGCGGATTGCCAGGACACTTAAAACTGGAAACGCTAACGGCGGAAAGTGTTTGGATGGAAGAAATCTACAAACAACAGAAATAAGAGTTCGGTTTCTTCTGCACGTGTGTATAGTTCAAGAGCGCTTCTACAGTCTGTTTACTATCACCGACGTAAGAAGGAAGAAATGACATGCGATTAGCGCGAGTATTCTATAGTAGCATGGTTTTCTCACGCTGTTCATTTGTTTGATGGGTTCAAGTGTTGAGTTTTGCCATTCATCTAGGAGTCCTTTTCGAAAGAAGCGCGTATTTCATCAGGCGTTTGACCCAGTTTAAGTACAGCCGCTAGAACTTTCTCGTCTAAGAATAGCTAGTTATAGTGTCACTGAGTGTTCATGTATGGCTAGACGGTTTCGATACGATTTGGTCAGACTGTTCTTTACTTAGCAGTGCTCGTAAAGTCGTATCTTGCGAGATCTGTGATAGTGACATCACGAACGGCCTTCGTTTTTCATTGCGGTAAGAGTACCTATGGCTTCTGCTTGCTGGCCATAACTTGCCGCCTAATGAAGCCGGTAGTCTTCCACTTCATACACTTACGTCGTCGTGTGGATTTAAACGGCCGTCACAGCTTTGGCTGGTTTGTGTTGTTGGCTGGTTTCGCAGTCTAAGGCTAAGCTATTCTGGTGCAAGTATTCGTTTGTCTCTAGGAGTGCAACAGGCCAGTCCTTCACATGTTCACATACGCTTCAATTACGTAATTGACCATGTCGGCTACCAGCGCGTTTGAACAAAAGTATGCAACACACATAAGCTCTGCAGATGAAGAAAAAGTGGGATAACCATCCTTTTATATGTGTTGGCATCATTAGAAGCAAGGATAGAGCTAGTACATAGCTAGTACAGCTCAGAGTACACATAGCTGGTACAGCTCAGAGTAAAAATACTGCCTTCCGTGATTCGGACGTAGTAAGCTTAACAAGCGTCGGCAAGACATTTTGCGCGAATCTAAAAAGATATACACTTCAAATGTCGAATATCATCACATCGATGTGGCCTCCGAGAGCGTAAAGTTTTTGGGCTGACCCTCAGCCAAAATTTAACGTCCACGGAACTGTTTTTCACATTGCTTCATAGACGGACCCCCATAAACACAAATGTGCATCGGTGGGACTCGAACCCGCGCACCGGGTATGTGTCTCCTCCGGTTGCGAGGCGCAGACTTAAGCCACCACGCCACCGGGCTCGACAGAGAGCTTCGAGAGCGTAGAACAGTAAAAAGAGCGAAGCAAACTCTTCATAATATAAACCAAGTCTAAGCGAAGTAAGCTCTTCACTATGTAAACGAAGTTTCTTAAATGGTTCGCAGAGGCACTTTCGAGCAGTTACTTATCATCATCATCACATTTATCTCACTTATATTGAGTATGCATATAAGATTAATTATTAGACAGTTGTCAGCTGCTCTCGACATGCTATTCGCAAGAGGCAGTGCATGGCCTCCTCGCAAGGGCCAGGCAGACAGACGCATGATACTTCGTACACGCCTGAGAGCATGGTCGACAGGCGCACTCCGTGTACTTCTCGTGAAAGTGCGTATTTGAACAGACCCGATGTTGATAGCCATGAACTATGTATCTGGTATAAACGTGGCAAATGTCACATGCAAGACCAGACCACAGGTAAGAGGCACTGGAAATATCCAGGTCTTCTACAGCTCGTGGGACTTGTTTAACATTATTTTCTCTTTCCGAGATAAAGCTTTCGAATTGTACTGCACCCAACGCGTTCAACCTCAATCACATTACCTCAAAAATCAGTGCACAGGCTGACATTAGGTACACAAAGCGTCTCCTTGCCCGCATTGACAGGCAAAGTACTCGGTTAATGTACATTGTGAAACACCTTTCAAGCAGACCAAAGCTTGCCCAAGTGAGGTGTCTCCATACTTTGTCAAGACCGTAATAAATTAGCCTTGGAGCAATATGAAGGTGAAAGAGTGCTACTGCTGTCCGGACGGACAGCTGCCGGACGTCGCCGACCTCTCCAGAGAAAGACTAGAGCTGTGTGTGTCTCCAAGGAGAGACTAGGGCTGTGCGTACTGTCTCGACGATGTACGCAGTGAAGATCGTTCCAGTATAATGGAACCGAAGCCCCAGATTTGTATCAGTTACTTTTTTTTACATATTGTTTATTTCGCAATAACATTGCATTTCAAGATGGTACATAATTACGATACAGTTAATTATATACAATTTGAACACTTTAACGACCGTCCCACCGGGCGAAAAAGTGCAACGACCGCCAATGCGTCTGGCCGCTTGCTGCGTGGTATTTGGCGCATTTATCTGCTAACTTGCTTTAACGAGCTCTACAACTTTCTATATCATTTAGAAAATATTTTTGGAACACCCAATATATATATATATATATATATATATATTGTAACCCTTCGCCAAAATATTCAGTAGGTAGATTGGTCTGAACACTCCGTTGCCTTTGGAGATCAAAACAACCTCAGTTTATCCGTTGGTATTGTTCCCCTTCTGGTGGCTGTGGTGAAAACCTATACAACCTGATTTTAAAAGTTTAATAAGCTTCTTAAACAGTATTTTGATCTCCAGAGGCGGGATGCCATCTGGCTCTAGAGCCTTTCTTATTTAAAGGCTTGCCGCTGTCTTGAGTACTTGCGCTACTCCGCTTCTGGGGGGCTATCTGCCTATTATATTACTCCACGAAGAACTAGACGTGCTGCGGAACGAGTTTCCTCAAACCTGGTTGATTTTCTCTTTTGTGAGCACAGCTATGGGCTTTCGTGCGTTTTATCTGCGTACTATCTTGTATGGGACGCTTTAAGAGCTGTCTTCGATTTCCTTAAGAAGGCTGTGCCATTTGCTGTGTGTTGCTTTCTACTATTTGTCGTCTTAATACGGCTCTACAGATTTGACAATTGACCAAAGCCATAGTTTCGACCCCTGAGATGTTGTGTGATTTTTTTTTGCTCGCGCCATGCTCTGCTGCAGTCAAACCTTTTCTGAACAAGGCTCTTGTTCAACCAATATTTCGGCTGACAGTTCGCCCGCTTAGGGTGAGTGAGGGGGTCTCCCTGTCCTGGGGTTACCAGGACACTGTCACTAATAGCCACAGGGTTTTTATTGCGTCTAGCTATAATTTTTATTGGTTTATCGTGCGCTAGCCGTCTGTTACCTTAGTTAACTTAGATAGCATTAGCATCAATTTTTTATGGCTATTGAAGATTTATCCATCCGAGTTTTGAAATCGGGCGGCTTGTCGCGTACCCTGTTCCGTCCATTCCTCTGGGTTTGTTTTGCTCTGGTGGGCCTGTTCCCTAGCGTCTTTCCCTGCTCCCCCGTAAGCTGCTCTCCGTCTGCTACTCGTTGGGAGATTGGCTGCTCAGTCTCTGTCTCCTCAGCAGCCAAATTAGTTCTGCCACTCTTATTAGCATGTGCTGATTGCTTGTCCGCATGCTTTGCTTGTTTCCTTTTCGTAGAAGGCAGTGAGTTATCTAGGATGGGCGGCACGGCTCGATCTGGAAGTCTTAAACGACGCGAAAGTAGCTTTGCTTCATCGCGTGATGCAACGACACCCTAGCACCAAAAGCTAGCGGCCATTATTGCGTTGAGACAGCGTTGAGGGCCCGGGATCCCGACCAATCCCCCTCCCAAGAAGCGGAACAGATTTACTGTCAAGATAAAATACATGGGCAAACTTATATTAATAGAAAAATATAATTAGATAAACTTATATATGATAGCCCAACTAAGCCCCCTAGAATTGGAGAATATTTGCAAGCACTTCTCGTAGAGATGTGCAAGACAACATGCACCAACAGAGTGGACTCTAAGAGAGAAAATATGTCACTCAAATACTGGTGGGCCCAGGATATTGCAGACAAACGCAAATCAAGCCGAGCTCCAAACGGAAACACCGAGATGAGGACGCATGCACTTAAACACCGCTCTCACAGGAAAAACTAGGCTCAACTCAAACGTCAGCAAAACCAGGTATTGGAAGAAGCTTCTTAAAAAAGTCGAGGAAAAAAGCCTGGGAAAAACCGTACGTATAGTCAGGGGCAAACACTGACATTTTCTAGTATCTTAAAAACAAGCCGAAGTCTTCCTCATTCCCAAGAAAAACGAAAGATATCGGCTTATATTCCTACTAAGCGCAAAAGACTAAGGGGCATAATTGAAAAAGGACTAAGGCTGTTTGCCTAGGGACACGATCTACTATCGGTCAAACAGTATGGCTTGCGTACGAACAGACCTGTCCTAAGAGCAATACGTCGATTAACAGGTAGGGCGGCTCTCTTAGACATTAAGAACGTTCTCAACAGTGTAAAAACCATTCTGGGAATGTAGACACGAAAAAGGTTCCTTCGTACCTGGCAAAAGTTATTTTTGCCTTTTTGAAAGAACGGTCAATTAGTAAAGGTCTAGTCGAGCCCGGTGGCGCGGTGCATTTGCCTGCGCCTCGTAACCGTATTAACCATTTGTAACCTATTTGTATTCGCGGAAGGTATGAAACAATGCGAAAAGCAATCCCGTAGACGTTAAATCTGAAAGTCAGCCCGAAAAGGTTTTTTAGGCAAGCCGATCAATGGCAACGGGGTCCCACAGAGGTCTATACGATTGCTGGTCTGTCAAAGAAATACCACGTAATTCTGAGCCTGGAGGGGAATGGAAAGGAATACGGTTGTAGTGTGTGTGTTCTCGAAACCTCCCATAAAAAGGGTCTATATTTGGCCCGCCACCCTGAAACTTAGCTTGTATCGACGTCCTCCGATTGACAAGCCAACCTAGAGAAGTGGTAACAGTGACTCATGCCGATAACCTCGCTATAGCCGTACAGGCTAACGCTGCCGACAAGCTAGAACAGAATACAAGCGGAGCTATACACTTTACGTCACAGTGGATGAAGGCAGCGGGACTGGTTCTGGCTACGGAAAAGATTGAAACGCAACACTCCTTACGGGAAGGAAGAGCTTTCATTCACTTGCTTTACAGCTCAATAATCAGCACATTAAATTGATAAACTAGGCCCTTTAGTCACACTACATGCAATCATGATTGGACTCAGCCACAAACAAAAGCAACAAGGCTGGTAGTAAGTGGAAAGTTTCTTCGTGCGGCTGTTACTCGGTCTCCTCTATCAATTTTTTTCCGTTCTAAGGTTTGACCTAGTCTTCTCTAATACCGGGCAACCGGCACCATAATTGGTCCCTGGTTTCAGCTGGTACAATATCGTGGAATCTAAAAGCAGATCAACGCCGTGGACTATGGGAGGAGTGTACTAGGCCGAAAGAATTGGAACGAATGGAAATTCCTAAGATGAGACAGTCTGAACATATGACAGAGGTACTTTGAGGACACGGTGACATGCAAAGTAACTCCACAGATTAAATGAGATATCAGTTCGTCCTGCATTTAGTGCGTGACAGTCGAGAAACGCTTCTGTGCTACACTATAGAGCTAAATATATATATATATATATATATATATATATATATCAGAAGCTTAAATTCAACTACTTTTTATGTGTTTTGGAGATAAATTCCCAGACGCGTGGCGTAAGTGGCCGCCGCACTTTTAAATAAGGGTTGGCCTTTATTTATTTTAGCAATAGACCTTATTATCTTGCAACCATGCGAATTTTGCCTGTAGCCAACTTTGAAGCTCGTTCGGCGCCCAATTAAGCCGTCGCTTAATCAGTCTTGTGCCTAAAGCGTCGATATAGAAAATGACGCATTTCGTGATTTCACGACTTCATTAATTGACGACTTTACATGATTTCAACTGCGAAGGTGCAGAGTCAGAGTAAGGTATTGCACGGGGTAGAAGCCTTGCATTCTTTGCTTTGTGAATTACACAACAAAGTAACAAAGTAGGGAGCTCTGTAGGTGGGTAGAGAGTTGCCTCGACGACTGTCTCTTTTCTTCAAGACTATTCTTGTTAGACTGGTGTTAGCGGCTGCTGTGACGGCTTCCTGTAGGCCTTCTGTTCTAAAAGAGCTGTAGAGTCTTGTTAGTGCTTCTCTTAGGGCCTAAGTAAAAAAACTTATCTTCATTCTCCTCGAAGAGGGGTGTTTCAATCCCTCAAGGCCGTCAGGATGTCTTGGTTCTGTAGGAAGCTAGCTTTCCTTTCCTTAATGTGTCGCAGTGCATACTACAGTCCAAGTAAAAAATTGGGGCCAAGGTTGCTCGATGTGGCAGTCATCTTTGTCGGAATTTTGCAATAGCAACAAAATTCTTGTTGGTGCGTTACTTCTAGATGCTTGTCTTATTGAGGGTTGTGTTAGTACAGCTGCGCGCAGGCCATTCCATTTGCATGAAGTATAGTGGTCTTTTTGTTTTTTCTCTTTTTTTTGTAAGTTTCCTTTCGTAAGAAGGAGGCATTTTATCTCTGCAGCTGTGAATTCATCTGGTGGTGAAAAAGGAACAAGCTCTGAAAGTAGGTAGGTAGCTGTCTTGACGACTGTTTTTTTTATTCTAGCTGGGGTGAAACCTAACTTAAGGGCTCTGCGGCAGATATCACGCGTTATTTTAGCTCATACGATCGTACTGCCTTACAGTTTTGTGAGTGAGTAGTGCGGTACTTGCTTACTACTTTGTATTTCTACGTCAGCCACTACCGCCGGTAACAGCTCTATGGATCTCCCTCGCCTACCTAGTTAGGCAGTAGTTAGCACTAAGAGCACTATCGTGCCTCGTGATACCGTGCTAGATTTCGATGCTAGCAAAGACAAGTTGTACAGAAGAGGAACAACAAGGTTCATCGCATTGAACGAAGTCGAGCAAAGAGTTCCGGTTTAGTATGTTGCTCATATTTCTGCTACTCTTGGTACTGTTGTTGCTTGCACATTAGCGAGTTGCAGTGAGCAAGCAGCTGCTCCGTTGCAACCACCAACACAGGTCTTGCCAGTGAGATCCAGACCTTCTGCGTTTTTCTTACTAGGGTCTAAATCTTTTTGCGTGCTTTGTTCTGGTTAGGTGGCAGACTACCTGTGGCGGCGTTGTCTAGGGAACAAGTGCGCTAGTCAAGGTTGTCATCTACCGGGATGTCGCCGGTTTGATCCATGTTGTTGATCGAATTTTCTTTGAGCGATGCTTATTGAGAATAGATGATAAACCATACCACTGAGAGCCAGCGGCCAGGCTGCCACAAGGACTGTTGGGAAACCCTAGATATCTTAACATGTCCGGCCCTCGGTGCATTGAAGATATACCTCAGGTTAAGTTCCAAGCCCGTAGGGGCGGAGGATAGTCTAGAATTAAAAACGACCTCCTTAGAAATATTTTTCATTTCTAGGTGGCAGACTACCTAGCGCCTCTTGCTTGGTTTTGGTCAGCCGCCCGTCGGTGCGGTCACGTTCGAGGATTTGCCCGACTTTGCCCGTTCCAAGTGGGGGCGGCGGAGGCGGCAGTTATCTCGTATACCGCCCTTGCCTTGTGGGAGGAGATCTGGTTTGGTTCGGATCGGCTAGGCATGACCTGGCCGCCAATCGGCTACTATCCTCGTCACCTCACCTCACCTTACCTGGTCAGCCGTTGCTCCGACTCGTCTGCCAGCCACGACATTGCGCTTTCATTTCGACGGCGCTGAGGTTGGGGTGCACATATATTTGCCGCCACCCCTAGCGAAGGTAGTGACTCCAGCGTGATAGTCACATCCAAGCAGACGGTTGGCTAGTTCGTTCGCTCGAAGGTGGTTTTCGAGCTAATCGATTCTTCTTCTTTCGCCTAGTTCTTCTGCTGTTTCACAGTCGTTCCACCTGTCGACCAGCGACGCGCGACGGAGGAGGAAAAGGAAGCAGGCTTTCCTGTCCACGCGACGAGTAGCGGCAGCAGCGCCGCCTCCGCCGTTGCACCAGTAGCACCAACAGCAGCGGGATTGGTGGGTAACTTGTAAGGCGCGGCACTGTTTTCATCGCCTTTTCTTTTTACCACGGCTCTTTCTTCATTTTCATTCGTCCCTTGTCTGTTTGCCCTTTTGCCTTTCCTTCTTCAGTTTAGTCGAATCGTTGCTGTTATTGATGTCGTTGTTGTTGATGTCGCTGTTGTTGTTGTTGTTGGTGGTGGTGGTGTCGTTGTTATTGTTATTGTTATGGTCGCCGACGTCTTAAAAGCCGTAGTCATCGTAGTGGATGAAAAACGGCGCTTCACAATGCAGACCACCACCACCACCACCACAACTTGCAGCAGCAGCAGCATCAGCGGCAGCAACAGTAGACATCCGGCGACAGCGTCCGTCAGTGACAGGCGGTGGCGACAACATTATCGCCGTTGCCGCCACCATCATCATCATCATCATTATTATTATTATTATTATTATTATTATTATTATTATTATTATTATTATTATTATTATTATTATTATTATTATTATCATCATCATCATCATCATCATCAGCCTCCTCTCATATGACTCGTTGAACGCCCTTTGGCCAGCTTGAGCGGCTCCTGCTGCCTCTGCTGCTGGCTCGCCAAGCCATTGCCAAGTGAAGACGTCGTTGACCGTTCAACAGAGCGAAAGCCACGTCGCGCTGTTAGGGCTAGCTAGCCACATCCTCACAGGCCGCGGCCGCCACCACCGCCGGAACAACCAATACGCCAGCCAGCCAGCCTGCCAGCCTGCCCAACTGGCTCGACTAGGGAGCTCACTTT
>QVRM01000851.1:25000-60411 GCA_003439945.1 Dermanyssus gallinae
TGGCGTTCTTTACAATTCTTTTATAGTCACGACTTAATCTAGTATAAAAATACGTCATCTCCGGGCGGATTTTTGCTAAAATGTATGCTTGAATCATATAATGTTTGCAAGAAGCGCACTCCTGATTGTACCATGGAGCGTGCTTTCTGTTTGTTCGCTTGCTCTCTGTTTGTTGCTTAAGCCGAGCGCTACCAGTAATGGCACCTCGAATGCTGGTGGCATAGGAAACCACATTGATCATGGTTGGCACTGGGTATATGCTTCGCGAAGTAACAGTCAAAAGGCTGAGATTCAGATTGCGACTTAGAGAAGGCCGCCCGCAATCTGTAGATTGCGGTTGAATTGATATTTCCATTGCAACGGGTAGGTGCCACCTTGCACCGAACGCCAGAGTCTTCTCCTGCACCCCCCTGTACTTGACATTACATGGGTTAGCATTTGTGGCAAAAATGTCGATCGTAGATTGTCCGTGAGGCGCGACGAAGGTCGAATCTTCAGCTGTAGATATAACCCACATACTGCGATATGCCAAGGCGTTGAGTAGTGATACCGTTCTTATACATCTTAGTTTGTCAAGCCGACAGTTGAGATCACCGCATAGTACAGTCACTTTGTCTAAGTCTACCATGTCAAGGCATAGTACTAATTTCTCCAGCAGTGTTTAAATAGCTTCTGAAGGACTTGAATGTATTGCAATGACGTTGATGGCGGTTCCTGTTAGGAGTACGCAGTTATCCTCGTTGTAGCATGTTTTTGCGCCAGCGAGCTTGCTGTTAAACAACACTGCAACTCCCCCACTTGTTCTGCCCGGTCCTTCCGTTTGTACACCCAGGCATTCCGTTATACACCAACTTGGAACGACTGTAGGTTTGGTGGCCCATGCCTCAGTAAAGACCAACACGTCATACTGCTCAGCTAAAGGAATAAGTGGGTAACTTGATTTAATGCCTTCACAGTTCCATTGAAAGAATTTAAGTAGCGATCTCTTGTCTTGAGTATGTTGCGGTTGTTTTTGTACTGGTGCGTTTGTTACTGCTTAGCAAGCCGGTCACGAGCCTCCAGGAGGCCTGTCGCGCTTGCTCGTCTTTACACCTTGGTTACATGATAGCGTGCAAAGTGCATCGCAAGGAGGCTTCAATAGAGTGTTGCAAGGTTTTTTCAAGGGAAGTAGCTCCAGTGGCTTTGCTCAAGTCACCACCCATCTCTCCTGCGGTTGCCCTGCAGAGCAGAGAGGGAAACAACTTTTCAAATACACTGGTTACCGCTGTTTGAACCGCTTTGATGATCAGGAAACAACCTTGTCTAGTAAACCTTGTACAAGATCTGCAGCTATGTCCATTGAAGGTAACGCTGTTTCGCTCTTTTCCACAGGTTTCGACTTTGACTGTCCAACTTCTCGAGTGTTCATTGCGTCGTTGTTAGCCTTCGCACCATTCTTTACCACCGAAAAGTTATCAGAGGGTTGAACGTATTCTACGGGGGCGCAAAGTGGTAGAGTTGGGGCCTCAGGTTGCCTCTGAATAGCATTCCGAAAGGCCCGCTTCAACATTTCTATACGGCTCAATCGAACGGAGCGATATATATATATATATGGTGTTCCGCAATTGAGTTGCCATATTCTAAATGATTTAACCTGTTTAAAAATAAATTTTCGCAATGGAATGTTTAGGGAACAGTCTTTTTAGTCTCTTATACTAATGCGGATATTCGGAGATCACCTGCATCGTCTGAAAGATACTTGTACTGAAAGGGCGGTGGAGTAATTACGGTAATCACATCACGATCATCAATCGAACCGCCATTGATATGGTGCAAAAATAATCTCTGTAAAGTGAACGTCTTTGTTGTCGTTCTATTCTTCTAGCTCTACGTTAAACGTAATACTAAATTTTAAAGGTTAAACAATCATATATCCTAGGTATATAGACCAAAAAAACATATATACGAACTCCATCGAGGTCGAGGCCTGTCTTAGGTGAACGCGTTTGCGGATTCTTAGGTGTTGTTGACGCTACCATTGCTTTCCGCGCCAAGCAATGTGCGCAGCAAAGGCGTTGACTGAGGGGGCAGTGAGGCCTAGGTATGTGGGTCTATTTACGAACTTTAGCTCCTGCCCGCATAGCACAAGCGAGTTACTTTCTACCGGCCAAACCGCCTGTCTAAAGTTTATGGTTTCCGTTATTTCCGTACTGATCTCGAGACCGAGTTCCGTTACATGAGCTGCCAATGCAGCCAGGGCTTGCGGGCTTAAATACACGCACACGTATATACTAATCAACATGCAATTAAAACAATATATATATTGTTTTAATTGCATGTTGATTAGTGTTACACTTGTGAGGTCTGATATATAAATACGAATTGCGATTATATATATATATATATATATATATATATATATATAAGCTTTTTAACACACGGCAGGGGAATTTTTGAGAACATTCAGTCAGTGTTGACCGCGTACTGTGAGACTCCAAGTATAAATAGGCTCCCTGACCCACTCACTAAACTTTGCACTTCAATTTTTTTTATTTCAAAATTACGGCGGGGGTGCTCCTCTCATGAATGAGAACAATTTTTGAAATATATTTTTCTGATTGCGAAAACTTTATTGAGTATTACTTTATTTTTGTCGAACAGCCATTGCATTTGTCTACAGGATTCTGTTAAAAATAGCTGATATTTTAACTCGGTTAAAATACCTTCTGTGCTGACTCTCAGCCAAGATTTACGTTCATGGCACTGCTTTTCGCATTGCTTCATGGACGGACCCCCATAAATACAAATGTGCAACGGTGGGGCTCGGACCCGTGCACCTATGTGTCTTCTCCGGTCGCAAGGCGCAGACGAATGCACCACGCCACCGGGCTCGACTTTTAACTCGGTTGTCGGTCTTAATCATGGTAGGTGCATTTAGTGCCATGCCAAGCAAACCCGATAATCCTTGACGATTCGATCTGTGAGCATGAGCCCGTTATCCAGACCACAGGTTATGCTCAAGGTGATAATCTTAGCCCTCTGCTTTTTTCTACCTCAGCGATCTGCCGTCAATAATTCACAAAGAACACGATACGGTCGGCATCATACTATATGCTGCCGATATCGTCATGTACAGTCGTGACAAGTTGGAGTTGCAGCGAAGCATACGCACCCTGGAGGGGTACTGCAAAAACAACGGCCTTAAGATTAACGCCGAGAAAACAAAAGCTATTAAATTTATACCTGGGGGACCGCTGGCTCGGTCCGATCGCTTGAAACTCAGTACTGGTGCAGTCGAGTTCGTTAACACCTTCTGTTACCTTGGGGTTAACTTTTCGATGAAGGGCACAACCTTTGGACAACACAGAGCCGAACGAACCAGAAAAAGTCTAGTCGCGATGTCTACAATCGAAAAGCCCCAACAATTATCCCTGACCACACTAAAAGCACTTTTTGACCTGAAAGTTGCTTCGGTGGCGGCCTACGGCATCCAGGTCATATGGGAACACCTCAGCCTATCACAGCTAGAAAAACTAGATAAGGGAAAGCCTACGTTTTTCAAGCTAGCCATTGGGTTGCCACGAAATGCGAAAAACCGTCTAGTTTACCTTATGCCTTCTACTCAAACTCTGCCATCGAAGCGGCTTCCACGATCCTGATGTCGGCTGTTTGTGCCGTTTATGTAACCAGCCGTGCTCTATCTACCATCTCGATACCTGTCAGAGAGCTATTTCTCTTACGCAGTTAGCTCGATTATATTTTATTACTTATCTATAAACATGTGTTTTATTAAAATGATCTATATATATATATATATATGTATATACTTACCATTCATATGGTGAAATAAATAAATGATGATGATTTAGTGCCATTAGTTGTCCCTCTAGGGTTGTTGGTTATGATAATTGCAGCGCGGGCTTGAAATCTTCCCTATTTGGCGGAGGTAACTTGGAGAATTGACACGCCCAGTAGGTACTATGTACATTAGTTCTGCTATTGGTCCTTCGATCTATTTCTGGATATGACGGGCCAGGCTGCCACCTCCTGAAAGTTTTCTTTTTCCTAGATGTTTTGTTCAAGTAGGATCTTCCCATAGTCTGTGGCGTTCATCTGTTTTTAGATACTACGCAAAAACAGCTATGACCAGTGAAGCAAAAATGCTGACTGCGCGGTAAGCAGTCGCATCTTTGCTTATAGTCCTTAGCAACTATACGTTAAGCCTTGCCAGCGTCATCCATACTGGAGCTTCAAACTATTGATTTGGCCTCTGGCATGGGTAATCGTCGCCGATTTTGCTGTACCCCAAAGGGATTCAGCATAATCTGGGCAATATCATTGGCGGCCATCCATTGCCTTTTCCACATATAGGTGGTGCCCCTTAAGCCACGACCAAGATGTATATCTAGGTACCGGCCAATATTAACAAACCTAAGTGACCGGCATTGTTGTTGACCAAGCCAATAGCCTCGCTTTTAGTCCGGGCCATTTTATGACCTACTGACTTTATTCTTGTTATGATGTCATGCAGGCCATACGCGCTGTCCAAGACTCCCTCAATCTGAAAAATGTTGTTTTAGTGGCTTGCTGTCTGCTTGTAATGTTTTTCGAGGTCGGTGCACAGCTGCGAGGCTAGACCGCTTAACCGTTCACACAATACGATTGTTGTTAGGTTTTCTGCAATAACCAGTACTTTCCGTTCAACGATTATCGTGTGAGGTTGGGAGGTGGTTGCTGCAGATTGTCAGATGCAGCTGTCGTTGCTTTTTGCAGTCAACATTGTCCTTGCTGCGTCTCGCCCTAGTAAGCACTCGACGTGCTCTGAGGCAGTTCCTGCTGATGCTGTAGCGATCTCATCATTACACCAGTACTTGGGCTGTACCGGACCGGATACCTTCTTAGGTGCGTGGTGAGACGTTCTCCTCTCTTACAGCCCCCTCATACGCAGGTCATGCGCGCTGTACAAAACTTCCTCCTTTTGAAAATGGCCTTCAGTTGTTTTAGTAGCTTGCTGTCCGCTTGTAATGTTATTCGAGGTCGGTGTACAGTCGAACGCTTAAACGAGGCAAGCCCGCGTTAGCGTTCGCTCAATACAGTTGTTGTTAGATGTAGGTAGGTTTTTTTCATTAACCAGTACTTTCGATTCTACAATTTTATAGGGTTGGTAGGTGCCGCAGGCTGTTAGATCGACAAATGATACTTGTCCTGATCGACTAATGTTGGCGAATTACTTGTATGTATTGTCAATAAGTCAAGCCGTCCATTCAAGGAGTGTACGCAAACACTCACGTTGGTTGTCGATGATCCTCGCACGTCAAAAAAAGGCGTTGAGACCATTTGAGAAATCTACCAACGGAATCTAAAGACGAATTAGATGGAGACATTTTGCCACGAGCTTGTATGCGCTTCAGATCCAAATTGAAAATTGATCAGCGTGCGCGGGGGTTATATTAGATGAAAGTTTTCTTCAGAAGTCCCCCGTATCGACGACGCAAAAAGTTTTATCTAAATCTCTGTTTTTGTTTAGGTACGGGATCAACAAGGGGTGTTACAGTAAGCGCCAATGTAAGCGAATTCACATTTGGCATACTTTCTGCTGCTATGCTTTGACAGTAAAAACCTTCGACAGTTCGATGGGTAGGCAGTCCACGATAATCAAAATCGGCTCGCTATAAGATCTAACAACAGATTCTTATCAATGAACATGTTTTCAAAAATGTTGGCGAACATTTTAGTGCCTCGATTCACGAATTGCATAACATTTCAATTTATTTGTGTGTCGGATATTATACGAATTGGCGGACAAAACACATACATATTGTTTAATTCGCAATAATTTTGCATTGGCAATTGGCGGACAAAACGTCCCCTCCGAAGTGCAACAACTATGACAGAAATAATCTATCATTACTGTCATCTGCTGGCGCGCGTATACAAAATGCGGATTTTCTGTAGCTACTACCTATGTTAAACGAGCGTTGGTCTTCACACAGCTAAATTCGTTTGGTACGGACACTTGGCGTGCGGACACACGAGGTAATGCGTATCTCTCCGTCTGTCCGTTTAGATTAGGCGAGGTTAGGGTGGGCGGGCCAGTAGCGTGTGGCCAGAAAGACGTCGTTGTCTGGAGGAATCTAAGAGTACCAATCAGAAGTTGGTTAAAACCAAGCCAACACCCTTCACGTTGTTATGCTGTTGTATATTGGTGCGATGTGCGGAGCGAAGTGATGAACGCTTGCCGTTGTGCGGCGAACGCCAAAGGCTTAGCAGACACAGAGACTGAGACTGCTATTTGCTGAGAATACTAATAACGTTTCTCTGGCTCTCTAGCTAATGCAATTGAGTGGTCAAGGCGGCGCTGCAGCTCCAGCTGTTGCTGCCACCATTGCCACCAGCAGCGTATCTGCGCACAAGAGCAACTCTGCGATGTGCAGTGGCAACTCTAGCTCAGGTTGGTACCGAAGTGAGGTAGTCGAGCCCCTCTGCTCCGCCACCCCTTTACGCGCCCGTCCAGCAGCAGCAGCAGCATCGTCGTTGTCGTCGTAAATAATCGACAGCAGCCGGCCCCAACATCGCCGGGTGGTGGGGGGTGACGAAAGCGAGCCATTTTGGGCTTTCGGGACGAAACGACTCCCGAGGACACAAATCTTAATTGAACTTGGTGACTCGTGACTCGTGAGCCCGTCGAATAAGAGAGAAGAGCAGACGGAAGTCAAAAGATCGGTCGGATGAGGCAGGCGGAGGGGAGGTGCCGGACGCACGAATCGGCAAGTGATACCGCCAGCAAGGCTGCTCTGCTTTACTACAAATGCTTCTATAAGTCTGCCGCTCCCGCTGTGACTGCTGCTCCCGCTTATAGTGTGGCTCACCTGGAAGAAAGAGCGAAAGAAACGAAGACCGACAATTATTCTTTGGGCTCGTCTTCCGAGTCCTTCTCGGCAATCCACAATCGTCGTGTTTGGCTCGCCGCTTTCGTTGGACAAGCTTGGCTCTTTCTCTATTCGGCTTCCGAACATTGACCAGCAGGCAGACCTCGAAGCGGCGGACATATTGTCGTAAAAGACGCCCGCCGCGCTGCGTCACGAAGCTGCCCCCCGCAGGCTGGAAACAGACCCCAATAATGGCGTGTCGGAGCATCGAGCACGTCACTAGGGTTCGTTATTTATTTTTCTTTTTCCATTATACTCTTTTTGTCTGCCCTTTTATCGATTGCGCCGCTTGTTATTTGCCCATCTTTCCCTTCCCCTCCTACACTTTCTCCCTCCCTTCCTTCCACCCCCCTCGCACTCTCTTTCGTCATTCCTTAATGTATATCGTTTGTGTATCGTCCTAATGTATATCGTTTGTGTATCGTCCTGATGTATATCGTTTGTGTATCGTCCTAATGTATATCGTTTGCGTATCGTCCTAATGTATATCGTTTGCGTATCGTCCTAATGTATATCGTTTGCGTATCGTCCTAATGTATATCGTTTGTGTATCGTCCTAATGTATATCGTTCGTGTATCGTCCTAATATATATCGTTTGTGTATCGTCCAAATGTATATCGTTTGTGTATCGTCCTAATGTATATCGTTTGTGTATCGTCCTAATGTATATCGTTTGCGTATCGTCCTAATGTATATCGTTTGTGTATCGTCCTATTGAATATCGTTTGTGTATCGTCCTAATGTACATCGTCCTAATGTATGTCGTTTGTGTATCGTCCTAATGTATATCGTTTGTGTATCGTCCTAATGTATATCGTTTGTGTATCGTCCTGATGTATATCGTTTGTGTATCGTCCTAATGTATTTCGTTTGTGTATCGTCCTAATGTATATCGTTTGTGTATCGTCCTAATGTATTTCGTTTGTGTATCGTCCTAATGTATATCGTGTGTGTATCGTCCTAATGTATATCGTTTGTGTATCGCCCTCACCACCGACACAATCACCACCATTGCTTTCATTGTGAATGGCGCTTGTGTCTGGCTATTTCAAGAAAGTCGTCTGCCGGAGCCGTCAATGCCAAAGGCTAGTTTGATGGCTTGCTGGTTTTCGTCGTCTTCGTCGTCGTCGTCAGCGTCGTCTTTAGCGTCAGCAATGCCCGCCTCTGCTACTGTCGCTTCCGCTTACAACGCAGCCGCCGAATGGGGGCAGCGCTTGCACACGCACTTGCACACAGCTTGATGGAAGAGGTAGGCTGGCTGGCAGGGAGGCAAGCCGCTAGGCCGTATTCCCAATCTTGTATGCACGGCGGGCCACGGAGAGCCACGCGACCCGGGGGCCCGTGGAGTATTTCGTAGCCTCCAACGTCCAACGACCGGCGCTCCTCGTGTTCTCCTCGTGGGTCTACTTACGCTCGATTTCTTTCTTTCCCTCTCTAACTGTCTGTCGGTCGGTCTGCACCCCGTCCAGCGCCCCCCCCCCCCGGATTGAGCAGTGAGTGAGTTCCTGGCGGCAGCGGGTGGCGACGATCGTTCTCAGCGTGAGCGACGGCTGTGCGGCCAAACTGTCAGAAGAAGTCACTTCTGCTCCACGCCTCCTTCCTTTGAACAGTGGCCAGCTGTGCACGTAGCTGCCTCCTAGCTAGCAATGGTCGTCGTAGTGAGAGTAGCAGCGTGGCCAGCATCGAAACAGTAGTAGAAGTAGTAGTAGTTATAGTAACAGTAGTTGTCGTCGTAATAGCAAACGTAGTTGAAGTAGAACTAGTGTTTTTGTCCCCACAGCAAGCCCCGCAGTGGCCAGCCAAAGCCAAGCAGATGATCTCCAAAAACCGTGTTTGCTCACGCAGCATGAGGATGGCGATGATGGTGGTGGTGGTGTTGATGGTGATGATGATGGTGGTAGCGGCAATCATGATCATGACGATGAATGGTGACGACGGAGCAACACATTGGAGTTTACCAAACCTTAGGATTTCTGGCCCCTCTGAATCGCGACCAGGCTGATATTTCGGCCTTTCGTATCATGCTGGCTGGCTGTGTACCCGGAAAGGGGTGTGTGTAGCAAGCGTTGAGAAGGCGGGCCACACAAACGAAGAAAACTCATCGCCGTCGTCGTCGTCATCAGCAGGCGCCGCCGGGCAGTTTACCCAGTGGCCAGCAGTCGACCGCCCAACCGACCGGCTCAGCGGGTCTGGAGGGTATGTGGGGTTTGGGTGGGCTGGAAAGTCTGGGGTAGTCCGGGCGAGTTTAGGATGTGGTGGTGACGGTGCTGTTGCTGTTGCTGCTGCTGCTGCTGCTGCTGCCGCTGCCGCCGCCAAGGAAGAGATCCTCTCTCAATCTGCATGTGAATGGGCGCGCGCCGCATATCTCAAGCCGATGGACAAGCGAACTGACGACTGCTCGCTGGCTGTGTGGTGGCGCGGAGAAAGAAGCGGGAAGGGCAGGAGGGACATTAGGGACGGAGCTGCCCTGCTTGGTGGGTATCTATCTATCTGACTGACTCACTGACTGACTGAGTGGGTGGGTGGATGGGTGAGCGACTGGCCTGGTCGGGAATGACTGGATGAGGATCGCTTGACTGGCGGATGAGACAGCAGCCAAGCGGACAACAGCGGGGCAATGGCAGCGCCATCAGCATCAAGCTCGTCGCACCCAGGCGACGCTGGTGCTGGCGGAAGATAGCAAGTGAAGAAGAGCGAGGATGAGGAGTAAAGCCAAAAGATGGCCAAGAAAATCAAGCGCTTATAGGGAGAGAGAAAAAAACCAAACGAAAGAGAAAAAATGAACGCGAAGGGCAGGATGTCGAGGAGAAGAGAATGAAAATGACGACAACGGCACTGGCAGCAAGCAAAACCCACACCCACTAGTGTACCAACGACTGCCAACAAGCGTACGAGGCTATCTAGGCTACCGACCGGCTAGCTATCCTTTATAGGGGCGCTTGTGCACTTGCTGTGCCACTTGGCCCTCGCTGCCACTGCTGCGCTGCTTCTGCTGTCCAGTGTAATAGGGAGAATAAGGAAGGGATGTTGGGGTGGGTGGGAACAAGACAGGATGCCAACGACGGGCATAGCGCAGTGGCTGGGCACCATTCTCAGCCGCCTGCATGCAATGCTACACTTGCTGCCACCGGAGTATACTTTTGCTGTCGGGGGGGAAGGGGGGTTCATTCTCCGCTCATCAGCCAAAGCCCTATACGGAGCGCCGATGAGATTAGGATGTTAGCCAGCACCTCGACGATTCCCACCACCATCACTATCTCCTAAATCCATTCGAACCAACCAAAGTCGCACTCTCTTCTATGTGTGTGGGTGCATGTAGTCACTCGGAACTGCATCTTAGGCAAGTACGAAGGCCGAAGAAGAGATTTTTTTATTTTGGACTCCAAACTTCAATGGGTCTGAGTTTCTTTTTAGCCCTCTAGTAGAACTTGTCGACTTTAATTGGAATAAAAATACTACACCCTCATGTAGGCTTCTCCTGCAATGAATCACTGTGATAGCGTGACCACTACCTAATACTTCCACTCCTGTTGTTGCTAGAACAACACAATCGACGTTGATGCTCAGCGTCGGTCTCATAAAGAGACTAGCGTTACACACGACCACTGAGTTGCGTCGAGCTTCTGCATTAGTGAGTAGAAAAAATTAAAGCCATATACATTCGAGGGGCGCTAAGCAGACCAGGTTGATTTTCTGAACGTTACGCAAAACTCCGTAGTCCGCCCGAATCGACAAGTGCTGCCTGCAAAAAATCTGTGTGGTAACGCCCGCTTGCAGCGCTTGTTGCGTATACAGAGATGCTACATGAGGCAGCAATTCACAAAGAAGCAACGAAGGGACAGAAACACGGGGAAAAAGAAAGAGGGGAGAGAGAGAAGGGGGTGCGAGATAGAGATAGAGAGAGAGAGAGAGATAAGGAGTGCGAAATTGAGAGAGAGAGAGAGAGAGAGAGAGAGGGAGAAGAGAGATAAGATAGGAAGAGAAAAATAGTCGTTAGTCCGTACAATGACCGCATAGCTTCTTGCTGCCGCCCGAACAGTTTTCGTACGCACAGTTGGCCCGCGGGCTGCAGCCTGCCCTGCCAGGCTGCTGTTGGCACAGTTTCGTCTCTTCCATCTTCATGGGGCCGTTATTTAACCTAGGCAGCGAGGCGACAGCTTGACAGTCTTGCATTTCGGGCTTTTCGGAGCGCGTTTGGAGAGCGTTCAATACTTCCGCTGAGCGTACTGAAAATGCATACATACCCAAACGACGTGCTGCTGCCTTTGCCGCAACAAAGCACATTCAGTCGTCTGTTCACTCTCATTTTATTCACTGGAAGCCCACAATGATGCCGGCTGGCTGACGGGGGGGGGGGGGGATCGTATGTTCTTATTCGCAAACGCAGTTGTTATCCATCTGTTGAGCTTTGTGCAGTTTCTGCATACTAAGCCACGAAACGCAGTGAAGCCCTCTCATCATACCGTGTTTCGGTAGACTGCTCGAGCCAAGAATGCTAAATAAAATCCCTTCAATTGAGCTAACATATCATTCTTTAAGACACCGTTCTTATTGCACTACAATTGCTCTTGTTAAATTATAGTATTAGGACAACTGCTACTACATTTACCCGTCTAGAATAGTATTAAAAAAAGCATTGTATATATGCTACAGCCATTTCCCTCGAAACTACATTCGTTTTACTTTGCTGAAAATAGTGGTTCTTCTTTGCGATCCGTTTATTATTGTTCAATTTTAATCTTCGTCGTCAGCTGACCTCCCATCTTGTTGTCGGTTTACTCCTTCAACTTACTTCCCTTTGTATTATGCCCTGTCTGGTACCCTATTCCCTATTGCGCTTCTCTTCGAGCATGACGAGCTTGACGTCAAACATACTATGTAGGTATTTATGG
The DNA here is from genome assembly GCA_003439945.1 of Dermanyssus gallinae. NCBI lineage: Eukaryota > Metazoa > Arthropoda > Arachnida > Mesostigmata > Dermanyssidae > Dermanyssus > Dermanyssus gallinae. Next base: position 36,802 of record QVRM01000851.1, read on the forward strand.
AAGCCCTTGCGCTCCGTTGATGACGTTTCCTGTGAGAACTACGCAGCTATCTTCATTGTAGCAGGTTTTGCGCCTGCCTTTTACGCTACCATTTTTCACCACAGACGACCAACTACACTTTGAATAAGTATCAGGCGGCAGAACGTATTCTGCAGGGGCTTAATGTAGTAAGGTTGGGACGGCAGTCTGTCTCGTAATAATGTTCCGAGGGACCCGTTTTAACATATCCATATGGCTCAATCGAATGGGGCACGAACCCCCGTGGCTTCGTCCTCGCGCTAGGTAGGCAACATTTGGCCTAAGCCGTGTCACGCTTCCCAAGATGTTCCTGAGATTCACATCTTCTGCACTTTGCTTTAGAAACCTTCCAGTCTGCAGCAAAGTCGTCGATGCCCGAGTATCTACAGCACTATATATATATATATATATATAGCGTAACAAGGCTTAGGCTAAATGTTGCCTACTTAGCAGCGAGGACTAAGCCACGGGGGCCTTGCGTCGCACCGTAAATATCGAACATCCACGTACAAAAGCGTTGACTATACAGTCACAGCCGAGGTCCCTCATGGATCCGTACTGAAACGTATCCTATAGAGCACGACCTAAGATGATTTACTTTTACACCTACACCCCCAGGTTCTCCATTCCATCTCGCCTACGCAAACGACCTGCCACACAATTATCACATCTCGCGATAAAGATCTATTTAAAATAGCAAAGTGAGCTATGGCGTGTATCCGGCAACATTTCGATACGCGGAGTTTCCAATTGTCTCTACACAAAACTTATGCATAGAAAGGCGCCCAGTGTGGCACTGTTTTGAAAGCGCACGACTACCAGAGTAGCCGCACAAATTCTTTCCAGACAGATTTCTTGAGACCTAACAATCATGGAAAATAGCATTTATAAGCTCAAACAACTCAGATATGGAAATATTACTACCTACTTGCACACCTGCTGGATGTAGTTGCTTTTAGCATCGTCTCCATTTCAATTAAGCATTTGGCTACATAACAACGCTCGGGCGCAAATAGCGAGGGTGACCCGTGAAACCACTACATTACCGCAATGACTTTGATGCGCGCAGCATAGTCAAGCAGAAAATGTGCCGTTTGTTATTTTTTAGCGCCAATATAGAAATTTCTACAAATACGGATTTTTATAACTTTCAATTTTAAACAGCGGTATACTAATTTATAGTAATATATATATATATATATATATATATATATTAAGGCTACAAAAAAGTCTTTTCGGTTTTGGTGCTATAAAGAAAACACATATATAGGAGACACGGGAGGTCTTATTTATTGATTTTTATATTCGCCGCCGGAAGATACAACCTCTGCCCAACGATTTACAAGGTTTTCGATTCCTTTTCTGTAAAAGTTTGGGTTTTTAGTGGCAAAATATTCTTCCAGTCCAGAACGCACGTGTTCGATAGAAGTGATTTTTTTACCACTTACATTTTTTTGCATCGATCTGAATAGGTGGTAATCAGATGGTGCTAAGTCGGGGGAATACGGTGGATGTTCCAAAAGTTCCCATTTTAGCTGGGAAATTTTTGGAAGGGTCCCCCTACTCACGTGAGGCCTTGCGTTGCTTGGTGGAACAGGACACCCTTCCTTGAAATTAGTGCAAGGTACGACCGCCTTGATTTTTCGTGAACCTTTTCGAGTTGTTGACAGTACACGGCCGTAGTTATCGTCTGGTTACGCGGTAAAAGTTCATAGTGCACTATTCCGCCCACATTCCACCAAATACACAATAAAACCTTGTTTGCGTGTATGTCCTTTTTGGGCTGGGTGACGGAGATGCCAGGTTCACTTGACCAGAACCTTTTCCTGACAGGAGAGTCGTAGAAGACCCATTTTTCATCGCAGGTCACAAAACGGTCGAAAAAAGGCAAATGTTGATGCCTGCTGAGCAAAGAAGTGCAGAGGCGCATGCGCGTCATCTTGTTGAAGTCACTGTTGGCACATTTTGTCTGTACAACAGGCATCTCCAAACGATTTTAACAACTTTCTGTGAGCCTGCGTTGCACTCAGTCAATTTTTAAACTCACGGAGTAGAATCGCCCGAATTTGCCATTTTTCTACCTCCAATTTGCAGCACTTTTACGAACAAACGGCTAAACAGATTTCAAAATAATTGATACTAGCAGATTCCCCGTTCTTTTTCACATGAAAACAACAAAGAGTGAGCCAATGATCTATGCCTAGGCGCCGGGGCGGGCGCTGTGAAAGCCGCGCAAGTGCTAATCCGAAAAGACTTTTTTGTAGACCCTATATATATAAATATATATAAGAAATAATATATATATATATATATATATATATATATATATATATATATATATATATATAAGAAATAATATACTAACCTGCCAGTAGTCCGCCATCCTTCCTCTGCAAAAGCGCACTTTGTAAAATTTCCCTTGGGATTGGGCCTGCATCGTTCTCGTTGTGGCGCGTCTGATGCATCGACGCGCGTGATGAACACGTCTAGTCAGTCGGTTCGGACAGGCCCACGGACCCTGTAGAAAGGCTTCGGAGTGGAGAAACCCTAAGCAATTCTGCCCCGTATAGAACCGTAGGAATTGATGATGCTCGGCATCGCTTAACGTGGATCATGTCATAAGAACGCGATGCACATGAGAACAATCTTCAACGCCTTCACCCCATAGAGGATGTGCTTATGCGCAGGTGCGCAAAGCCAAGGGATTAGAGCTGCCTTTTGTGCTTAAGGATGTAAGTATGTGCTAATTACTAGAAGTGGTTCAGCATCTATGTATGTATATTATATATATATATATATATATTTATATATGCAAGGTCCTATATGTAAGCATGTATGTGCATCCATGTATAAGTAAGTACATTTATATTTTTTTAAAAGAGATTTAAATACTGTTACGTCCTTTTGGTGCGAGTAGAGAATCCCGCTTTCCATCTCGAACAGCGTGAGACTCGACCCCAGCGGATGGATGTTAGCCAGCTGAGACCCATACGCACTTAACGCATCTCTCTCCTTACGCTTCATTCTCTGGTAACTCAGATCATCATAGAACAATACTATGGGCCATCAGGAGAAGTGGCGCGTGCCACTCGGATCACTCGGCCACTCGGCCGGGGTCACTCACGGGTTCCCTTAACGTTGGACGTGCTTTGCGCCAAAACCTGCGAACCCGTATCATTCAAACTCACGTGATCTGCTAGTACAGCCGGTAGTTCTTCTAAGCCCTCCCAAAGCTTATTTCTCATTCAGTACATCCGTTTTCCTAGCTGCTCCTAGCTCCAGAAGTCGTGCCGCGAACTGCTGCGCCTAGCTCCAGAACACCGAGCAAGATGGCTTAGTGGCAAAGCCTTCGCCTTGCATTCGGGAAGACTGGGTTCGAGACCCAGACCGGCCACTCTTAAATTGGTTTGTATGGTTTCCAATTTAGACAAGGTAAATGCCGGAGTAGATTAAAAATTAGCCATGGCATGAAAAGACCGTACACGGGCAATAGCCTTACGGAAAATCTATGAAAAAAGAGTCGTGCCGCGTATCTACGAACCAATTTAGGGTTTTTCTTAAGGGGTCAGGGAGCATTCCGTCTCTGTCACTGGTCTGTTTGTTTCTAAGTCTTGTAATGGCTGTGGTTCTAGCCGGTTTCAGTACCTGGCAGTTTAGAAGAGTGCGAGTCGAGTTATCTTCTACTTCTCCCTGGTGTTTCAAAAGGGGTAAAATTCCATTTGCCCTACCAGTCCTCCATTACTTTCCCCTTTCTATTTATTTACTGCAGCCTGGGTCGTTGCCTATAGTTTTCGCCTCTTCTCCACTTTCAGGACCAAGGGAAAGGCTCGTGCCAACACTAGAGTAGCGTGTTTGCTAACCGGCGCGATACGCTTGGGCAATCCTGAGGGCTGACCCTCTCAGGCTGCTAATAAGCTCCTTCGTTTTCAAAGACACATTGAGTCAGATCACGGATCTAAAGAGTGCGATCGACTCGGCCAACGGATCAGTAATCTGCGCCTACATTCCTTTATTCCGTGAATGTTTAGCAGAATCCTTGCAATTGCATTGGCTGCCTTGGCCGTCTTAGACGAGCAGATGTGGCTAAGCCCCGTACATGGCCTCCTTGGCCAGCTTTATATCTTGCCCTGCCAGGAAATAGAGACAAAATAGAATATCAGGTAAAAAAGAGTACTATTTGATGAAATCCATTTTCGTCCTTCCCGTTAGCAGTATGGTCTTATCTTTCTTCAGATAATTTACGGTTAGTAAGCCGGCTTTGTTCATCCATCGCCGCATAAAGTCTAGTGCTTTCTTAGCGTTAAGTTGCAGTTTTTCTGTAGTTTGATGTAGGAGTAGTGTGATGGCCAGATGATGTGCCTACGCGATCATCTTTACTCTTTTGAAAGGTTATCCTGGCAGATGACGTCATCTTACGCCGGCCTTGCGTAGCTCTGGCAGTTATTGGTATTTTGACGTCGCCGCTGAAAACACTTCAGTCCTCCAGGCAATCGGAGGCGACCTGTATGAGATAAGGTAGTACCTTCTTCCTCACTGACATGTTCAGCATTGCCTTCACGGAAGGCTGTTGAAGGCGTTCCTGATATCTATAAGGATTGTAAGAAGCGTTCTTCTGGTGGATATGACTAAGCTATATAAAAGTCAGCCTTGATGGCAAATCCGAGGACAGCGGTGATCAATAACCGAGGTTTCTTTAATCCATTTTGGGAGGCCGAAAGGAATTTGGAGTTTTTAATCAGTGATTCAGTAGGCAGATAGGCTTAAATCTTCCGTTGTCTTTGTGGATGACGCCAAACTCGGCCCGTTTCCAGGTTGAAGTGTGTTGTCTCTCCTCTGATCGCTGTGCAACCAGATCTAGATACTCCTTGAATAATATTTTGACCACCAGGGGCGAAATGCCGCCCGCCCCTGAAGCCTTGGTCGGTTTAAGTCTCGTCTCAGCCTTGTGCACCTCTGCTATTGTTATCGTTGGGGGCTGGACGCCTTCTTCTGTGGGTGGCCCTTGCCTGCTATATGGCTCCCCGTCGATGCAATAATGTTACGGAAAGATGGTTGACTTGCTCTTTTGTGAGCACAACCCTGGGCTTGCGTGCGTTATCTTCCTTCCTACCCTGTAGGGCTTTCCCCAAGGGTCGCCTTCGATTTTTTTAGAAGGTTGCGCCAGTTAATTGTCTTGCGTTCCACTGTTTCTTACTTTAATACGGCTCTGTACTTTTAACAATTGGCGACAGCCCGAGCTTCATCCTCTGGGGTTTTGTGTGGTTTTTTTTCATCTTAGTTTTGGCTCTGTCGCTGGCAGACCTCTTCTAACCAATAACCTTGTTTCACCAATATTTGAATTACCAGTTTGTTCGCTTTGGTTGTATGGGCTCAGTCCAGTTGTTCTAGCGCGTGCTGTTATCAGAACCATTTGGAGCTTCCCTGGAGCTTGGGGTACTCCCGTGTGGGTAATTGCCTTGCTAATTTCTGTTTTAAACGATTGCTTATCGGTGGTCCTATGGAAGTTTTTTTTATCACCGCGGGTGGTCTGGGCGACCGCGCATGTGGTGTGAACTCTATGCAGTAGTAATCACTGGGTTATCTTTCTTAGTGAGGACTTTCTAATCCGTTATTTTGCCAGCTAAAATGTCATTGCAATGCTTTAGATGAACATGTGAGTAATCGTTTGTCCTGTGAAAAGTGTGGTTCTTGCCGTTGTTCTGTACGTATATGTCATGACAAGTTGCCTGATCAAGTATGGTTCTACTTCTTTATTATGAAATAATTTTTATCCCCATGTTTCACCTGCTGCGTTACAGTATATAAAGTGCACAATCCATAAATGGCGTCGCGCATTTGCGCAATACGTATTTACCCAAATTCAGTAACAAAAACACTAAGAAATATTCATATGAATGATTTGTAATCTGTATCGAAAATGTTCGATTCCTTCGATCGATATATATATATATATATACATATAGAGAGAGAAAGAATTCCACGTAAGACATTTATATATATTTATGTGTTTTTGTAAAGCTACATCTAAGACTTATATATGTGCAGGCAAGGCAGTTGTCATATATATATATATATATATATATATATGCAGGGGCCACCAAATGTGCACAGTGGTTCGCTGCGTGATATATAGTGCACGCCTGCGATACCCAGTACTCTGCCATAAATGACGACGGCGTTTCTAAGCGCCTCCCGTACATGACGAGCTAGGTCTGCGATGAGTAAGGAAAAGCCAGGGGCTTAATTGAAAGGGTCCGTCTTAAGGAATCCCCACACTTTATGTTTATTTCAAGGCATGTAGGATCAAAAAGTTCGTAGCAGCACCTGTCTACAATTTAAAATGTCTCATACCGACTGGAGCAGCTGCGATACAGCGCTTAGAGATAGACGTTTCTCGGTTGTAACAAAAATAAGTATTATGCGGATAGGTTGCTAATTTCGCTTGTAGCAGGTCACGCTGTATACATGAAAACGCTTAAAGCAATGTGGCTACCGCACGTGGCAATAATTAAGGAAAAACTGACACTCCTGCCAGTTTTGGAGGGCGGTTTGGAATCTTTGAGACAGTATCCGTACGATTCTGTCTGATCCGTAGGCCGGCCACACGACTGTTTTGACATGACCAAATCACTCAAACTAAACTTCCAAATTGTCAAGCATCCACCATACCTTCTCCGGACCCGGCCCCGTGCGGCTATTATGTGTTTGGAAAGTACCAAGAGGTATTTCGCTCGAACGAGTTGTCAGAGCAACAATAATATGATCATCATATTTACTTCACTCATATTGAGTATGCATATACCATAGACAATTATACAGATTATACAATTATAGAGTCAGTTGCTCGCGGCATGTTATTCGAGAGAGGCAGTGCAGTGATCTATTCGCAAGGGCAAGACAGATAGACAGACAGACAGACGCATGAAACTTCGTACACATCTGAGAGAACAGTCGACAGACATACTCGGTGTAAGCTCCTCGTGGAAGCTCGTATTCACAAACATATGATATGCGTCGTAGACGAGTCCTACTTTGGGTCTAAAGCTGAGAAATATTTTGCTCGTGGCGTAATTGCGACTAGGTGCAGTTATAGGTGTTGAGCTTCAGGGAGACTGCACTGACATATACAAAAAAATACGTGGCCGTCGTCAGTCTCCTGCTCCTGTATTCGAAGCTACAAACGATTTGATCTGACTAATTTCTGCGGCACATAAATACGTCTGCCGCTGTTATGGTAGATGAAAAGGAATAAACTCTACGGTTGTAGAGAGAAACAAAGCAGCTAAACATACGAGAGCTTTGGCCTACTTTAACAAAGAGACTGTTACTGTGTCCTCAAAATTACGAACGCGTACGCAGGTGCACAATCTATTTCTGAATATTGCCAAAACGTTGCTTGGATTTTCTTATAACGGCGACGTCGCAGCTAGGCCGGCGGCGGCGCTAAAGCTCGCCCTAAAGTGGTAACTCTGACAAACGGAGCTGTCTCGGAAAGCCCTTATCACTATATCGAACTGTGTAGTAACGATCCAGACCACTTTAGCCACACCGGTGTGTGAATCCATTCCGCTCCAGTAGACGGACCGTCGTCTATTCTCTTTCTCTCATCCATTCGATTTCCTTACTCGACTAGGTGCGCACACAGACGCTGCTGACGCGGTATCGGTCGTCGCCTGCCGACGCTATGCGTAATGTAGAAATGAGTGGTAACTGCTAACTAGATAACTTGCTGCTAGACTCAACGTGAGTCGAGCCTGGCGGCGTGGTGGCTCGACGAGGTCTGCGCCTCGCAACCGGAGGAGGAGACACATAGGTGCCGGGCGGGTTCCGGTAGCCCCATCGTTGCATCGATTTGTATTTACGGGGGTCCGTCTATGAAGCAGCAATGCGAAAAACAGTTCCGTGGACGTTAAATCTTGGCTGAGGGACAACAGCAGCCCGAAAAGCGAGAGACCCAACGTGAGCCAGGACCTTGACAGACGTCGCCAACGGGCACGACTATTACCACTACGACTGCTGCTGCCGCTGCGGCTGCTGCTGCTGCTGCTAACCCGGCGTGCTGTCCGCTGTTCTGCTCCAGATCCAGCTTGTCTTCCTCTTTCCGTCTACCATCGGCGGGCGAGTCGAAAACGAAACCGGAAACAGCACATCATTGTCATCGTTGTCGTCGTCGTTGTTGTTGTTGTTGTTGTTGTTGTTGTTGCTGTTGTTGTTGTCTTCGTCGGCCATCGTGAGGAAACGTCGGCCATCGTGGGAAAACGTCGGCTACGACGTCACATGTGCGGATCCGTTTCGGCTTTGGCTGCCGGTGCAGCCACTGCTGTTACTGCTGCTGCTGCTCCTGCTAACCGGTGCCAGAATCATTGGCGCATTTACTGCACTCCTGGGAACCTAGCGGGCCGGAATTTCTTCTTCTTCTTCTTCCCAGCGTTCGTATTTATACTTACGCCGCAAGGTCTTCGCTTGACAGCTCGACTGAAGCAGCGCGACGGCATGCGAGTAGTTCCGTCTGAGTTTCGCCGAGCGAGACGGGCACAAACACCTGTAGCAGCGAGGACAACGCCGGCCGGTAGTAAAGGTGCCAGCAGCAGCAGCAGCAATAACAGCAGAGGGACCAGCTGAGGAGCTGAAGGATAAGTCTTTGGAGCCAAACGGGCGTCTAGCCTGCCTGCAGACAGGCAGACGAACACACAGACAACACAAGCAGAAAAACAGGTACGGCGCCGGGAGGTGTGGAGAATCGGGGAATTAATGTAGAAGACGAGAAGAACACTCCTTGGGGGTTTCTGATCCGGAGACCAACCTCCCGACATTCCCCGGCCGTATCTTTCCCTTTTCTTTCCCGAATGGCGCTGGACAGTCAGTCCTCTGCTGCGATACATCCAGCTCTTATTCCCGCTTGGCCAATGACTGTTCATCCTACATGCCAAGAAGCTTTTTCTGCCGGTTGGCCGCTTGCTCATGACTTTTCCCGCTAATAGTACCAACAACAATATGCTGTACTTTTTGTGTACCGATATTCGAACCCGGTCCAATTTCCTCCAACCAGCGGAAGCTGAATCTATGGTTGACCGTTAGAAATTCGGCTTGTCCATCGACTGTAGGTGCTGACTCATATATGGGTCCCTACATACTGTCAATCAGTTTTGTGTTTAGAGTATGCTATGACTTTCAGCCAACAGCATCCGTCTTTGTCCCTGTTAGGTCGCTTCGAGAACGCCTTGAAGATGATTCCTAGGATAGCGGTGTCATCAGAATGGAAGGCAACGCCTTTACGATTGCATATCACGACTCACGCCGCACGTGTATTATGCATTCCCGAAATATGATTGTGGTACGCTTCGATGACGACTCACTTTAAACAGCGGACCAACTGGTAGTACTTTTCACTATTAATCGTTTAGTTGCTCTGCTAAAACCCAACGTACACCACACTCATTTCCAGTTCCACGAGACACATGGCATGGTATTCTTAACATCAGATCCTCCCTTTGCAACAGCGTTGCGAGTAACGCTTGCATTGTAGACCAAGTCTATTTCTCAATGCCATTTGCAATCAAGTTTTTCAAAAAAACGTGACAAGAAAATGAGCGCAGATGTTTCGGTGTTTATCACATCTTTCCGCTGAGCCTGTGTGGCACCAAAACATCGGCACACTTAGTCTTCTTACGACTAGAGTTAGATACGAATTAACTGATGAACACGAATGCGTTCGCCACACATGCAATCCCGTCGAGTCAAATATATTTTACGTTGTTGATCTGGCGCATAAAATTAATTTTATTGCATTTATTCGATAGGAAAGCGTTTTATCAGAGCACAGGCCACGTCGACGTACCAGATGACTCTCAGTGACATCACATGCTCCCCTCCACCAAGATTCACTGAATAGAGCGCTATTAACGGACAGAACTTTCAGGAGCTCCGAGTTAGGTCATTTGTATGTATGCAAGCTGCAGCAGTATACGCGTGGAAGTACTGCCATGCAACTCAGAGCCGGAGGGGGTGGGAAGTACATCGGTTTTAGTGGTAGTATTTTGCCAAGTTGTACAATAGTCACTGCTAGGTACCCGTAGCACAGCTGCACTCAAAAAGGGATGTTATCGACCGCCACTGTACGTTGTCAAGCCTGGGGAGTTGGAAGAAGCGGGTTTAGTTCAAGTTGTGAGCCACACATCAGTTTCTGACGGCTCACGCCGCACGTGCATTATGCATTCTCGAAGTATCTCATGGAACAGATATACAGACCGTACACCCGCGGGACAGTGTTTAATGTATTAAACGTGAAAGCTTAAACATAACCCATAACACGATCTCGATTTTTGCATGCATCTCGTATTCCCTAGTCAGAGCTAGAGCTCCTATTCGAATTTTTCGTCTTCCGAACACGCTGGCATGTTCGGTTACTCAATCGCACATGTTGTGAAGTAATATCCGGTCAATCACATAGGTATCACAAAATCTAGCAATTTCAGTTTGAGTCTACTGCTCTGAGTTCTACTCTCTTTCTCATTCTCTCAAAAAGGACTGTACCGCATATTGCCACACTGTGTGTGTATATATATTTGTTCTACATATATTTTTCTCATACAGGCGGAACTCCGTAGTCGAGATGGCTTACGATTTTGACGTGGTATGGCTCGCGGTTTTCAATGTCGAAAATAGGCGGATGCCGAGGTCTTCATATTTGTATAGCCCTGCAATTTTTAACACAATCTTGTGTATGATGATACTAATAATTTGTATTATGATAATCAATAGTCTTTCTCCACCGAAAGCTATATATACAAATAATTGACTGAAACGCTTTATTCAAGGGGGGGGGGGGTCTAGGTCGTTTTTGAAGGCCACCGTGTCAATTTTCCCAATATTGTTTTTTTTACGTAGGTCCCTGTTTGTAGTTTTTTTTTACTGTCACTTTTTACTGTGTGTTATTAAGTCTTCTCAGTCTATATCCTGTCTCTGCCATCCGCTGTGTCTTGCCAACGCTGCATACAGGGCCAGAAAGTAAACATGCGTCTGACGTATGGCGAATCAGTACCCCGCCGCTCGGTTTGGATAAACGAAGACCAAGGAAGCAAGGGCAGTTTGGCGTAGCCGGGCAGTAGAGTCCATCAAAGAGTGTGCTGTGTGTATGAGCCGCCTCCTTTAACAACAGCAGCAGCAGCAGCGACAGCTTCCGCTTATAACAAAATAACCCCGACGAACACCGCCATCGTTTCTGTCCCTCTGTGAATGACGCTGACAACTCAGTCAGTCAGTGTCCGTCGCAGTAATGAGTAATAACCGCATACGATCTGGCTTACGTCTGTCTTGCAGGACCTCTGTGCCACAGGCGTGGAGCCTTCCTGCATCTAGTTGGTTCTCTTTGACGGCTTGCGATGCATTAAATGTACACCACCCGGCGTCAATGGCCCAGCAGCGTTGCCTCAATCCACAAGTTAGAGGCACGTCGTAGTGATAGTACGACTCTTTATGCTGGGACGTTATAATTATTGTTATTATTATAAATAGAACTATTTGAATAATAATTTTAGGAAATTATGTATTTATACAAGCGCGCCCACTATAGCCACAACATTTCCTTTGTACATAAATTGCCTATGATCGGATAGCGTTCCGATCATAAATAATATGTGACACCATCTATGCCACCATTGCTAGATTTCGTAAATTATGAAAAGCGTTAGCCAATTGGCCAATAATTTTCCGAGCGACAGAAGAAAAAGAAACACTGTTACTTGCGTAATCCGCTTTTTCACCACAAGCCACGTACTTTGTTGCAATCGATAGAACCTAGGTATGATGCGGTCATTATGATAAAAAATATTGTACAGTTTTTATTGTTAGAAATACTGTTAGCCCACATTGGAGGTGTTGCCTGCTGCGACATGGGCGCACCAAAATCATCTCGTCTTTTGCTCTACTGGCCAGCTCAAGTTTGCTGGATAATGTGTCCGGCGCTTATAGCCGTCGGATAGCTTTTTTTTACAATTGAGCTCAACGTGCCTTGCCAGTTTGTGTCTAAAGAGTTTCACTCTACTAATCGTTCAGAAATTCTTCCAGCATTCATTCATTACACCCATTATCAACTTATAAGCGTAGATGTCGGCAGCTGTGTCCAGATAGCCCACAGGCTGTACTGATTTCTGTTTGTTCTATTAATTAGTCTTGCACTACCTTTCGTTCCGACTCGTGTGGAATGAAAAATACCTTGTTGTTGTTGTTGTTCCTATTGTTGGGCCGTAGCCATTGAAGAACGCGTTGCGTGCCCTGTAACAGCAGCAGCAACAGCTACCGCATAACAAAATAACATCAGGGCATCAACGTCGATCCTGCCCCTCCCCGAATGACGCTGACCAGTTCTGAGCCAGTGTCCGGTGCAGTACGGTGGTGGAGTAATACCGCACACTATCTGCCCTGTTTTTGTGCTGCTTACATGATCATTTCAATGAATTGTACGATAACTAAAAATCACAATTTAAAATAAGATTTCATGTCGTTGTTGTTGCTGTTGCTGCTGCTGCTGGTGTTGCGTTTGCTTGTTGCTGTTTCTACGCTGTCGTCGTCGTCATCTCGTTTAACCACATGCATGCACCACCACTGCTGCTGTTGCTCCTGCTGCTGTTTGAGTCGAGTTGCTCGAAACCTAGGCCTGAGTTCGCTTGTGTCGCGGGCTGTATTTGCTCTAGGCTGGCTGTTCGTCAAGGAAACATTTGCTGACCGCGACGACCGCGCCAGCGCCGTGGCCGGTGGTAGAAGTGGCAGCGGCAGCAACAGCAATCCGCCGCCCGTCGCCCGCAACAGGGAATTGGGCACAACAGCCGGCGTCGGGCGCAGAAAAACCCAAGATGAGTGTGTATCTGTGTATGTATGTGAACGTGCGAGCGAGCGAGCGTATACATATACGCCTGTACGGTGTGTACGAATGCACACGACGTTTGTCTGCCTGCCTGCCTGTCTGTGGTTGTATGTGGTTTCTGAATGAAGAAAACGACGAAGATGAAGAAAAAGACCACCGGCACAGGCGCCGGCCGGCGAACAACGACAAAGAAACGACGACCAAAACGAAGCGAAGCGACCCGTCGAAGATCATAAATCTTGGCCAGTCAACCAAGGTTCCCTAAGGCTTTCTCCATCGTCTCGGTTTTCTTGCACTGTTTCCGCCCCACCCCTCTCTCTCTCTCTCTCTCATCCTTGTATCTAGTTCTTTTTCCCGATCCTCTCGCGTTATCTCCCTCGCTCTGCCTCTCCCCGTCTCTTCATCCGTAGTAGTTGTTTCTCCGTCCTCAGTTGGTCGTGGTGGTGGTGGGCTGGCTAGCGTTTGCCTAGCATCATGCTCGTCTATCTTTTGCCCCCACCCTTCGCAGGCTGCTGACCACGGACGGGCCCGTCTCTCCGCGGGGCCCGTCTCTCCGAGCCCGTCCGTCTGTCCGCCCTCGTCGTCGTGTTGCGGGGAGGGCGGGGGGGGGGGTTGGCGGCTCCGATCCGCACCACCAACACAGAGCCCGCGCGCGCGCTTGTGTTGAGTGGGTCACACTGGCATACTGGTTGAGCCACAGTCACTTTTCCTCGTTTCCTCAACGACCCGCCATGGTCTATTCCCATATATACACACACACACATATATATATATATACTCGTATATATATAAAAAGAGAGAGGAACTGGAGCCATCACCACCTATCAGTTGCGTGTACTTCGCGTTTCTCATCACGCTTCTAGCCGTACGTAAGAGTGCAGCTGACGTCCGCCCGTGCTGTGAGCAAGGAGTTTGGCAGCTTCTGCTTTCATTTTTTTTTCTTTTCTTTCTTCTTCTTCTTCTTCTTCTGCATCTCGTCTTGCGTATGCAACTGCTGCTGCTGCTGCTGTCGCTGTCTTCTTAGCAAAAGCAGACTGATTGATTTAGTGCGTGAGCGAGTTACTGGCTGGCTGGCTGGCTGGTTACTGGACAACCAGGCTACACACTAGTGGAGACTATTGGCACAACGAGCGGCACACGAAAACGATGTCTTGACCGGTGACACAGATGACGCGGCTCGCTGTACAGCTAGGTACAGCGAGAAGATCGTTGAACGCAGAACCACTGTGGCCGCCGACGTGTGTGGTCGATCGGTGTGCGGCATCTTCGTCGCCTGCGCCGTCATTTCATCGTCGTCGTCGTCGTCGCCGTCGTTACCATCATTCGTATACGGCGTGATGTTGTAGATTGTTGTCGGGATCGACAAGCAATATTCGACGACTAGATTGAAGTTTTTGCCATCTCGCCTCTGTGCAGCGCGACGGAGGCGGCGGGTGTACGATCGCGAGCACATCGTACGAATCGAACAGAGAGCAAAGAGGTGAGGGATGAGAGGTGCATGCAGCAAATGCAGCTGGGGGGGGGGGGGGGGGGGGGCTCAGATAAGAGCGAAGAAGATGAACAACGCGAGGCCTCACGCGAGGCGTCTACAAATGCCGCGATCAACCGACCGACCGACCGACCGACCAACAAACAGATTGAGCTCGCCGCGTTCTGGACGACGATCTCCAGAGTCTGCTGCCGACTAGACAACCCCTGCCGCAGGTATGCGCACGGCACGTATGCATGCATGCATGCATGCGTGCAGTGCGTGGCAATAGACGAGAGAACAGACGACGGAGAAGAACGAAACAGACAACAAACAGAAATAAACAAAAAAAATGTATATATATATATATATATAATATATAATATATGTATATACAGGGTCATTTAGGGAGTATTGTACTTCTTTCGAGGTTTAATAGAACTCGGCAAGAAAATAATTTGTCCCTATGGAGGGAGGACGCGGAAACGTCTTGTTTAGGAGAGAGAGTGAAGTTTATAAAAGTAGTTATTCAGCTTTTTTTCTTCTACATAGTTGTGCGAAATCTACGTTTGCGGGAGAACTAGTCAACGCATGAAGGAACCGATTACACCGGCGTGTTCGGATTCTGTCGGATTCGTAATTCTGTACAACGGAAGACACTTCACTAGCTTGCGTAGCAAAAAGCGAATACCCAGATTAAGGAAAGTCATGAAAAGTCGATATTTTACGTTAACGCGTTTTTCATGAAAAATCGTAAAATTTTTCTATTGCGACAAAAAATGTACACCCAAAAGACCACTCTCACGCAATAGCAAATATAATGCCCATCATTTTCGTACCAATGTGATGGTGCTGCGTTACGTAGTTGTCAAGTAACTAAGCGTTTTCGACAGTCATAGTTGTTATGTTTTACGTGCAAGTTTTCACGTTCAGAACCGTAAAAATTTGCCAAGACGTTTCCGTTCCCTCCTTCCACTAGAAAAAAATATTCTCTTGCTGAGTTCTACCAAACCTTAAAATATGTACCTAACTTTCTCATACGCCCTATGCAAATATGCATGCCTTCGCTTTCGATATGGCTATCGAAAAAGCTTAGTGACTTGACAACTACGTAACGCAGCATCATCACTTTGGTACGAAAGTGGTAGACATTAAATTTGCCATTGCGTAAGAGTGGTCTTTTGGACATACATTTTTGGTCGCAATGAAAACATTTTACGATTTTTCACGAAAAAGCGTTAACGTAAGACATAACAACATATCGACTTTGTAGGACTTGCCTCAACCTGTGTATTCGCTTCCTGCTACGCAAGCTAGTGAAGTGTCTTTCGGTGTGCAGAATTTTCCTCCGAACACGCCAATGTAATCGGTTCCTTCATGCGTTAACTGATTCTCCCGCAAACGTAGACTTCGCACAACTATGTAGGAGAAAAAAGGGCAGAATAACGACTTTTATAAAATTCATCCTCACTCCTAAACAAGACGTTTCCGCGTCCTCCCTCCATAGGGAAAAATTATTTTCTTGCCGGATTCTATCAAACCTCGAAAGAAGTACAATACTCCCTGAATGACCCTCTATATATATATATATATAGTCCCTGAAAATATAGGGTCACACATGACACATTTCACGCATTTATCATAACCAATTGTGTAAATATCGCAGTGATACATGCTCACAGAGTAACAGCGGAGACTTATCGACATTTGGGATCTCAGACTACTTTGAACCACGAGATTTCCACATTTGGCACAGCTACACCGCGAAAAAATTCTAATGCCACTAGCAAGATACATGTCTCAACGAGTGGATTAAGCGAATTAACGTTTGGGCTCGTTTCACGGCACCCAGCAACTATACTTAATACTCAGTGAACTTCCCGTTAAGTCGGATAACCTCAAAAATGCGGTTTGGTTTAGTGTTGAACAAATTTTGGATGACGTCTTGCTAGAGCTTATCCCAAGTCTCGGAAATTGTTTTTCGTGAATGTATACTTATCGTGCGAGCCAGATCCACACATTCGGGATGATATTAAGATCAGCTGAGACTGCAGGCCAACGTAGGACCTCAATGTGACGTTGATCAAACCAGCTTCCAATCAGCCTGGCGGTGGGAATCGAAGCGTTATCGTGTTGACAAATGACGTCTGGCCATCCCATCAGCTCAAAATGCGCAGATTGCTCTTTTAGTAAATCCCTATAGCGCGTCGAATAAACACGACCGTCTAAAAACACAATCGACGACTTTGTATGATACCAGACAGCGGCCCAGATCACCACTGAACCGCCACCTGATTGACGTTTTGACCAAATTCGTTCTTCCTTGCGGACATCGTGCAAAAATAGTTAATACGATCCGGTTCTTCGAAGTTAAACTTTTTCATTCGAAAAGAGCACTCTGTGTCAGGCATTGGTCCATGGCATCGTGTCGTGGGCACTCAGTGGTCCATGACATCCTATCGTGGGCGAAGTGAAGACGAGCTTTCATCGGTCAGCGGTCAATCGTTTGTTTCTGGTGTGTTTTTCTCGTGAGCCAATGTGTCTTCTAAAGGAAGTTTTTCACATTTTGCACGTTCGTTTGCACGTCGACCGCCGCAATACGTAAATTAACAAAGGTATTCACTACTTGGGGACAACTCCCCAATCGACGGGAAATTTCGCTATTAGAGGCCGATGTCCTTATAAGCCTTGATATGGGCCATTTCGTCACTCATGAGGCGCCAGCCTAAGCCTATCGTTTCAACAAAGAAAAAAACTTCTGGTAGAAAATCAGCCTTGTTTTTTGTCGAGCTGCGAAATGAGCCTAAACGTCGTCATTCCGCTTAATTCACTCGTTAAAACATGCATCTTGCTAGTAGCATTTTAATTCATTCGCGATGTAGCTGCGTCAAATATAGGGATACCGTGCTTCAAAGTCTTCCGAGACCTTAAATGTCGATGAAAGTCTTCGCTGTTACTCTATGAGCTTGTAGCACTGAAGTCTTTGCACGATTGGTTACAATAAATGCGCGTCATGTGGCAAAGTTAAACAAACAAGAAGTTTAAAAACAACAAAAAAGGAGGCCTTATACTTTTCAGGCAGTTCAAGTTTCAAATGTGATTTATTCAACAGAACTGCATTTTGCAACGCTCAAGTTCTCGGTAAATAAAAATGGTTACAAAAAAAGTGTGTGTATATATAAATATACATATATATATATATATCGCTGGTTGCCGTTGCTTAATCGCGTGTGCTTACTCTAACGACTAGTCGCCATCTCCTAAACGATGATAAAAAGGATACAAACATGCACATTTTTATTGCTTTTGTTGTTGTTGCTGTATTGCTGTTACTGTTGTCATTCTTCTGTCGCTGCTATTGTTTGAATCTGGTCGCGTCTGTCGTCATCTCGTCGATTCGCTCAGCTATTTATGCATTCATCTTCTCAGTGACCCCTGTGTAGTGCATTGCGGCGACGCCGATGGTGTCCCAACTAACATGATGTTGCAAATTCAAATTTTACAAAGTGGCCCTTCGACGACATCTTCGTATATCCTTATCGCTACGATCGGCGTCGTGCGTTAACTATACGCATGACGACGGGTGGGTCGAGGCTACGTCTACATGACAAGTCGGCGCATTGTTGTTTCTGGGATTCTGTGCCCATCGGCGAGGAAAAAAGGAGGATTGCTTCCACCTTTTCAGGGCGCGTCACGCTTCCCTCTTTCGACGGGACGAGGACTTTACTTTGAACGAAGGCTTACGGCTAGTATTTATAGGGCCAGCCGCTAGGCGCAGCAAACCAGCCAGGCTGTGACCCTAGACGAAATCTAGCCACAACGAGCCACTTTCTCCACGGACCCAGTAACGCTAACAGGAACAATATGCGACCAGTATAAATGCTCCAGTCGTCGAAGTAGGGTTGCCGAAAATAGATTTGGCCTCTTCTTACGCAGCGGACTAGATGGCGTTTTTTGGGCTTTGGCCAACAATTATTATTATTATTATTATTATTATTATTATTATTAATATTATTATTATTGACAACGACATGCATTTTGTAACACAAGTACACGTCTAGTAGTAGTAGTTAGTAGTAGTAGTAGTGATGCGTGAATCCTTCAAATTTAAGTGTTGCCGAGTTGTTGAATATCCGACAAAGTTGAACATTTGAAAAAGGAATCCAGAGTAGGTCCAACCAGTCGTGTCGCTGTAGGCTGGGCCGGCGGCGGACCTGACTTGTCTGGCTTGACGCTTTTGGGGGGAGGAAGGGAGAGGTGTGAGCAGCGTACGTGGAAGCGCCTTGCGGTTTAAGTAAGGTAGATGAAGTAGATAAGTAGAGAGGGGAGTATGACAACCGACGAAGACCTTGAAGAGCAGGAAGAGCAAAATGAAAATGAGGGCGGCCAGAGGAAGACGAGGAAGAAGGACATCGATCAACAATCGTGGCCGTGCCAGCAGCACGATGCATCGACATAACAACAACAACAGCAGCAGCAACCACAAGAACAACAACAACAGCAGCAGCAGAAGCAACCACAACAACAACAACAACAACAGCTATGACTACTACTACTTCAATAACAACAGCAACAAAAGAAAAACAAAGGTCTGTGGAAACGAGAAACGAGAAGAAAACGTGACAGACAGACAGGGAAATCGTCGCCGCTACACTTCAGATGAACTATTCCAAAATGGGACGGCCGTAATCCATCACTATTACCCTCGCGCTAGACCGCGGACACTGATGTCGACGAGACGACGCTCTTGTGCAATGTTGTCGTCGTCGTCGTTATCGTCGTCGACCTTGAGTCGACGTGTTTTGAGTGTTCATCCCTATGCATCGTTCGACCATGGCGTTGAACTTCTTTCTTTTCGTCTTGCCATTGAGGGCAGGGTGTTCAGCGGTAGGAAAGCGACCAAAAGGATCCTTCAAATTGCCCAGCGGTTTACATGCTACTACGGTATGGTTGTTACGTCTCAAAAACTTAACGAACTGCCATGACTAGTACAACTATCACATATCTTTTCTATGAATATCATTTTTCGCAAGCACGTTACCACCAACAGGACAACGCACCAGAAGATTATGGTTGCTTGTCCTACATCTAGTTCCGAATGCCGAGGTAAGCGGCAGGTTCGTCAAAGTATCGCTATGTGATTTTGATCAGTAATCACATGACGGCCATTCAGAAGGCCCGAAATTCTGTATTTGTTTACCCTTCCTTCGTCGTTGTCGCTGCATTTCTCTAATGTTTCCTGTGAAGATGTTCTATTAAGAGTTCCGTAAACCTTGTTTCATAATACTGTCATGTATAGAGTTACATATAAATATATATATATCCAGGATAAGAACTGTTAAATGTTACTCTGAGGTATTTAGCACTTCTCCACCCTGTGTAAGGTAATGACTGATTTACGCAAATTATCTGCCGATACAGCACACACACACACCTTCATGTGGATTTGCCGCTTCAAATTCGAACTACTAGTTACGAGCGAGCAGCGGAAAGTGCGTTGCTAGGCAACCGGGAGCGCGGAGACACAATTCAAATATTTCATCCTACAATACGAAAGAAATATGCGTCATTGTTATTATGCAATGCGAGGGCAAGTATAACGTTTGCATCAAATCTCATTTTAAATAGAGGATTTCATTTGTGCAGTTGTGTTGTTGTTGTTGTGTCAGCCAATTGTGCAGTTGCCGGCCGCTGCCGCCGTCACCGGAGCGAACAGGCACATGACACCTTTCGAAACTTACAGCTTCTCATTTTTCCTATTAACCCAAGACAGTAACGATCAGGGATACCCCAGCCCACAGCTTGGGTCTGATACGCTGGCAAGGAGCAACCGAGAGTTCCGACCAAGGTCAGTCGTCAGCCCACAGCCCACACTCAGGCCATCCTACACGCGCTGTTGGAATTGTCTACCAGCGCTGACATTTTGACTCGAAATTGAATACGAAACTTTTGAGTTGATGTCTTTTGAGTGATGGTGGTAGTAGGCGACCGATTCAGCCGACAACAAAATGGATTCTCATGGATTTTCCTAGCAGAGCGAGAGAGCGAGAGACTTTACGCGCGCCTGTGCAATCGAAATAGAAATAGAGAGCGTAAGAGGAGAGAAGGAGAGTGAGAGAGTGCGCGTGTGTAAGTGAGACGGTGAGAGAAACTGCGTTCTGTGCTTGATATTGTCATTCTTGTTCTGCTTGTACTGTTGTTGCTGACTTCTTGGCTTCTTGCCTTTTCGGTGTTTTATTCCATTAGGTGGGGAGGAATGGCGTAGGATGGCCAAAGAGCGGCTGGGCTCGCGACGTCGGCCAAGAACGATCTCGGCAGCTATGTGCAGATAGATAGCAGGTGATATTCGCTGATAGGACGGCAACTATCGACAGTGATATCAAAACTACGCAACCCCCCCCTCCCCCGCCTCCTTCTCTCGGCCCACTACTGTGACTGCTTCCAATACTATTGCCGCGTTGCTATCACTCTTACTAATAATAATAATTTAAGCGAGACAGCGAGCGAGCGAGTTAGAGCGAGACAGCGAGCGAGCGAGTTAGAACGAGATAGCGAGCGAGCGAGTTAGAACGAGATAGCGAGCGAGCGAATTAGAGCGAGACAGCGAGCGAGCGAGTTAGAGCGAGACAGTGAGCGAGAGAGTTAGAGCGAGACAGCGAGCGAGCGAGTTAGAGCGAGACAGCGAGCGAGCGAGTTAGAGCGAGACAGCGAGCGAGCGAGTTAGAGCGAGACAGCGAGCGAGCGAGTTAGAGCGAGACAGCGAGCGAGCGAGTTAGAGCGAGACAGCGAGCGAGCGAGTTAGAACGAGATAGCGAGCGAGCGAATTAGAGCGAGACAGCGAGCGAGCGTGTTAGAACGAGATAGCGAGCGAATTAGAGCGAGACAGCGAGCGAGCGAGTTAGAGCGAGACAGCGAACGAGTTAGAACGAGATAGCAAACGAGCGAATTAGAGCGAGACAGCGAGCGAGTTAGAACGAGACAGCGAGCGAGCGAGACAGCGAGCGAGCGAGTTAGAGCGAAACAGCGAGCGAGCGAGTTAGAGCGAGACAGCGAGCGAGCGAGTTAGAGCGAGACAGCGAGCGAGCGAGTTAGAGCGAGACAGCGAGCGAGCGAGTTAGAGCGAGACAGCGAGCGAGCGAATTAGAACGAGACAGCGAGCGAGCGAATTAGAGCGAGACAGCGAGCGAGCGAGTTAGAGCGAGACAGCGAGCGAGCGAGTTAGAGCGAGACAGCGAGCGAGCGAGTTAGAGCGAGACAGCGAGCGAGCGAGTTAGAGCGAGACAGCGAGCGAGCGAATTAGAACGAGACAGCGAGCGAGCGAATTAGAACGAGACAGCGAGCGAGCGAATTAGAGCGAGACAGCGAGCGAGCGAGCGAGTTAGAGCGAGACAGCGAGCGAGCGAGTTAGAGCGAGACAGCGAGCGAGCGAGTTAGAGCGAGACAGCGGGCGAGCGAGTTAGAGCGAGACAGCGAGCGAGCGAGTTAGAGCGAGACAGCGAGCGAGCGAGTTAGAGCGAGACAGCGAGCAAGCGAGTTAGAACGAGATAGCGAGCGAGCGAGTTAGAACGAGATTGCGAGCGAGCGAATTAGAGCGAGACAGCGAGCGAGCGAATTAGAGCGAGACAGCGAGCAAGCGAGTTAGAGCGAGACAGCGAGCGAGCGAGTTAGAGCGAGACAGCGAGCGAGCGAGTTAGAGCGAGACAGCGAGCGAGCGAGTCAGAACGAGATAGCAAGCGAGCGAATTAGAGCGAGACAGCGAGCGAGCGAGTTAGAGCGAGACAGCGAGCGAGCGAGTTAGAGCGAGATAGCAAGCGAGCGAATTAGAGCGAGATAGCAAGCGAGCGACTTAGAGCGAGACAGCGAGCGAGCCAGTTAGAGCCAGACAGCGAGCGAGCGAGTTAGAGCGAGACAGCGAGCAAGCGAGTTAGAGCGAGATAGAGCGAGACAGCGAGCAACGGAGTTAGAGCGAGATAGCGAGCGAGCGAATTAGAGTGAGACAGCGAGCGAGCGAGTTAGAGCGAGACAGCGAGCGATCGAGTTAGAGCGAGATAGCGAGCGAGCGAATTAGAGTGAGACAGCGAGCGAGCGAGTTAGAGCGAGACAGCGAGCGAGCGAGTTAGAGCGAGACAGCGAGCGAGCGAGTTAGAGCGAGACAGCGAGCGAGCGAGTTAGAGCGAGACAGCGAGCGAGCGAGTTAGAGCGAGACAGCGAGCGAGCGAGTTAGAGCGAGCGAGTTAGAACGAGACAGCGAGCGAGCGAGTTAGAGCGAGACAGCGAGCGAGTTAGGGCGAGACAGCGAGCGAGCGAGTTAGAGCGAGTCAGCGAGCGAGCGAGTTAGAACAAGATAGCGAGCGAGCGAGTTAGAACGAGACAGCGAGCGAGCGAGTTAGAGCGAGACAGTGAGCGAGCGAGTTCGAACGAGACAGCGAGCGAATTAGAGCGAGACAGCGAGCGAGCGAGTTAGAGCGAGACAGCGAGCGAGCGAGTTAGAGCGAGACAGCGAGCGAGCGGGTTAGAGCGAGACAGCGAGCGAGCGAGTTAGAGCGAGACAGCGAGCGAGCGAATTAGAACGAGACAGTGAGCGAGCGAATTAGAGCGAGACAGCGAGCGAGTTAGAGCGAGACAGCGAGCGAGCGAGTTAGAGCGAGACAGCGAGCGAGTTAGAGCGAGACAGCGAGCGAGCGAGTTAGAGCGAGACAGCGAGCGACTTAGAACGAGATAGCGAGGGAGAGAGTTAGAGGCAGACAGTGAGCGAGCGAGTTAGAGCGAGACAGCGAGCGAGCGAGTTAGAACGAGATAGCGAGCGAGTTAGAGCGAGACAGCGAGCGAGCGAGTTAGAGCGAGACAGCGAGCGAGTTAGAGCAAGACAGCGAGCAAGCGAGTTAGAGCGAGACAGCGAGCGAGCGAGTTAGAGCGAGTCAGCGAGCTAGCAACTTAGAGCGAGACAGCGAGCGAGCGAGTTAGAGCGAGACAGCGAGCGAGCGAGTTAGAGCGAGACAGCGAGCAAGCGAGTTAGAGCGAGATAGAGCGAGACAGCGAGCAAGCGAGTTAGAGCGAGATAGAGCGAGACAGCGAGCAAGCGAGTTAGAGCGAGACAGCGAGCGAGCGAGTTAGAGCGAGACAGCGAGCGAGCGAGTTAGAGCGAGACAGCGAGCGAGCGAGTTAGAGCGAGACAGCGAGCGAGCGAGTTAGAGCGAGACAGCGAGCGAGCGAGTTAGAACGAGACAGCGAGCGAGCGAGTTAGAGCGAGACAGCGAGCGAG
>QVRM01000852.1:0-22873 GCA_003439945.1 Dermanyssus gallinae
TATATATATATATATATATATATAGAGCCATTGTGTGATGCGTTATATGACGTCTATATACCTTTTTGCCTCTTCGGAGATAATTTTGTGGTGAGGCTATTGGCGCTGCTTCTGTCTTATTGCGCTGCTGCTGTGCGCTGTCAAGGGTGAACGCCCAACTGTCCCACCTGCCTGATAAAACACATTAATATGTAATTAATTCCATATTAATTAACAATTATATTGGTTTCTTAAAGGAATACTTGGTATATATATATATATATATATATATCATATATATTCATGTAGAAGCCAAGCAGGCGTAATTGTCCGTGCGGAAGCCCTCTCTTGTTTGCATGTTACTATATATATAAACAATAAGCATCAACAACGTTCCTACACATAAATAATACTGGTGTGATGGTATGTATGTCTATATATATATATATTGTGATGATTTTATTAATCATTTACAATAGTTTGCACACTCGGCAGTGCTCGCTTAATAAAAATGTGGTAAAAAATGTCACGTGATTAAGAATCAGCGGCCCGTGTCCTTGCTTGATGGTAGCCCCGCTCGTATGGACCCGGTGCGAGAGGTATATCCTCAATTCCTTGCAACGTTAAGACGGTATGATCCATAAGATTCCACTTTTGTGAAGCCGAGCCCCAAAAGAGTACTCGCAGATTCGGAGTCCCATACACGACTCATAGAGATAGTGATGGATCCGATTCTGCGAGGTTGTTGCGGGTCGGGGAGCCCTGCTCTTAGGAACTCGACGTATATTTGGCGATTTTTGTCATACCAAATACTCTAGATATCACGGCCTTGTTTGTAGTAACATTGGGTCTCTAAATCAGGTGGCCCGTTTATTGTCTCATAACTTTGTATATTGTATATGTTTATATTCTATATTTTATACAATTCTTGTAACTGCATTTGTGAGCTTCTGACGCCGAGCCAAATCTTGTACTTAGGTATTATCGACACTAAATGTGTGAATAAATGGAATTTGTGAATAATGATATTTGGCGATCTTGTCATGCCACGCTTTTGCGATTTCCCTGTTCGGGCCGCAAATCGGTGCGCCCGGTCGACGGAACCACTCGCTCACGAACTGCCTCATGACCCCTCTCTCGGAGAAGACATGCCACGCGATCACAGACGTTGTCATATAGAGACACAACTGGTTTTATTTCATTTTGTAGTTACAGTGGAATATGAATATCTAACTACCCTTGGGCTTGTGAGGGGTGCTACCAATCGAGCTTATCCTCGAGGCAGCCCCTCATTGTGCCCATAATTGCTGCCGCATTGCCGCGCTGAACCGCCAGAGATAGCCGCTGGAGTAGAACGTCGAAAGCTCTTTTGTTTCCGTCGTGAGTTCAATTCGTTTGCCAATCTTCTGTAAAAGTGACCATGCCTCAGGGCCGGGTCCCCCTAGTGTCTCCAATACTAGTGGCACAAAAACTAACTCGTCGGTGAGCTGGGCGTATTTGTTGGTCTTTAGACGTTCAGCCTTGCGTGCTGCGGAGCCAGCGGCTGATGCGCTGGCCTCGCATGTTCGAAAGGGCGAGCGTGTCGGTGATTGTAGCATCCCAAGTAAGCGCCTTTCCCCTTTCAAACGGGATAAGGGTAAGACCGTCAGGCCTCTTTCCGTCGCTTCTCAGGAGGCCGGTTAGGCTCTCGAATGCATGGCAGTAGAGCTGACCTTAAGGCCCGGGCGGTAATCTCGTTAATCTCGCTGTGACGGCTTTGACGTCCTTCGCTTCTGTTTCAGGATAGCCCGTGGGGTCCCCCAAATGTCCACTTGTGCTCCGCACGGACACCGGTGTTCCTCCGTTAGTCTTGTTCCCAACCTCAAGCCGATGCACAGACGAAACCTTTCGTGATCAAGTAAAGTGCCAAGGTTTGAGGAAGGGATGGCTTGGAGCCATTTGCTAGCCCCTTTTTGGACAACCGCCTGTAGTCGGGGCTTTGTCTGCCGTGGACAGTGCATCGAACAGTAAACGCTGATATTTCTTGGCTACTATGAGATCGTCATAGGACCTCTGCAGGTGTTTGTTTGCCTCTGGGAGTTGGCCCGCGAGGTTCTCGAATCTTGTATCAGCAGCTTTTTTGGCATCCTGAAAAGCCTGCAGGGCTATGGCCGGGCTGATGTGCTGGACTGTAGCTTCTGAGGCGTGTAATGAAGCAACGTGACAGCTGGCTGCCAGATCTGCTGCAGAGCGGATTCCCAAACCTCCGAGTCTAAGAGGAAGGGTGGCTTGAGCCCCAGTGTTTGTCGGCCAAGTCGGCCGGTTTAGATTGAGGAGGTCGCTAAGGCCTGGTCCTAAGGCTATTGTCTAACTCCCACAGCAGATTCTGGTTTGCTCCGACGTCCGTGCTGCGGAGAAAGTGGACAATTCTTGATGAGCCCAAAGATGATTTTAATAGGTGATATGCGCTATGGGGATTAAGCAGGTTTTAGCCGGTTTAGGCGAGAGCAAGGCTCTTTATTTTACCTGCGAGTGGCGGCCGACCCCACAGGGGACCCTAAGAGCGTCATATCTGCTGCCTCGACTTGTTTGCCACCCCGGAAGAAGTGCCTCAAAGGCGGATATGTTCGGCTGGCCTTTGTAAATCATTTCGCACTTCTGGGGGTTGAGCTCAAGACCACTCTTCTGACCGAAGTCCAAACTCTCTTGATATCTGCCTGTACCACAGATGCTTTCCCCCAATGGTGCCATCGTCTAGGTACCAGAGATTTAAGGGGGACTGGATAGAATTGAGCAGTTCTTTGATTGCTAGGCAGAATAGCGGCGGTACCAAGAGGGTCGCCCCTGCTGCACGCCGCTGCACGAGAAAATTGTTCTTTCACCGAATGAGAGCTCTGAACTGGACCTGTAGGTTTGGTCAACTAAGGGGGCTGCCTTGGCCCAATCCGTTTGTACAGTTTTTAGTATGTGGTGCCGACCGGACCTAGGTTAAAAGCATTCTTAAAATCGAGTTTGGCGGCGACCGAAATTGTTGGGTGCGCTAGACAAAAAGCTCTTGTTGTGTGACCACTGCATTCGATGCCATTAGGCGTATTGAAGCCAAGCTGGTGGGCCCCAAGCTTTCGCACACGATATTTGTTCCTAGCTTGACAGTGATTTTTGCCGCAATTCCTTCGAAGACTGAGGAAATGACAATTGGACGAAATGACCCAACTCGGCTTTTTAATTGCGGTGAGGCGTCCACCAAAAATATAGGGCTGGATGGCCGCAGGCACTGTGCCACTTCTGATAATGTTAATCACTTTCGCTAAGTCACGCAGTAGACGACTGGCGATATTTGTATTGGTCGTGGCAATGAGGTCTCTGAGGTGGCGCGGCCGCAGGCCGTCCTACCGCGCGTAGACCCTGCCGAAAAGGTTCGTACGGCCTCGCGAATCTCTTCTAAACTGGTGACTAGCGGCTCGGCGTGGGATAGTCTTGGTGGCAAGTCAAGGTCGGCCGGTTCACTAGGGCGTTTGGAAGTCATTTCCACGAAACGCCTTGGCTGCGCAAACAGGACTTCCCACAGAAAGCAGAGCTCTCGCAGCGCCTCCAATGTCGCATTCGCCTAGTAGTCTGGTTGCTCGTCTAGCGGCGGCTTGTCATATATATATATATATATATATACACACTAATTATTCCTTTAAGAATCCAAGCAGACGTAATTGTCCGTGTGAAAGCCCTCTCTTGTTTGCACTGTTTAACGTAATAGATATAAACAATAAACATATCCACGATGTTTTGCTACACATAAATAAATACTGTGTAATGTATATATATATATATATATATATATAATAATATAATATAATATATATATATATATATATATATATATATTATATATATATATACATATATATATACATATATATATATATATATAATATATTATTATGTGTATCAAGGTATACATTTGTGATGTAAGAACATGTTCCACAGCCCGCTCGGGGGCATAACTCAAGGCGTTAGGTCCAGGCTTGGGCTGGTCCACCTAGCCAGGGTGCCTCTCACCGAAGCTGCATTCCCTCTCTGAACATCCAATGACAGACGTTGCTGTAAATATTCCCCCGCCCGCTTGTCTCCTGTAGCAAGCACAATCTTCTTCCCGACATCGTTAAGCAGTTTCTTCGATAGCAGCCCAGGCCCCCCCCAACGTCTCAAACGCCAGGGGTGAGAACATGTGTGGGTAAGCGACGCTTGAATACTTTCGGCACTTGGCTGCCTCCGCTTGGGCTACTGCGTGTCCAGGGCGGGCTGCGCCCGCCACCGACCATGAAGGGCTAAAGAGGTCGGTTACGGTTCGCATCCCACACCAGCATTGCCCCCCGCTCGAAGGGAGTTAGGGTCATGCCATCAGGTCTCTTCCCATCGTCTCTGACTAAACCGGAGGCTCCAAAATGCATGGGCTAGCCGCCGACCGTAGCCCTCTGCTAAATGTTTCATTCAAAGCTGAGTGGCGTGCGATTCTGCCTGAACTCTGCGGACATGAAGTCCATGGTAACCTAGGGAGTCGACCTCGTCACCCGCATTTGCACTGGTATGGGGACACTAGCTCGACTCCTAACCTCAACCCGACTAGTATTCGTGTAGACTCATCGTCGAGCAGAGTACCCAGCTGAGGGCTCGGCAGAGCGTGTAGCCATGCACCTGCGCCGGGCGAGGAAAGTGCCTGTAACCTCGCCTTGCTAGCAGCCGTAGTTGTTCGGGTCCCACAGGCCGCTCCATCGGCAGTCGTTTGCCAGTTCTGACCACGCGCGCTGAAGAGAGGGAGTCTCCGGTAGAGACCCCCAGAATGCGATGGCGTCATCGTGAGTCTGTTCAAGCGTGGCCTGGAAGTTTGCAATCGCCCGGGAGTCCAGGATAGACTCGACACCACTAGTCGCCGAATGTAAAGAGGCGATGTGTGCTGCGACTGAAAGAGAAACAGCTTCAGGCAGGCCCAGTCCGCCTCTGGCTACCGGTAAGAAGGCCTGAACTAGGGAATCGTCTCGCAGCCGCAGCTTGAGTATAGATTCCAACGCTAAGCCCATCTTCGAGTTAATTTCCTCCAACTGGGCCGAGAAGGCTGAACTGTTGATTCCCCTAAACAGGTAGTTCAGCCTCGACGCAGAAAAGCCACGAACGCAAGAGGTACAACCCCCGGTGGGCGCCTAGCTGGGGAAGACGAGTAAAAACCAACCTCCAGTTTTTCCATCTCACGTTCGATTGTCGGTCCAAGGTGGCGAGAAAACAGGGGTACGCCAAGAATATCCAGATCGTCGCCTGTTACGCGGCGACCTGGAAGTAGGTTCTGTATGGCGGAGATTTCAGCTGTACCTGAGCCGATTATGTGAACCTCACACTTGATTGGGTTCAGCTCCAAACTGCTGCATGTAGAGAAACTAAGTATCTTCTTTAGGTCTTCACAGACCATACTGATGTTACCTCCAATTACCCCGTCGTCCAAGTACCAAAGATTGAGAGGACTTTTGAGTGAGTTACCAAGTCCTTAACGGCAAGACAAAACAGAGGGGGGCGCGAAGGGATCTCCCGATATTTATATAATATATATATATATATATGATAGCGGATCGGATAAAGTTCTGTATTTAAACCAAATTATATTTTCTACTGTGGTGAAACTGTTACGAACTGTCTATGATGCTTAAGTAGTATCCCGAAACGCCGTGTCTCTGTGGTACCATCGCAACAGACGTAAAGAAACCGGATATACCTCCTCGTTCGGCTGTCGACATTAGTAATAGAAGAATACGTTGGAAAAGTTTGTGATGTCTTGCTCAACAATCGCTGAACTACTATGAGGAAGATCGCTGAGGAATTGGAGACTTCTTATGAATCAGTTGTAACAGCCCTGACCGATATTTTGTGCGTCAGAAAACGAGCAGCAAAGTTCGTTCAAAAATGTTAAATCTCCAACAAATGAACTCCTATCAGTAAATATTCGAATTTAATCTTCACGCGCGAGCAGAAGACTCTGCAGTTTGCAAGGCCACCGCTTTTTTTTCTAGTTACTACTGCGAATTGTAACGGTAGATAATTATGTGCATCATATGACAGTAACCGAGCTAAAAAATGATGGGCTGCAAGAGCGGACAGATGTGCCAACGATGTGGACCATCCAGATACTATAGCAGCCAACGAGAAGAATTCAGGCCGAATGCACACTATGCCTATGGTTTGTTTGCCCCAGATGCGAACGAATCGTCTAGGAGGTCATCTGCTCCGCTGGCTAAATTGAGAGACCCACGTTCGGAATCCGCAGAAAAGCGCTTTCCGCCTTTGGTCAAGATGCGGCTTGCCCCGTCGCCGTGCTCTAGTCGTGGACACAGAGATGGGTGCACTTACCATGACGTTGTACTACCTACTGTTAAGCGGATATAAGAAAACAATGCATCTGTGTATATTGCCCGACACGGCCGCGGGTACCGAAAACAATACCCGCCAGGTTTGGCCTAAATACCCTATCATGTGATGTCACCCTGCTTTAAGAGCCTCCCCTGGGGCCCCAAATTAAAAATTACATGATCTATTACCAGCTATTAATTATTAATTAAGGGTTAGTAATATTAATTACATTATACATAAATCATACTATTACCACGGTTTGGACATTCATTATTGCTACTGAAAGGATCATCATTCATTTAATCATGCATTTTCGACTGAGCTGTAAAAGCATGACACTACTGGCGAGAAGTATTTATTCAATAAAACGGGTGTCCCTAAACAGATACTTCGATAAATGAGCCAAACAAACTTGCCCGAGCCAATATATTGTCCTTCAGAACGTTTCAAACTTACAGGAAAAACTTGGAATCACCAACAATGCCAGATTATAGCCTACTTCAAATGATTATTAGTCATGAAAAGAGTGCGGAATGGAGGGATACTTGGAAGACGTTGTCGTGTGTAAATGTTGCGTATTTCTATTCGAACCCTATTAATACTAAATTAAGTTTTGCTCTTTCTGCTTTATACTACACGAAAGCTGAATATGTAAGTGTGAATTGATGCTAGCATAAATCAGTATGCTACTGACACCACAAACGCTTTCTTCATATTTTTTTAAAGTTCTGAATTGTTGTCGCAGCAATAATTATCTGCAGATAAAGGATGCATGACAGATCCGCGCGTTGACATTTGTCAATGTTGATCCTATTTTACAGACTGCTTCAGTATGCCTACTAACAGTGATACATATTTGTGCCAGAGAATATGGAACGCCAGCACATACTCAATTGATTGTCGTACCTGCTCTGCGGGAGGACCGGGTTTGGCGGCTTCGTTTTCCATCGGATAGCACGTGAATTTAAGGTACGTTCCTTGAGAATAATGTACATCTCACTATGCCTGTTCTATCTCTAATACATTTTGTTACTTCAGGCATTGGCAATGCCGATTAACTTGTCGATTGCGGTATTAAATAATGTGTTTATACTGCCTGCGCATTTTTGGTTGTGAGAATACTCCAGTCTTTATTAAGTCCAAATTGGAAACCAAAAATTATTAATTTAACTAGGATTCAACCCACAGCCCAAAAGCAAAACAATGAGTAAATTTAGCAGTGAGCCACTATTTTTGTTTTTAGGTTTCTGAAACGGTCAGTGAGGACACTATTGCAGGTTCACCGGCCCGGCACACCTAGGCCGCCTAAAGAGACCGGGAGCTTTTATCCGATCCCTTGCCACAGCGGAAAGCCTAATTTTCAGTATGCTCTCACAAGTGTTTAAGCTAAGCTCATTAAATGGCTCTAAGAGCTCAGACGCAAATGATAGGTTGCAAACCTGGAAGACGTGGTGTGTCAATCTAGTGGCTAAAAAGCAAGATCTATAAAGAAATAGGCCGCATTGGGCCGTCCCTTCGTTTGAATAGTCTGCCTGTAGCAAAGCGTAGTTTGTCTTTTTGACTGGATGCCTTTTGCAATGTCGTCCGGCAATAATGGTACACCTATCAGCATCAGGTTAGCTTTGTTACGTGGCAGCCCGGGAGCAGGCCAACAATATCAGTTAAATCCGATGGCTCCAATTCCTTGTGGGCTGTGACATATACTTCACAGTTGAAACGGGTTTTAGGATCAAGCCGCTAATCATACCAAAGCTAATGACATTTTGGATATCGTCAAGTACAGTCGGGAAGTCTCCGTCTAGAACGCCGTCATCTAGGTAATCATGCGTTACGGGGGGACTGCCAGTGAATCCACCAATTGTCTGATACACAAAGAAAAAGATCCCCCTGCTGAAGACCTGTTTGCGATAGCAGAGCGTTATTTGCTGTGATACCTACGCACGGGTATGTAGGCGCGGGAACAGATACATTGTGTCTAATCTTCAAATGTCAGCTTGAGAATCTGAGCTTTTCAAAGCTTGTTTAAAGAAGCATATCGCTATTTACCTCATATTGGTACTCATGACTGGTACATACACATACACACGCTTCATGCTCGCGAAGAACGTGTTTGCTTTTCGACCTTGACCAATATATATATATATATATATATATATATCTTCTTTACAATTAATTTCTTTGCGGCGATTCACTAATAATCTAAATAAAGAGAAGAGGCCAACAATTCTCATAGGAAGCTCGTATGCTAGGTTACCAGCCCATGGCATCAAACGATTGTCTGGCACCTCTGAGAGTAATCGAAGGTAATCTGTCCAGCCTTCTACTGGGCAAGCAAGAGCCAACCAGCGCCGCAATAATAACATTATACATATAGCGGCAAAATATATTGTTTATTTCGACGATTAGGATGACACATAATTATAATATATGCGTCATTATATACAATTTGAGTGCTTCAGCAACCGTCCTACCGGGCCAAAATGCAAAGACCGCCGATGCGTTTTGCAACTCGCTGCATGGTATTTTGCGCACGTCTGCGAGTAGAATCGGCAACGACATTGATCGCCAGCTTGGTCTTTGGATTGAATATAACAAGTGATGGCACGTACCCTTGTGTACACGTGCCGAGTAGTGCCTGGAAGCTTCCTGGTAAGGTATATATCTAACTACGTTGCCTCTGTCGAGGCCCGGGCCACTGTTCTCTCTAAGAAACTCTAAGAAAAATTGCTGAAATGGTTTTGTAATAGGTGACCTAAGCCACACTTTGATTGTCTGCATTGCTAGTCCGCAATCCACTGGCAGGCACATGAAGCGGTTTCCCGCAGTTCGCCGAAAAAAGGAACGCGCTTCAGGTATTTTGTGAAGCATTTTTATAGTTGTAGCTCAACATTGGTACAATCTTAGCCTCAAAGAAAAGCGCTGTCGCACTCAGAGACAGTTTTCGAGAGGGTCTCACTTGTGTGTGAATGAAAACAATAGCCGCCCCACGCGCACTTTGATGTGCTCGGTAAAAAGTCGTTCCTAAATTAGTGTAGTTTCAGACTTAAATACGGAAGGTGTTGACAAACTCCAGCGGTTGGCTAGGGTATTGAATCTGCTGCAGGACAATCAATCCCACGGCAAAACTCTGTGGTTTCGTCTTCCGCGAATTTTTTGCAGGCCCTTACGATGAAGGTAAGTTTCTACGTCAGCGACAATTAGACTTGAATGACAGCGCAGCCCTGTTGGGCCAGTACTATGTCCATTGCTAACATAATGACAACGGCGTTTTTGAACTCCTTCCGCACATCTGACGGTTAGTAAGGGCAATGAGTAAGAGACGGCCAGGCAACTGAGAGTATCCGTTGAGGGGTCCGAACGTTTTAACTCAGCTGCACTTCAAGGCGGTTATCAGCAAAGAAGCTAAAGAGCACTCATAGTGGAGAATGTGTCGCTTGGGTTAAAGCCACGACTTGGAAAGCGAAATGAATCGGCTATGAAGTGATGGGAAGGTTTGTCGAAGGGCGTGACACAATCAACCAGACGGCAGTAAAAGTACCACCCGGGTGCAGCCAACATTCGCTTAACATAAGACTAGTGAACATGGATTGCGTCCTGTGTACCTCGACCCGCCCTGAATCCAATTGCTCGGTTGGTAGGGTCTTCTCTACAGTTGAAAGCAGCTCAAGCGTACGAACCCTCATCATCATAATCTTGCAGGCGTTTATATATATATATATATATATATATATATATAAAGCACTTTACGATCAGCAACTATCTGGGAATAGGGGTGAAGAGCCCGTGCATTAGCCCTAGGACTTCCCTGATTAGATGCCGGCTGCCGAAGCCGGGCGCGCCCCTGGCCAGGCACACACAGAGACGTCAACACCGGCAGGCGCTGGCGTCTTCCGGACTGGAATATTATAAATGGCGCATCCGTATTTTGGTATACTTGAGGATATACACATGTATGCTCTACGGATGGTAGGGTAACAATGTAATTGGTTATTATGACGAACTTTTAGAGATGAACAAGGCGTATGATAGTTGTTTTCACATAAATATAAAAGCTATAAATTTTAACGAACTATTGGACCCTGGAATGTAATCTGAAGGGATATACGTGCGCCCTTTTCGCAGACAAATAAAACCATTTAGAATATACGCCAGAGAGAAACGGACTATCACAGGAACAAAGCGCAGCAAACAAGGTGAAGAAGAAGAAAATTTAATATCCTCAAGAGAGGCATTGACACGAGGCATTAGAGTGGCCTGCGACGCAGGAAAAGCACACACATACATAATGCAAATTTATGTTGGAGAACGTTGAATAACTATAATCATTATAATGAGCCAGGCGAAAACGACTTTTTTAACACAGATGTTATGTTTTTAATCAAAAAGTTTGTGACAAACATGGCAAATATAAATCAGCTCACAGGACATAAAGTATATCATGAACCTACGATTAAATCTCAAAAGGGGGGGCCGACCTAAATGGGGTGCAGCTATTGCCGAATGATATAATGCTCACATTTACTCAACAACACTGCAAGACAAACAGTGCTGAAATGAAAAGAATAATACTTGGTATGCATTTACTGTCCACTAGATAGACCGCTGATATAATAGAGGACAGTGGTCACGCAATGATGTATTGTATTGATCCAAATAAGTACACTGCAATAGGAGTCAATTTGAACAGTAATATATTAAAAGATAATGAGATAAGAGCGGACAGATGTGCCAACGATGTGACCATCCAGATACTATAGCAGCCAACGAGAAGAATTCAGCCGAATGCACACTATGCCTATGGTTGTTTTGCCGCCAGATGCGAACGAATCGTCTAGGAGGTCATCTGCTCCGCTGGCTAAATTGAGAGACCCACGTTCGGAATCCGCAGAAAAGCGCTTTCCGCCTTTGGTCAAGATGCGGCTTGCCCCGTCGCCGTGCTCTAGTCGTGGACACAGAGATGGGTGCACTTACCATGACGTTTGTACTACCTACTGTTTAAGCGGATTATAAGAAAACAATGCATCTGTGTATATTGCCCGACACGGCCGCGGGGTACCCGAAAACAATACCCGCCAGGTTTGGCCTAAATACCCTATCATGTGATGTCACCTGCTTTAAGAGCCTCCCCCTGGGGCCCCAAATTAAAAATTACATGATCTATTACCAGCTCTTAATTATTAATTAAGGGTTAGTAATATTAATTACATTATACATAAATCATACTATTACCACGGTTGGACATTCATTATTGCTACTGAAAGGATCATCATTCATTTAATCATGCATTTTCGAGCTGAGCTGTAAAAGCATGAACTACTGCGAGAAGTATTTATTCAAATAAACGGGTGTCCCTAAACAGATATTCGATAAATTGAGCCAAACCAACTTGCCCGAGCCAATATATTGTCCTTCAGAACGTTTCAAACTTACAGGAAAAACTTGGAATCACCAACAAATGCCAGATTATAGCCTACTTCAAATGATTAATTAGTCTATGAAAAGAGTGCGGAATGGAGGGATACTTGGAAGACGTTGTCGTGTGTAATGTTGCGTATTTCTATTCGAACCCTATTAATACTAAATTAAGTTTTGCTCTTCTGCTTTATACTACACGAAAGCTGAATATGTAAGTGTGAATTGATGCTAGCATAAATCAGTATGCTACTGACACCACAAACGCTTTTCTTCATATTTTTTTAAAGTTCTGAATTGTTGTCGCAGCAATAATTATCTGCAGATAAAGGATGCATGACAGATCCGCGCGTTGACATTTGTCAATGTTGATCCTATTTTACAGACTGCTTCAGTATGCCTACTAACAGTGATACATATTTGTGCCAGAGAATATGGAACGCCAGCACATACTCAATTGATTGTCGTACCCTGCTCTGCGGGAAGACCGGGTTTGGCGGCTTCGTTTTCCATCGGATAGCACGTGAATTTAAGGTACGTTCCTTGAGAATAATGTACATCTCACTATGCCTGTTCTATCTCTAATACATTTTGTTACTTCAGGCATTGGCAATGCCGATTAACTTGTCGATTGCGGTATTAAATAATGTGTTTATACTGCCTGCGCATTTTTGGTTGTGAGAATACTCCAGTCTTTATTAAGTCCAAATTGGAAACCAAAAATTATTAATTTAACTAGGATTAAACCCACAGCCCAAAAAAGCAAAACAATGAGTAAATTAGCAGTGAGCCACTATTTTTGTTTTTAGGTTTCTGAAACGGTCAGTGAGGACACTATTGCAGGTTCACCGGCCCGGCACACCTAGGCCGCCATAAGAGACCGGGAGCTTTATCCGATCCCTTGCCACAGGCGGAAAGCCTAATTTTCAGTATGCTCTCACAAGTGTTTAAGCTAAGCTCATTAAATGGCTCTAAGAGCTCAGACGCAAATGATAGGTTGCAACCTGGAAGACGTGGGGTGTCAATCTAGTGGCTAAAAGCAAGATCTATAAAGAAATAGCCGCATTGGGCCGTCCCTTCGTTGAAATAGTCTGCCTGTAGCAAAGCGTAGTTTGTCTTTTTGACTGGATGCCTTTGCAATGTCGTCCGGCAATAATGGTACACCTATCAGCATCAGGTTAGCTTTGTTACGTGGCAGCCCGGGAGCAGGCCAACAATATCAGTTAAATCCGATGGCTCAAATTCCTTGTGGGCTGTGACATATACTTCACAGTTGAACGGGTTTAGGATCAAGCCGCTAATCATACCAAAGCTAATGACATTTTGGATATCGTCAAGTACAGTCGGGAAGTCTCCGTCTAGAACGCCGTCATCTAGGTATCATGCGTTACGGGGGGACTGCAGTGAATCCACCAATTGTCTGATACACAAAGAAAAAGATCCCCCTGCTAAAGACCTGTTTGCGATAGCAGAGCGTTATTGCTGTGATACCTACGCACGGGTATGTAGGCGCGGGGAACAGATACATTGTGTCTAATCTTCAAATGTCAGCTTGAGAATCTGAGCTTTTCAAAGCTTGTTAAAGAAGCATATCGCTATTTACCTCATATTGGTACTCATGACTGGTACATACACATACACACGCTTCATGCTCGCGAAGAACGTGTTTGCTTTTCGACCTTGACCAATATATATATATATATATATATATCTTCTTTACAATTAATTTCTTTGCGGCGATTCACTAATAATCTAAATAAAGAGAAGAGGCCAACAATTCTCATAGGAAGCTCGTATGCTAGGTTACCAGCCCATGGCATCAAACGATTGTCTGGCACCTCTGAGAGTTAATCGAAGTTAATCTGTCCAGCCTTCTACTGGGCAAGCAAGAGCCAACCAGCGCCGCAATAATAACATTATACATATAGCGGCAAAATATATTGTTTATTTCGACGATTAGGATGACACATAATTATAATATATGCGTCATTATATACAATTTGAGTGCTTCAGCAACCGTCCTACCGGGCCAAAATGCAAAGACCGCCGATGCGTTTTGCAACTCGCTGCATGGTATTTTGCGCACGTCTGCGAGTAGAATCGGCAACGACATTGATCGCCAGCTTGGTCTTTGGATTGAATATAACAAGTGATGGCACGTACCTTGTGTACACGTGCCGAGTAGTGCCTGGAAGCTTCCTGGTAAGGTATATATCTAACTACGTTGCCTCTGTCGAGGCCCGGGCCACTGTTCTCTCTAAGAAACTCTAAGAAAAATTGCTGAAATGGTTTTGTAATAGGTGACCTAAGCCACACTTTGATTGTCTGCATTGCTAGTCCGCAATCCACTGGCAGGCACATGAAGCGGTTTCCCGCAGTTCGCCGAAAAAAGGAACGCGCTTCAGGTATTTTGTGAAGCATTTTTATAGTTGTAGCTCAACATTGGTACAATCTTAGCCTCAAAGAAAAGCGCTGTCGCACTCAGAGACAGTTTTCGAGAGGGTCTCACTTGTGTGTGAATGAAAACAATAGCCGCCCCACGCGCACTTTGATGTGCTTGGTTAAAAGTCGTTCCTAATTAGTGTAGTTTCAGACTTAAATACGGGAAGGTGTTGACAAACTCCAGCGGTTGGCTAGGGTATTGAATCTGCTGCAGACAATCAATCCCACGGCAAAACTCTGTGGTTTCGTCTTCCGCGAATTTTTTGCAGGCCCTTACGATGAAGGTAAGTTTCTACGTCAGCGACAATTAGACTTGAATGACAGCGCAGCCCTGTTGGGCCAGTACTATGTCCATTGCTAACATAATGACAACGGCGTTTTTGAACTCCTTCCGCACATCCGACGGGTTAGTAAGGGCAATGAGTAAGAGACGGCCAGGCAACTGAGAGTATCCGTTGAGGGGTCCGAACGTTTTAACTCAGCTGCACTTCAAGGCGGTTATCAGCAAAGAAGCTAAAGAGCACTCATAGTGGAGAATGGTCGCTTGGGTTAAAGCCACGACTTGGAAAGCGAAATGAATCGGCTATGAAGTGATGGGAAGGTTTGTCGAAGGGCGTGACACAATCAACACAGACGGCGTAAAAAGTACCACCCGGTGCAGCCAACATTCGCTTAACATAAGACTAGTGAACATGGATTGCGTCCTGTGTACCTCGACCCGCCCTGAATCCAAATTGCTCGGTTGGTAGGGTCTTCTCTACAGTTGAAAGCAGCTCAAGCGTACGAACCTCATCATCATAATCTTGCAGGCGTTTATATATATATATATATATATATAAAGCACTTTACGATCAGCAACTATCTGGGAATAGGGGTGAAGAGCCCGTGCATTAGCCCTAGGACTTCCCTGATTAAGATGCCGGCTGCCGAAGCCGGGCGCGCCCCTGGCCAGGCACACACAGAGACGTCAACACCGGCAGGCGCTGGCGTCTTCCGGACTGGAATATTATAAATGGCGCATCCGTATTTTGGTATACTTGAGGATATACACATGTATGCTCTACGGATGGTAGGTAACAATGTAATTGGTATTATGACGAAACTTTTAGAGATGAACAAGGCGTATGATAGTTGTTTTCACATAAATATAAAAGCTATAAATTTTAACGAACTATTGGACCCTGGAATGTAATCTGAAGGGATATACGTGCGCCCTTTTCGCAGACAAATAAAACCATTTAGAATATACGCCAGAGAGAAACGGACTATCACAGGAACAAAGCGCAGCAAACAAGGTGAAGAAGAAGAAAATTTAATATCCTCAAGAGAGGCATTGACACGAGGCATTAGAGTGGCCTGCGACGCAGGAAAAGCACACACATACATAATGCAAATTTATGTTGGAGAACGTTGAATAACTATAATCATTATAATGAGCCAGGCGAAAACGACTTTTTTAACACAGATGTTATGTTTTTAATCAAAAAGTTTGTGACAAACATGGCAAATATAAATCAGCTCACAGGACATAAAGTATATCATGAACCTACGATTAAATCTCAAAAGGGGGGCCGACCTAAATGGGGTGCAGCTATTGCCGAATGATATAATGCTCACATTTACTCAACAACACTGCAAGACAAACAGTGCTGAAATGAAAAGAATAATACTTGGTATGCATTTACTGTCCACTAGATAGACCGCTGATATAATAGAGGACAGTGGTCACGCAATGATGTATTGTATTGATCCAAATAAGTACACTGCAATAGGAGTCAATTTGAACAGTAATATATTAAAAGATAATGCACAAAGCGTAGCTTTTATATTTGGAATACGTACCTTGAACTGCAAACTGAAGGCAACGAAAATTAGGTTACGTACATCAGCTGGAATAAAAAAAACGTGCGGCTGATGTCATAATAATCTCAACATAACACCACAATCACTAATCAGCGAGATGCATTCAATTATCACAGCTCTTCAAAAACACTCTATAATCACGTTCAATTTGCACCGAACCAACCTATTGTACCCTCGATAGGCACCCTTAGCCGCCCACTGAACCCCCAAAACACTGAAACAGCTATCCGATTGGCGATTCAGACGTATGCACCATTACGCAAACCCACTGCGCACAAATTATGGTGTAAGGAACAATGCAAAACCACGCGAACAATAAAGTGCCACAAAGCCATAACCTTTCTCGAAAAAAAAGTATTTACAGAAAAAATTGCCAAAATAACAAATCCAAAGAAAGTATTACATTTGCGAGTCTCGACCAAATTATGTATGAACCATACGAAAACAAATATAAATATTCTGTGTGTGGAAACGTAGTGAAGACGGATCTTACGCGGCAGACGATCGGTGCTTTATCATTGAAGGAGTAAATGTTGAACTCGTCAATCACTTTTGCTATCTAGGATTAAAAATGATGCCCTGGATGTCAATCAGCAGACAGATAGAAGATGGCCCCTGATAGAAATGGGTGGCATGTGTATTTAGTGTACAAGTACAGCGAATAATACATTAAATCGAAGAAATGCGTACTAAAGCCATCGCGGCCATGATTTTAGATTGGGAGACGTTACTGACATTGAACTAAAGTAGCGCTAAATTTATTTAGAATAAAAATGGTACCTATTGTAAGATATTGTGTTCACGGAATTTCCCCTCCGTTAACAACACCAGACCTTAAAAACATAGATACAATTTTACTTCGTAAAACGCACGCTGGACTTTCCAAATGTAGCGTTGGCCACGCGTGCACTGGAATTATGTAAACGAAGGTGTGAGGCGAGCGCATATTAGTGAACGACACAAACCTCACAAACCTACAGAGAATGCAGAGAGAACGCGTCTATAATATGCCGAATATACCATGGCATGGTATATCACTTTCGGATATGCTTGAAAGAAAAGTTTACGAAATCGTGGTGCGCATCTAAATATAGTGGAAAGCGCAATTGGACGTACTACATAGTCAACTGCTCGTTTTTTGAAAATCGTCATCACAGTCAAGTGTCATCGATATTGTTACCCTGCAAAATAATATTATAAACGAATGGATCATATGGCCAATTCATGGCGAATAAACTTAACCTATTATGTGCTCCAGAACTAAAACTGAGGGCTTTTAGGTTATCGTTCTTCCATTGTATATATATATATATATATATGTGTGCCTGGCGTTATATCATCGAGACGGCTAATTTTATTAACTTTATGAGACCTAATGACGCCCCCGCTCACTCTGCAGGCATTCTTGCATGCAGGCAAGTTGAAAAATGCCAGTTACCTTCTATATATATATATATATATAAGTATATATATAATGGGAAAAAAAGACATACCAAAAAATAATATGTACGCTGATTATATTCAGTAGAAATGCCTGGGTCACGCCAGTTCACATTGAAATACTTAATTCGCACTCTTTTAGTTGCACTTTACGTCAATATGCAGGCGTCATTATTTACAATACGTACGACAGAACATAAGCGTATTTACAGTATTCGCAATGTTAAAACCTCCTGTTGAGATAAAACCTGGGATGGACGTTCACTGAATCGTAGCGGACAATATTTCAGGTCATTTTGATTAGACGGTGTATCATGTTCAAATATACATTCATATGTAACAAGGCGAAAAACCCGCCCGCCGTATGAGAATTACAGTACTCTAATCAGGTGTCGTCATTAAGCACAGCACACAATCTTATTTCTAAAGACCTATTGAAGCTTCGAGCGCACAAAGGCACAACGTTACGATTCAATTTCAGCCCGTCCACAACGCACGCACGCAAGCAAATTCGAACGCCATCGAAGACACACGCGGTAGCGGCTAACCCATGTTTCTACTCTGAAGGTCTGGTAGGTCTAGTATGGAATAGCACCATGCTTGAGTTTACAGCCAGTGCGGCCATAACCGTGGATGATGATGGTGGTGGTGATCATTCTGGCGCTCCGCCGAAATAAGTTGAGCAAGTCTTGAACGCGTTGTGTCGTTGTTCAGCGCTTGAAGCGATTCGAATTGACTCGGACCGTCAGCCTGATCTAGTGGTAGCGTCGACACCTCATGCAGCTGTTGCTTTCTGCTGCTGCTGCTGTTGTAGAGCCTTTAGGTCCTGTATTATCAACTGCTGTTGTTTACTGGCATGTTCGGCTTGTAGCCTTGACACCGCGGTAAGTTGTAAGGGCAGCGTACACAGACTAGACATTAAAGCTCCGGGTGACGCAATCTACAAGAAGTCACCAAGGCGGCGTTTTTCATTTCCGATGGAACGTGCTGACTCACAGGGACTTCCTGGTCTCGGATGTCCTGCAGCAGGGTGCCTGAAGTAGTGGCGGAGGTGGCGGAGAGACGGGCGGCGTCAGCGCCAGCAGCAGCAGTAGCAGTCTCGCACGAAACGCTAAGTCTCTTGCGAGGTCTTCGAAGGCCGTGCGCGGCGAGCATATGTCTGTTCAGTGCGTCAGTTCGCGTGTATCTGCCCGGGCAGTGCGCGACGGGACAGCGGTGTACCCGCTTGTATTCGTTACGCAGGTGCGTCTTTAGATGCTTGTCGCGGTGGTCTTTGCGACCAAATCGACGTCCACACTGACCGCACTCGAATGGCCGCTGCCCGCTGTGAATGCGGAGATGCCGGGTTAGTTCTTCGTTGCGGGCAAAAGCACTTCCGCAGAAACACTGAAACGCCCGCAGAGCCTGTTGCGCAGTACGCGACCCGGTATCGGCGACCTCAAACGGTCGCCAGAGCGGGCGACCCGAGGACGTTGACGTTGGCGCTGACGTCGTTGCTGAGCGGGACGCTGTCGCTGCAGTTCTTCCCGCTATCGCTGCTTTCGTCTTTCTTCTTTTTGGTACGCCGGCAACCATTGGAACGACATTTTCCGCCCGCTTCACAGCCAGGGCAAGTTCCGGCGAGAAGCTAGGCACAATGTGTGTTAGCTGCTGGTGTAGATCATCGAGTTGCGTCACAGCAAAGCCGTGGCATCCCGGCGAGACACCATCCCGCAGTACCGGCGGTACACGAGACGAAGCAACAGCAGCGCTTGTTGAGGCGACGTCCGGGAACGCGATCTGGATTCGCCTCTTGTCTGGCGCATCCTCGCACGAACCATCCATCGTCGGGGAGATCGAGCGAACCAGGGTGAACAGATCCTTCGTTCTTGAGGAACACACCAGTGAGTTGAGATCACTTGAAGTCACGTATCCAGCGGCCCCTCGATCTCGTATACGCGCGTTTAGTGTAAGTTCGCGTTCGGGTGTAGGTTGCCGCCAGTGCGTGCAACGTTATGAATGAACGTTTCGTGTGCAGGCCAACGTCATAAGTTGACTAACAATCTATATTCAGCTCTCTACACGATTCTCACGTCGACGGCCACCAATAACGGGTGCAGGAAAGACGAAGGTCAAGGCGTGTTGTTCACACATCCTCCACCCCCCCCCCTCCCCCTACACATACACACAGACAGGCATACACCAATATAGCATGCCAGCTATGTCCTACAAGCCGACTCAATGGAATTAACACCCTGACCGCTCGTCACGACGCCGTCCTGCGTGGAGGAGACTAATCGTGGCTTAGCACTCGCGCGGCCCGCCGCTCTGTTGTTAGTGGTGGTGGTGATGGTGGCGGTGGGAATTTGCAGGACACTATGAGCTTAGACCACCGCCGCCACCCTTAATAAGGCCTCTAATCAGCGTCGCTGGCTGGCGGGCGGGGGAGGGACGTTCACGTGGATATGTGATCATATGCGGCTAGCAGCCGGCGATTTGAAAAGGCCGACGATGCGGCACTGCCGTCGCGCGGCCACCGCCAGTAAAGGGCTATTGCTCTTCTCAAATTCGCAACTACTCGACCGTTGTGTAGTATTCGTTTTGTATTCGTTCGTTTGTTAAGCAACGACGGTGAACAAACGGTGGGAAAACAAGTGAGTGGGTGATACAGAAAGAAGGGGCCGAGAGAACGCAAAAGAGTGAGAGAGAGAGAGAGAGA
The DNA here is from genome assembly GCA_003439945.1 of Dermanyssus gallinae. Taxonomy (NCBI): domain Eukaryota; kingdom Metazoa; phylum Arthropoda; class Arachnida; order Mesostigmata; family Dermanyssidae; genus Dermanyssus; species Dermanyssus gallinae. The sequence goes on from QVRM01000852.1 coordinate 20,201, forward strand.
TAGTGAGTTGCAGAATGATGACTGAATGGGAGGAAACATGGGCAGCATGAGACGAGAGTGAACTTGAGTGGCCAGACCGGAGAAAGGGGAAGATGGCTAAGGGAATGTAAACTGGAAATATTTCAGTTGATATATATTATATATATATATATATAATCTACTCTTCTCTACTATATATATATATAATAAATATATATGTGTGTGTGTGTATACCTACACTTTCTCTATCTATCTCCTTTTATATATATAATATATATATATATATATATAGATATGCTGGAGCTATAGAAGAGTCCTACAAGAGATATGTATAGCAAAACAGCATTACTTAGGCAAAAAAAAATAGACAACGAATGATAGAACGAGGAACAATGCAATAGTAAGCCAGTAGAAAACGTTACATTTACGGAGAAAGGTTGATACCGAACTGGATAAGGCTAACCCTTTATTGCGTCAAAACTATACGTCAGTAGTGAGGTTAGAGCAGAGTAGAAGCTGTTGCTGTGGTTGTATTAGTTGACTTTAGGGTTGTTGATGTTTTTGATTCTCAATTAGCCGCCAGCGAGCGGTGAATTGGTGTCGATTACCATCGAGAGGATACTCAATGGCGGGCGCTATTGGCGTGCGCTATTGCTACTCCTGTTCGACTTGTACTAGTAGTCATTTCTACCGGCGTGCTATAACATGCCATCGCCGCTGATAGAGACCGAGTGTGTACGTCTAACTAATGTATTTATTGGTCGATGAGCGTTTCATCGACTGTTTGCTTATCTGCCTGCCTATCTGCCTGCACGGGCTGTGAGGGCCCTGAGCCGTCTATCACAGTGTATTTTGTGTACGAGTTTCTAGCCGCGTTGTCGTCGTGGTCGCCGTCGTCGTTGGTTTCTAACGAGTTCAAGCGTCGTCGCCAGAGAAGCGACTTCTGAGGTCGCCTCGTACTCTGCGCGGCAAACAGTCAGTTATTTGCTGTAGCTGCGTGTGGTTTCAGCAACTGCACGACCACCGGCCATGCGGCGGCCGTCGGCAGATTCCTCAGTAGCCGCGGCGGCGGCAGCGGCGACGACGGCAACAACGCCATATCGACGTCAGCGTTAGCAGCAGCAGCAGCAGCGCGTTTCCTATGGCAAAGGGCACTGCCGCTATGGCTACTACAACGACAATTCTTACTACGAGAGCTACTACGATATGGGTGGTTGTCCTCCGTTGTAATACGACGACTACAATAATATAGCAACAACAAAACAACAACACAAAACAACAGCAAGGACGGTGACAACAATAATAGCGGTGACGGCACGGAGAGTAACGAAGCGGTAGCCGCAACGGCAGCGCGGTGGTCCACGGATGGAGGCGGGTCGTCCTCCATACGGTAAAACAGCAGCAGCAACAACAACAACAGCAACAACAGCAGCAGTTACAACAACAGCAACAACAACAACGACGGTAGCATCAGGAGTAGCAACAACAACAACAACAGGCCTACCAACAGCGCCGGCATACGCGATGACCGCGCTTGCGGCTTTGCTGATCTCGCGGCCGCCGCCGTCGCTACCGCAGCTGTAGCTTCGGCTTCTGCTGCTACGGCAGACGATGATGATTGTGATCTGGGCACTAGCTGGACTACGGAGAGGATGCTGATAACTAGGCTGATACAGCGGCAACGGCCGCGACCGCACCGACTCCAAGCACGACAACGACGACCACGACACGACGACGGCGACGGCAACAAACAACAATAAAAACAACACTAACAACAGCAACAACAACAACAACAGCAGCAACAACAACAACAACAACAACAACAGCAAGAATTACAATATGGATGATAATGTGCCTTCTTTGCGCGGAGGGCAGGGCATGCAACGGCGACAGGGACAATGACATCAATGAGTAGTACTCCAACTCGGAGACGGATTGCGTGCGTGAGTGAAAAAGCAGGGGGAGGGGGAGATAGATTAGAGAGCGCCGCAGAGGCAGCTGGGCATATCGATGACTGCTGCTGCTGCTGTTGCTGTTGCCGTGCAGCTGGCATCTAGTAGCGTGTCGGTCGGTTTGTCTCTGTCCGACAACCATCGATGGTGGTCGGACCAGAGGGATGACATCCGGCGAATGAATCGGTGGTAGGTGGATAAATGAATGACTAGCTGGGTGGTCAGACAGACGGTAGTGCTTAGTGTGCAGGCGGCAGGCGCACGCTCATTGTGGAGGAGATATAGGTGGACAACGACCTGCTTGCTGGTCATAGTGACGTTGTTGTTAAGGATGACGATGAGATATTATAATTATGGTCATGATTTGAATGATTGGTGGCGATAGTGATGGTGGTAGTAGCAATAATGATGATGATGTGATGGTGACGTGATGATGACAACAGAAATTACATGATAATGATCCACGTAGTAGTGTTGTGTTGCTGCTGCTGCCTAGTGACAGTTGTCTGTTTTTGCGTCGGGCGGGCGGCCGCTCGGTTGGGCCGGCTTGTTAGGTCGTCGGACCACCGACGAACGCAAACGAAATTCCGTAAGCGGATTTCCGATCGCCACGCGGCCGTTTAACATTGTCACAATCTTTATCAGCCGGTGGGGCATGGGTGGCATCTATCCGCAGAAATGGAGAGCGCCAGTCACCAACCCACAGAGACGGAGGGGCAAGCGACCGAGCAAGCCGACCGAG
>QVRM01000853.1:0-181004 GCA_003439945.1 Dermanyssus gallinae
AAACCATACGACTAAAAAAGATCGGGATTGGATTTACCTATGCAGATAGATTATTGCAATTGTGGGTGTCGCTGTCAATAGCTTTGTTGTATTGGCATATGAATGCAAGGTTAAAACATGTATAATACATCAGCAGAACAATGCATCGACATGCATATTCTGTCAAAGGAGACACAGAGAGGGGATAGGAGCATCTGCATTTGCTGTGGTTATTATTATTATTACGATACTTAATAATGTTTGGACATGCTGTCGTTGGTTTAGTTTTTACGAGTTCTCTCTGGAAATGAGGCGCCCTGGTGTGGGACCCGTGCGGCGTCACTTCAGGACTGCATCCGTGTGGGAGGGAAGCACAATGATCTCGACCAGGTCGGCCACGATGGGCACCATCACACCTTTTTCCAGATGCTCGGGAATTGGTCTTTTGGCGACTACTTTAAGGTAATTTAGGTATATATATATATATATATATATATATATATATTCACACCCCAATATGAGTTGAATTCATATATGCTTACTATACATCATGTAAGAGTGCTTGCTGCATTGAAGAGAAAGTAATCATTCTAGCAGCAACTGTAGCTCGTCTGTTGCGGCCGTAGTAGGTAGGATGTTGGAAGGTTTGCTAAACACAATACTTTAAATGGTTCTGATTACCTATTGTCTTGATACTGCAATAACTCAAATAACGCGTAACCCTTGCTTTTATGTGTTGCTATGTGTTGTTGTTGGTTTGCCTCGGCGCGGCAGAGAGAAGCGTGTGCGTTTGCTGTTGAACTTCTTACAGCCGGTTACGGTCTGCGCAAAGAGGATCTGCTCGTAACTTATTTTGCTGGCGACCCTTTGCTTTCAATCGACGAGGACGTTGAAACAAAGGACATCTGGAAATCTATTGGGTGAATTTTTAATAGCGCTTCTCTGCCATCCTTGCATGTATTATTCACTCCATTTTGACACATTCTCGTACAATGTAGCTTATTATATTGGATTGTTTTAAAATGGAGATCGAGTCAACCTTTAAACATATATATATATATATATATATATATATATATATATATATATATATATATATATATACTATATATATATATATATATATATATATATATATATATATATATATATAAGCGACATGCATAGTCTTGCCTAGAGTATCTATGCCCAGGTAATTAGGTTTAGATGAAATAAGGTTTTTGAAGTCAGCTACACCCATCATGGGAAGGCATATAAGTGTTATAAAAATAATATGATGTTTCAGAATTCCGGCTAAGAATATTCATCCTCGCGGGTTTAGTGACAACTTTTGGGAAATGGGTACGACTGGACCCTGTGGGCCCTGTACAGAAATACACGTACGCAGCGGAGAAGACCTTCGCGAAATCTGGAATATTGTCTTTATTCAATACAACAGGTCAGTGGTTTAGAAGCTATATGCGTTGATAGCTGTCGTTTATGAAAGGTAGGGTTATGTGGTCATATGAGAAGAAGGTTCTTGATTGGGCGGTAATGTATATATATATATACTGGGTTAATGTGCAACGTATGAACTAATTTTGCAGACTGTCCGACGGGTCGTTGAGACCCCTCACGAAGCCGTTTGTTGACACGGGAATGGGCCTTGAACGGATATGTGCTGTCCTCCAGGGAAAGACGTCCAACTACGACACGGACCTTTTCGCTCCGATTATTCGACAGTTGGAAAAGGTTGGCATCTGGCAATACTGGCTGTGTCGGCCACGATCGATAAGCCAATGTTCAAAGTTTACGTTCGACGTTCACTACCGCCGACCTGTCGCGTCACAGCCACCAGGTCGCCACACAGTCAGTTATGCATGCACTTAACTTCGACATGCCCGCAAAAAATATTATTTACTCCGCAACCACGACTCGCATTGCCATAGTACCAAAACTATCGTCATGAAATGCGCATTTGCCTGAATGTGTCAGTTTTTAGCGCTGTGAATGGTCGTAGGGTTCTGGTTTTGAGGTATTGGTCGTGAAAGCTATCGTGAAAGCTAATACAATAACTTTATTCTTGCAAATTCACTTCTTAACGACCATGTCGCATCTTCTGGCCGACCTTATATGTTCTTCGGAAGAAGCAGAATTTTCTTACGGACACGGCGGTGCGCTTAGTTTTTGTATAGGAGGACTGAGCTCATTATTGTCTCATAATGGCACATTTTATGCTCTTATGTCAGGCAACACCACCAGTGTCACAAATTGTAGTAATTTCAGTCTCACTTACAAGACTTCTCAGAGATCATGTTTCATTGGAAATATCTGCTTTAACGAGCTCTACAAATATTATTATTATTATTATTATTATTATTATTCCTGTAACACCCGATCTATATATATCCCTATCATTGGATAAATTATTGTTCTAGGACAGCGGCCTCTCGTATTTTGGCTCATTTCATAGCCTTGAGGATCAGGCGTTTCGTATGGTATCCGACCATTGCCGGATGGTGACGAAGGCGTTGTCTCAGGGCATTCTACCCGACCATAGGGATGCTGGGTAAGTTGCCGACAAGCAAACAACTATGTGCATACTTGTTTTGTCATCAAAATGCATTCGGCATAGCGCCGGCCGCTTCGACTCTAAGCTGGCATATTCGTACCCTATACAATTTATTTGCCAGTTGCGTATAAAACGCCAAACGTCATTATCTGTCTATCTGGATGACTTGAGTTGCAGCCAAATTTCGTAACAATATGCCTTTCAGACTGCTATTTGCAACCGTACCATAAGACCAATTGTACCATAATTCTACTACTTTGGCTATATACATATATTTTTATGGGACCGTCTCTGGACGACAAATTTTTAAGTTATTTAAGTTCAGTAATTCCAGTAATCGGCAAGCTCTAGTAGCCACTAAGGCTTTCCGGTTTGTCATGCTAAGAAGCGCCATTAATCAGTTACACCCAGGCCGATTCGGTGGCGCCATTTATCGTTTGAGTTTGGTTCAAAGAGTTGAAGAAACGGAGTTTCGGCGATTTTTAATGAGACGAAAATGGAAAAGCAAGAAATCTGCATCAAATTATGTGGTAAAACCAAATCATATGTTCTAAAATGGTAGAAATGTATACGTGGTAGCGTCGATTTCGCGACGGGCGTAAAGAGACCGAAGATGACCCCCGTTGGGGGAGGGTTCGTCAGAAGAAACGTTGAAAAAGTTCGTGGTATCGAACTCAACAATGGCTGAATTACTATCAGGAAAGTAACTGAGAAACTGAGAAGATCTTACAAATCAGTTGTAACAGTCTTGACCGATACTTTATGCGTCAAAATACAGGCAACGAAGATCGTTCCAAATGTTGAATTTCAAGCAAATTAACGCCCGCCCATGGTATGCCCGAATTGAACCTTCAGGCGGTAGCAGAAGACCCTGGACCCTGTTTCCCAAAGTGATTACCGGTTATAGGTATACGGCTACCACATCGAGACTACAAGAGAACCATCTTCCACGTTTTACTACCGATAAATGTTAAGATGATTGCAAAAGAACTACCGACGCAAGAGTGTTGAACTCAACCAACTCTTGGATCCTTTATCACGATAACGCACTGGCACACACATAATAGCATCACATTAATGGAAAATTCGATTTCTATAATTCCGCAACCTCTCTATTTGCCGGATTTGGCCCGTGCGACTTTTCCTGTTTACATGGATTTAAAAAATGAATGCCCGCGTTTCAAGACTATAGAGAATATAAAGAAAAATTCGCTGTAGCAAATCAACCGATTTTAAAAGACGCATTTCCAAATGTTTCCAAGAGTGGGAACGAAGGTGTCATAAATGCCTTGCAGCACGCGGGGTCTATTTTGAAAGGAATAAATAATTCTGAAATATTAAATAAATATGAATTTTTTTATTCACCTTCGTATATATATACAGGGTGTTGCAGGAATATTTGAAGAGCGATATACAGAATTGTAGAGCTCGTTAAAGCAAATTTTTTTCCAATGGAACATGGTCTCTGAGAAGTCTTGTTTCGGAGTGAGAGTGAAATTACTACAATTTTTAACACTGTTGTTTTTGCCCGACATAGGAGCACAAAATGTGCTGTTGCGAGACAACCAGTCTTCCTATACAGAAACTAAGCACACCTTCGTGTTCGTGATAAAATTCTGCTCCATCTGAAGAATATGTATGGCCGGTCAGAAGACGCGACATGGTCGCTTAGAAGAGAATTCGCCAAAAATGAAGTTTTTTATTAGCGTTTACGCCAAATACTTCAGAATCATAACCCTACAACCACTCACAGCGCTCAAAACGGACATACTCAGCCAATGCGCAATTCATAGCGATCATTTTAGTACCAAACATATGTCAATGCGAGCTGTGGTTGCGGAGTAATTACGATTTTTCGGAGGGCATGTCCAGGTTAAGTGCATGAAAAATGACGCGCTGCGGCTGTCGCGCGACACGTCGGCGGTAGTGAACGTCGCCACACAGTCATTTTACATGCACTTAATCTGGACATGCCCTCCGAAAAATCGTAATTACTCTGCAACCACAGCTCGCCTTGACATATGTTTGGTACCAAAATGATCGCGCATGAATTGCGCATTGGCTGAATATGTCCGTTTTGAGCGCTGTGAGTGGTTGTAGGGTTATGATTCTGAAGTATTTGGCGAGAACGCTACTTAAGAACTCCATTTGTCGCGAATTGTCTTCTAAGCGACCATGTCGCGTCTTCTGACCGGCCATGCATATTCTTCAGATGGAGCAGAATTTTATCACGAACACGAAGGTGTGCTGAGTTTCTGTATAGGAAGACTGGTTGTCTCGCAACAGCACATTTTGTGCTCCTATGTCGGGCAGAAACACCAGTGTCACAAATTGTAGTAATTTCACTCTCACTCCGAAACAAGACTTCTCAGAACCCATGTACCATTGGAAAAAACATTTGCTTTAACGAGCTCTACAATTCTGTATATCGCTCTTCAAATATTCCTGCAACACCCTGTATATATATATATATATATATATATATATATATATATATAGTTTTCTGTGTCGCTGGCATTGCGCATATTAATAAAGCGATAGAAAAAGGCGATTTAAATGCTTATGGTCGGTATAAATATTTAATTGAATTATGGTGTTTGTGTGACAACAGGAACAAGCTAAGACGAGTATTGCGTCGGAGCATACATGTTGCTCAGTATCGACTGGGACTGAAGCCAGGACAACTTGCAAACCTCTCACCGGTTGTGGCCGACATCCTGGATATAACGGGGGTAAGCTACGGCACGTCTTATCTATACGTGTATGCTCCTAGATCCCTCACTTGTAATGCCTTCCCAGGCCTTGAAGAGATGGTGCACTACCATCTCTATTATTTCAGAAAACAGTAGTTATTCGCTCTAATTTTGTCTTGTAATCGACCCAACTGCAATTATATATATATATATTAGAGACTGTACCAAAGAAGCCCTTTAGTCTGTCAAACTGGGGGCGACTTCTTTAAATGGGAAATAGAGCCTACACTTCAGTCGAAATCCTCATGTAGTTTGTGGTGGCATTATTCCAGGTATCAGCTTCTGTCAAGTGTACAATTAGTGGACTATCGGTGTGAATAACGTCTGCCCTGGTGCAGGCATAACACAGTTAGTTTAACGACGGTACGGGTGTTTTGGCTTCCGGTGTCCGAAACAAATGCATTATGAACTAGATTAGAACACGTCGTGATTAAAATATATCCTCTGGTGTGGTCCCCGAACTTAGCTAAAAAGCGGCAATTACAAAAATTATTAAAAAAAAAACAATTTTGGCGCAGACTAGTTGGGATTAACTGGCCCAAAAGTGCCTAACATGCTCGGTATCTCTTTTTTCTGCTCATATTAACTTAACCCGCACACCCCTGTATGACTACGTGACTATTAAGTGTCGTATCTTAATATATCTGATATTTCTCTTGTTATACAATCTCCATGTTGGGATTGGGTGTTTGTAATCTACGTTTGGGCATAGTTAAAGTCGTCCAGTGGTATCTATTGATTTATGTTTGCTGTTACAAAGTGGCGTATGTGAAAGTTCCGACTATTATTATGCTATAGAATTCCCTCATCATTGGAGGAAAAAGTCATGGTTACCATAGTTTTTTGTATAGTTTATGTCATAACCTATAATTGTACAGATGTATTTAGAAGACGCTTCCATTAGTCGCACACGTTTTTTGATAATTTGTCAAATTATTATAAATCAAAGTTAATTCTTACATTCTGGAGGCGTATCGGAAGGTTGCGGGTGTTGTTTAGTACTATAGTATTTGGATGGCTTTCAAATACTTAATTTACTTGTATATTTAATCCGTTTCATAGCTCGAACACACGGCTCCCTGATACTAAGGTCGGTGGCTTTTGTCTCTCTAACTTGCCAACATGGTACATGCAGTCAACAAACGACAAATCGTCCTAATGGCTATAATGGACGTTTAAACACATTGTCTGAGTTTATTTATCAATTCATACAATATTCTGTACGTATGTACGTTTTATAATTAGCGACATGTATTTTTTGTTTTAATGCTGAAACCTCTCGGCAATTATATGGGGGATTACCGGAATCGTGATGTACATGCTTCACCACAGCCAGTGACTAGTGTGGGACTCACAAACCCACTAACACCCGACTCCCCCCACCCCCAGGGAACGGTAACTGCTAGACATCGCTTCGTATAGCGACAGGTACTAACTCGTGTTGTCAATTAACAATCGTTGCCAGGCGCCGGACATCAAGGCGATTATAAACGATGAAGAGAAGCGTTATCTGGCAATGCTTCGCAAGGCCGACACTATTCTCAGCAAGGAGCTTCCATCAAGTCCTGACGCGGAGAACAACAGCACGTTAAGTGGTACGTCATATCCGCACATGCTTATAGTCACCCTTATTGCACCTAATTGCTTACTACTAAGCACGATGAAGGATACACTGTAGTACTGTGATTCCTTGAGTTCCTATATACCAACGTCCGCAGGCTGTTTGACGATTCAAACTAATTTACTACTAACAACTTAGTTATAATATATGTACGTGTTTTCCCACGACGCGTGTGTATTAATAAACTAGTAAATTAAATTCACAACAGGCGTTCCCGTACACAGAGTAGGGTAGCTGCAAGGCATGCGTTCAAACGATATATTTTCCGTGCCCTGCCTGTTACAGTGTGGACAAAGTCTGCAGTGCTATATATTTGTATTTATTTTACTAAAATACGTTCTATTTAAATGCTAAAACTTGTTAAAGCATAGGCATTTAATCTTCTGTTAGTAGGTGAATGTACAAAAAGCGCATACATTTGATAAGGTCAGCGGCTAGTTGGAGATATATGGATTTATTTGGTTTGAAAGTTTATTATTCCATATAGTGTGCATTTGAGATCTCCGAAATGCACTTGGGACAGTTTAGGTACGTCGGTTCGATCTCCGTTGTGAATCGAATTTTCTTTGAGCGATGCTCATTAACAATAAATGATAAACCATACCGCTGAGAGTCAGAGGCTATGCTGCCATAAGGACTGTTAGGGAAACCCAAAATATTTCAACATGTGCGGTGATCCATTGAAGACCATCCCAGTCCGTGGGGGACGGAAGATAGTCTAGAATAAAAAACAACCTCCTTAAAAGGTTGGAGAATAAAAATAACACCGAAGTGTGCTATCTCTACATTAACAAAGGAATATTGATATTGCCAAACGCGCGTTCTTTATTTGAAAGCGATTATGCGATTGTATTTTAAACGTACTGTTATCACCGACGATAACTTACCATGGTGTTTAAATGTCGCACGACTACGGGAGTCATCTCTAGGAAACAGATGACTTTTGACAGGCACGCTATGTTTTCTTGAGCAGGCGGTCGTTGTGGTTCATAGTTAGTAGCCGCTTACATTAATGCATGCTGCCAATGTCAAATCCCTACTTTTTTTTACAGTATTCAAGAATACGTGTGTTGAGCAACAGGCTCCAAGTGATAGGGATTCGTATAAAAATCAACCTCCGTGATACAGGATGTGCCCTAGAACTGTATACACTGTCAGTGAATGTCGTCATACTTCTTGTGGTAAAAAAAAACTATTCTGCTGCACAATTTTACTTTTTGTCTTTTAGACTTTATCACCCACATTACACGTAACTGCTATTTCTTCAGTGAGATCGTCGACATAATTATGTCGGTGTAACGGTGTGATATAATTTCCGACTCTGATGTCATGAGTTGTGGGTTCGGTCCCGACACCGGGCTTATTGTGGCTAGTCACAAACTTTATTGTTGAATCTATAAATATATACATGAAGTTGTGTGGCTGAAAAATTACCAGCTAACCCTGCGCGAAACCGAAACAGCCATCTCCCCACCGCTAGTTGTAAGCGTAAGAGCAACATTTTGAAAGTTATTTATGACGATATATGCCTCAATATAGCTGCAAACAAGTATTACACTGTAGCTGTATTTAGGGTGAACTGAAGGGGACAGCACATCTGCCATATCTCCGTATAGCAGATACGCGGAGGCGACATCTTCGTCCTGCTTCCCCGGTCTGCTCGTTGTAGCTTGCTTCCTGACGGGAATGAACAGAGCAGGCCGAATGCAGAACCGTGGGTGTGATGACGTCTTGACAGCTTGGTTGTCGTCGGCCACGCCACGTTATACACCTGGTTGAGGTTGGGAATTCGGGGCTGCGTGATGACGCTAAATGTGATGGTGTTGGTGGCGCATGGATCTAGGCTCGAATACTTTTCCCTTTCGGCGTGCCCTTGGGTTCGGGCCGGCCCTCGACGACCGTCTTGACGGCGTGCGCAAGATGTCCGGCCACAGCGCCGCCGATCGACGCCATCACGCAGGTTAGCGGCCACCGCTGCCACGGAGCGTCCCAATCCAGCGGGATGGGCAGGGCGCCCAACCAGCAGCCCATTAGCGTGCACGACACGATGTACAGCAGTGAGCGTTCGCACACGTTGTCCGGCCTGATTGGGGAAATGTTGCAGCGTGCGTTGCAACGTATGTCGATACATACGTATGATTTGCGCCAGGTGTCACGTCACGATAGACGGCCACCATAATATTAACCAGATGGCATCGGAATGATACGCCGCACGCGGCACGCCAATACGGGACGAACGAACATGTGGAAAACGCAGGTCAAGATGGTGATCGTGGGAAAGAGAGAGAGAGAGGAATAGAGATGAAGGTTATTATACCTTACATTAGTTAGCACGTACGTCTACCATAGAAGGCACGAGTTAGACGAGGGCAATGTTGTTAACACGCAGTATAATTGTAAGCTATTCGAAGGAACAGAGTCCTCATTATGTTAATTACTACCCAAGGCTGCAGGGCAAACGCTAAGTAATGCAGCACGGCCTCTGCATGGCTTCCGGCACTAGAAAATAAACAGAAAAATCTGAACGCCACTGGAAAGCTAACTACAAGGGAGCCATCAACAGCGGACATTAGATTTTACACTCGTTCGGAAAAAAGTTAATCAAATCCACATATGTGTTTCATTGACATATTCACAAATATGTTTGTGGCATTATATATATAGAGGTAGACTTTGCGTGATGCGGAACAGAGCACGGAAAGAGAAGTGCAGCACAACTTGTGACCCTATAAGCATACCGGCGTCGGAAGAACAGTCTGTCGAATTCGAAGGTCGTGCACTCGGTGCAGATCGCTAACGGCAGCGATGCAAGTAACGCGATGAAGCACGCGAGGTAGAACGTCTCGAGGAGGTCGTCCAGGATAGGCGCACCGAACAGGATGAGCGCAACATGCAGTGCGAATATCGACAGCAGGAACATGGTTGCGCAGCGACTGTACGTCTCCAACTAATCAAACAGAAAGACACTCCCGTCATTTCCTCCACCATACGATTGTACCGGATGACTGTAGTCGTAAACAGCCTGTACATCGACAGTCAAGCACAAAACTAGCAAAACAGGCAATACGGGAAAGCGATGCGCATGAACCCCCTGGCGAATGTGCTATGGGCGGTATGTGACAGGTCAGTAAAGTCCACTAAGTCTAGTGGTTCTGTGTGGCGGAAGTGGAAAAGTGGCTATTACCGAAACGTGTTTAGGGTTGAAGGTTGAGGCGACGTTTTTGTTGAACCACCAGAGGGTCAAGGCTTGGATGGCGGCCACCGCTAGTAGCAGTAGTGGGAGACCAAGGTCCGGCTCGGTGACCAGAAGCGTTCCAAGGACGCCTGGCAGGAGAACGCTGCTCAGGAGAAACGCCGTCGCTGTGTGGTAGACGAGAGTCAACCGCGACGACCCCTGCAGCAGATCCATGATTGGGCCAATGTAGCAGCGATTCACACTCAGGCAAGTGGTCCTGATCGCGGCGTTCACGTTACCAACTCTGCTCGGTCACTGAAAGTTTCAGACGTGCTTAATTATTATTATTATTATTATTACCAACAGCGTCAGCAAGCTGCGTCTTTGTATTCTCGTTAATTAACATTCATAACGCCCCGCCCCCTGTCCCTCTACTCCCGCCTAAGATCTAGTGATAAAAGATTTTAGGTTTACTGGCAGCTGGTAAAAATTTACTGGCTTTAGTTTCTCTATATCTTTTGAACGGTGTCCGAAGTTGAGGCAACGTGCATTATCGTATATCAGGTGCTGCAGCACAGAAGGACAAGCTTCTTCTGAAAACGATGGAAGCAGAGTGACACAATAAGCATAGGCTGCTGTAGTAACGCATCACTACGAATCAGCGTTATCACAGACGCTTCAACGTTGAGTGAGAAGCTGCTTTGAAGGCGTTCGAAGCTCTAAGTCCGTCTGGTTAGTTTTTAGAGAAGTGTGAAATAATACGATGATCTTATTATTTTATTGAGTGTAGTAGTACTAGTGGAACACACAATGCGGTGCAAGTGTTGCCTGTCAATGTAAGAGATTGCTTTTGATAGGAACGCTTGAATTAGAGGAAGCCAAAACGCGTATGGAATCTGAATAACGTAGGTATTCCATGAGATGAGCAAAAGAAACAGCACATAATATATATATATATATATATATATATATATATATATATATATATATATATATAATGTGTTTTATATATACATACAATGTGCTGCTTGTTCTTGTTTCTGCTCACTTTGAACTATAGACAAACTTCTTCAGCACGCGCGCGAGAGAGAGCGAGATGCCTCACACAGTAGTAATACTAGTCATGCTGAATAAGAATAGTTCTTAGTAGTAATCATTCTAATCGAAGGCTTCCGTCACACAGCGAGCGTAAATCTGCCAGCAGCAGAACAACAGCAATTTGCAGGCAGCTAGTGTACAGACGACACTATGCTCAATCGCCTGCGATCAGCTGCGAGTCGATCGATGGTGCTCGCTTATGTCTCCGACCTGCTGCTGCTGTTATTGTCCGTCTGTGTTCTGTTTTGAGTTTGTTTACGTTTGTTGGCTGGCACCTTGATCCTCCGGCGGCCGGCCGGTTACCGTCCATCTACCATCCATCATCAACCACCATCAACCGCCCACTGGCCATCAAGCCGCCGAACTTTCCACGCGCAACTTCGCGGACAATGGGAAGTGCGGAAAGGCCGCCGCCGCTGCCACCGGTGGGTGGTTAGTGGGTGAGTGGATGGATGGTTAGTCAGTCGTGGCCCTATCGTCTGCGGTCAGCCATCGATTTCGAAAGATGTTTCGACTCCTTTCGCGCCGCATTTGAACAAAACGAGCCATAGCTAGGGGGAGAAGGTGAGAGGGAGAGCGAGAGAGAGAGAGAGATAGGCAGTTCGAAAGCAAGAAAGCGAAAGTGCTATAGAGAAAGAGCGCGCGACGGTTTTGATGGTCAGGAGGATTTGGCTCCTAATCAGAATCCTTATGAGTTATCATGATCATCATCATCATCAATATCATTATGCTCAGTGCAACTGTATTATTATATTCTTATGAATAAAATCGGAGCAGGTGTTGAACAGCGTATAGGCACACACGCTGTACACACATAGCAGAACTAGAACTTGTCGTAATACGCCGGTCGACGATAAAAAAACAATTTATATTTATATATATATATATATATATATGCCTGCTTCAGCAACGACAACAACACAATTGTGTAACGGAGGCGGAGGAGGCAAGGGTGGTCTCGACGTTGTCGTTTGTTGCTGATTAGTAAGCTACTGTTAGTTAGTCGTGTTGTTGCTGCTGCTGTTGCTTCTTGTTGTGTATTGTTACTGTTGTTTGTATTGTGTTTGTCGTTGTTCTTGTTGTCGTTGTTGTTGTTGTTGTCGTCAGTGTTCGTCTGGCAAGAGCTGACTGACACCCCATAAATGACGGACTACTGAGTGACAAACAGACGGACAGCCAGCCGGGCGAACGGACAATTCCGCCAGGCTATTGACGTATCTTTACGCAACGTTTCGTGCTCATGCTGCCGCCACCGGCGCTGCCGCCGGCCATTGCCGCTACGGTACTGGGCTGGCTGTCTGGCTGCTGTCCCAGTAACGGCTTCAATGGCGTCGGTGTCCCCGCCGAGTGCTTCAGCTACCAGCTGCTACGTGATACGCTAGAGTATCTGTCGCAGTCGTCGTTGTCGTCGTCGTCACCGTCGCCGCCGCTGCTGCTACAGAACTAACCAGTTAGTTAGTTAGACAATCAGCCAGCCAGCCATCAATGGTGTCACACACAACAACGTCAACAATCGCAACAACAACAACAACAACAACAACAACAACCACAACAACAACAACAATAATATTAACTGGTGCTGAAGCATCTGTAGCAGCAGCACCAGCAGCAGCTAAATCAGTTAAGGAACTCGTCAATAACTCGAACAACCAACTGTTCTCTTTCTTGTTGTCCTGCTTCTTTTGCCACTGATGTTGCTGCGGCTGGCTGGCTGGTTGTTCGTTTGTTCATGATCCGTTATTGGCACCCATATAATGAGAAGTGAGTGGGGGTGGTGGTGGTGGTGGGGGAGGTAGTGGAGGTATCGCTGCCGCTGCAGCCGCCGCCGCCAGCAAGAGGACGACGAGGAGGAGGAGGAGGAGGCATGAGTGAGAGATGAATGAGTGCTAGAGAGAGATAGAGAAAGGGTGAGAGAGATACATAGAGAAAGAGTGAGGGTGATGCTCACCCACCTGCATACTATACACCAACTATAAGTGGATGATTCCCCCCCCCCCCCCGCCCCCGCAGCCACCCAGACAGCCGACCAGCCATCGCCAACGTCACGGAGCAGAAGAGCACGACTGCTCCACCAGCAGCAGCAGCAATAGAGGCTCCGCAGTAGTATTGTCTCGCGTGCGTGCGTGCGTGCATACATGCATACGAGCACGCAGGCAGACAGCCAGGCACGTAGGCACGTAGACACAGACACGCACCACTCACTCAGCCGAACCCCCCGAACCCCCCCGAACCTTCTTCTCTCCGGACAGCCCACCACCGGATTGCTGTTGTTGTTGGATCATCGGACAGATAGATCTGCTACCTTACGGACAGTTGTGCTGCCTTAAAGCTGGATCATCGAACAGTTAGTTCTGCTACCATCGAGCTGGATTACCGCCAATGCTAACCTGCCTGGTGGGGGTTACTGGACAGCCTGTCGTTGAAGCCTCGTCGTTGTCGTCGTTGTTGAAGCCGTCGTAACAATAGACATAAACACGGCCGGTGGTCGTGGTCGGAATAGTGGTCGTAATGGTGTGGTGGTGATCATCATTGGTGATCGATGGCGACCACGGTAAAAACGGACGGTGGTTGGTTGGTTGGTTGGTTGATTGGTTGACGGTGATCTTGATGGATCGAGTCGCCGCAGCCGCATGAGTACTCTCAGTATCAGTAACAACACACCGCCTTAGCAGCGTACCGTGAGTGAACCGTATCAATCAGAATCAACAGCAGAAAAAGGCTCATCGAAACACCATTGTGGTTCAGTGTTTCTATCGCCTCCTCCGAGTATCATCATCATGTTTTCGGCAGGTGTCTGCTGTCTGTGTGTCGGGTTATCTGTTTGTCGAACTGTGCTACTAGCTGAATGTATCTGCAGATCTGCCTATGTACACATCAACCACTCTGTCGATTTGTAAAGAGCCTTCGTCGTCGTCGTCGTCGTCGTCTGATGATTGAAGATTGAATTGACCGTTGTTTTCAACAAACAAAACCACAACGACAACAACGACAGTTGGTGGAACGCTTCAAGACTACTGCGAGCAACCAGCCGGCTTAGTAACTCAATCGGCCGGAGAACGGTTGTCCACGTCGTCACTATAGCATCGCGGTCGCTTGTCATCGCTGCTACAGGGTGTCCGGTGGTGGTGGTGTTGTTGTTGGTGTTGGATGCTCTAACCTTTGCCTTCCACGAATTGTAGTCGTGGTAGGTGTGTAGTTGTTGTTGTAAGCTCAAGAGAAGTAGTAGTAGTAGTAGTATCTCTGAAGTGGATGGATATCGTGATATCGTCGAAACCACACAGAAGCTGCTGCTGCCGCTATTGCTACTGCTATTGATAGAGATTGATAGTCATCATATCCTCGAAGACAGCTGCGGCTAACCACGGCAAGTGCCACATGAATGCGGTTGTGCCAGTTAACATTACCGTCATGTGTACGTCATCTGCATATGATTGCTGTCATTGGGGCCAAACACAACAAAAACAACAACAATAACAACAACAACAACAACAATAATCTCATCGCTAACATACCACCACCATCATCCTTGTCGGCAAACAGCGTTTTTACGGGAACTGTTCCGTCAGGGTGGTGTTATGGTGGAACAGACCCAGCAATTGGTTGAATCAATCAATTGATCAATCAATCATCAATCGATAACTGATGGATGATGCGGGTCGTTGCTTGTTGGTTGATGTTGGTGCTGTTATTTATTGGCGATGCAGCGATGGCAACAGCTGCAGATGATCGTGGTATGATCATGAAGATACAGCGAGTGCGAAGAGACAACACAACAAGACGTGAGTGGTGACACAGACAGAAACAACGAGGTTGTCGTCGTCGTCGTCGTCGTCGTCATCTCCGTCATCAATATTATCATCATTATCGTCACCATCATCAACATCATCATCATCGTCATTATCGTCACCGTCATCAACATCAGCATTATTACCGTCATACCGTTCTTCTCATCCTCGGAGGTCGCCGATCTTCCAGATCTCCGCATCTCCAGAGCGATCCGAACCTCCCGCGCGCGCTGAACACTGACTGACCGGCGACATCTGTCTCAGAGAGAGAGTGTCGGCCTCGGCCTCGGCAGCGACAGCAACAACAGTAGCAGCAGCCACGGCGGTGGCCGCAATTTAACGTGTTGTTAACTAGGATCTGCCAACAGTGTTGTCGTTGTTGTTGTTGTCATTGGCATCATCGTCGTCGTCGTTATCGTCGTTATAACCACCATTATCGTTATCACGATCGTTCATACAGTTGTCGTCGTTTTCATCGTGCCGGCGGGCGAGCGAGCGGTGAGGGGCGCCTGAGACAGCAATCCCCATCCTCTACTTGTTGTACCCGCTCTCTCTCTCTAGCTGCAGGCGCAACACAATTGTTATATATTTTTCTGTTTCATCGTCCGTCTTATTTTCACGCTCTTCTTATATGTATTAATGTTTTATTCTTTTTTTTGGTTCTGCTGGAGCTGATGCTGCCGCTGCTACCACTTCTGATGTAGTTGTTGGTGGAGGTTGCAAGTTGTTACTTACTACTGCACATTTGGCTCTGACGTGCCATCACTATTGTCGTTGTTGTTCTTGTTGTCCACGTCCTCTCTACCGCCAAGAAACTAGTTATTTACTAGTTAGTTCGCACACGTTTTTTTTCTGCAAAGCGGCGGCATTCTTCGTGTTGCTGCGTTTGCGTCTGTTGGTATTTTTTCGTCGTTGTTGTTGTTGCTGTTGTTGTTACTGCTGCTGTTGTTGCTGTAGCTATTAGTGTTGCGGCAACTACTGCTGCTGTTATTGTTGTTGTTGTCGTCGGCATCGTTGTTGTTGTTGTCGAACCCACATCGAACAGACTCTATTCAAGTCAGCACCACGTCATCACACAAGGCTGTGCCACGATCTGTCCGCTGATCAAATCGCTAGCAACAAAACCGCCGCCTAACGATTTTCCACCCAAGCCACGTGCTGTAGTGATATATAAACATATATTTTTTTTTGTTCATATATATAAAACGTTACCTACAGCAACACCGTCTCGAAGCCGTCACAGACAGCAGTTCTACCAGCAGTGGCATTCAACAACAACGCTATGACAGCTCGTCCCAATCCAAGGCCTTCACCGCTGTGCAATTAATGCGGCCGTTTCACCTTTGCGGTTGCCCTTTGACGCGTGTTGTTCAGTGATCTATTACACTTCATGTATAAATGTATGTATTTAGATATATATATACTTATACATATATTTATATAGGGAGACTTATAGATATGAACGAGAGAACAAATGTTGAGGGATTCATAGACTGAATGACTTCCTTATGCATTACAGTCAGTAGCAGTAATTGGGATGAATTCATGAAAGTTTGTCGAGTTTACCTCACCCATCACTCTCCACGAGACCACGAGAGGCACACCTGTGGGAACATTGTTGCGACTGAGTTGAGAACACACTGGGATGCGGTGCTTGCTGCCGCCTTTCGTGGTTATAGCATCCACATGTCTATACCACAAACGACGCTAGGATATCAATGCAGATTTAGATCGAGTGCGCGTTGGTGTTTACATTGATACGTGCGTGCACTTGCTATTGAGTTCAAGGCTGGCTACGGCTGTTGCGCCTGGCTTTATCTGATAGCATCCGTGCTAGTGAGTTTTCAAGGCCGTAATTCGTTGCTCGAATATGCATACATCTATACATATGTGATCAATACTTTTGTTCGTCTTCATGGGCGGGTGGTCTGTTTTTGTTTCTTGTGACGCCTGTTAACCAGCAATGTCTTGTGATCGGATTGCGGTACTCGCATAAGCTTACTGTAAATATACCAAACAACATTTTCAGTTGTCTCCAGCAACTCCACAAATAGAGCTGTACAGACACATACACAGAAACATGTACAATAGACACGCTGGTTATTTTTCGCGAACCTTCACACAAGTCGGATCGTCATTGTGGATCATTGCGTCCATGCGACTTTGTCATCGAAATTGTTAATTGAATGTTCGTCTAAATGAGACGGAATGCTCGTAGAGACAATGACAGGGGCAACTACAACAACAACAATATTTGAAGATTTGCCAACGCAAAATGAGTATATAAGCATCCCACCGATGGAAGGCACCCAACAATTGCTCTAGATTCACTGTAGCAGGCGGTTTTTCTGTTGAACATTTCTGTTCACGCTTTCTGCTGACGAGATGAGTATTTCTTCTTCTGCAGCAGCAGCAGCATCAGCTAGAGTTTTATAGCTGCAGCACGTGGGCAACACTGTAGGCCGTCGAGTCGAAATTCGTTGAGGTGTCTCTGTAAACAGTATGGCGAGACAGATCGTTTACTGCAAGGCTTTCGAGCGTTACAAAAACTACAGCAGCAACAACGACAACAACAACAACAACAAAACTCGTTGTTACAGAAACAATAATATTACCGATGATACCGTCACCAGTGAAATCAAAGTCAGCAGCAGCAGCAGCGGCAGAAGCAGCAACAATAACCATTCCCACACGTCCTGCGGCCACAATAGCGAACTTCAATTTTTTTCCTTAGTCAGACGTGGCGGCCAGGTACGACTTTTAAATAGGAGGTACAAGCCTCGTCGTCGTCGTAGTAATAGTAGTAGTAGTAGTAGCAGCTGTTGTTGTTATAGTAGAAGTAGTACCATACGCACGTGGAGGTGTTCCTCAGTTTACCACAAGAAATCAACGAGCGCGAAGACGACGAAGGCATTCCCGTCCGTTCAGCAGCAACAGCAGCAGCAGCAGCCGCCAATGCCTCGTAAGCTGTCGTCTGTGGTGTTTGGTGAGCTTCGAACGCTTCTTCATTCGAACCCCTTGACAGTCTGCCTCCGGTATCGAGACGACAGCCCCGGAACGTGCGGCGGCGAACAATGTGTCATTGGTCCTTGTTCCAATCTTGGTAAACTAGTGCTACCACTCTCTGTGTAGATCTATCCGCGTGTTCAACGTGTTTGGACGCCCACTGATTCATCTTAGCAGCACCTGGCAGGTGTCGTTGCCGTCGCCGCCGCCTCCGTTGTTATCATTGTTGTTGTTACTATTGTTGTTTTCTTGTTGTTGCCGTTGTTGCTGCTGCTTTTGTTGTTGTTGTTGTTGGTGGTGGTATCAATAGATAGAACGTCGGCGACAACAACGACAACATCACATCAATGACATTATCATCATCATCATCATCATCGGCATCATCAACAACAACAGCAAAGACAACATCCACAACAATCGTAGACCAATGAACTGAACCAAACAGCCCACGAACGAAAACTGAAGAAGATTGATCAGAGCGGTGGTGGTGGTGGTGGTGGTGGTAGTGGTAGTGGTGGTGGAAGTGATTACCCAATCGTGGAGCAACACGTGAAGGTGAGGCGTCGCCTTCGACATGAGACGTCGAAGCCCGTTGCTTTTGGCGCTCCTGTCGCTTGCCTCGGTCGGCTGGATCGCGCTCACGTACCACCTGCTGCGAGCACCCGACAGGAGCGCGTCGCTGCTCGGCGATTCCGCCCAGCTCGCGCCGTACTTTCGCCAGGGCGTACAGGGCAAACTCGAGGGCTTCGAGCTCGATCTTCGCGATCAAAAGGTCAAAAATCAACAGATCTTGCGAGCTATCCACTCGATACGTGACACGAACAGTCGGTACACGGTTGACGAGCTGCGACGACTCAACGCCAGCCTGTCGAATCTCGACTTTGGCGGGGGCGAGTTGACAGCCGACGTGGGGGGCTCGGCCGCCGCCTCCGCCGCCGCCGCTGCTGCACGGACCGGGGTCGCAGGTGGCACAGGCGGGGGCGGCGGCGGCCGCCACCTGCGCCATCGCGTCATTCCCGTCCTACTGTTTGCCTGCAACCGCGTCACGGTGCGTAAGCCGATCGAGCAGCTGCTGGCGTTGCGGCCGTCCGCCGAACGCTTCCCCATCATCGTGTCGGCGGACTGCAATCATCAACTGACGCTGAACACGATCCGGTCGTACGGCAACCAGGTGCAGCTCATCCAGCAGCCCGACCAGTCCGAGTACAAGCTGCCGCCGAAGCAGAAAAAGTTCAAGGGCTACTACGCCATCTCGCGCCACTACGGCTGGGCGCTGAACAAGACCTTCCTCGACCTCAACTACAGCGCGGTGATCATCGTCGAGGACGACCTCGAGGTGGCGCCCGACTTCTTCTCGTACTTCGAATCGCTGCTGCCCATTCTCGACGCCGACCCGACGCTCTACTGTGTGTCGGCGTGGAACGACAACGGCAAGGCCGGCCTCATCAATTCGGCCAACGCGTCGCTGCTCCACCGGTCGGACTTCTTTCCGGGCCTCGGCTGGATGATGACGCGCCGGCTGTGGACCGACGAGCTGATGACGAAGTGGCCAAAGGCGTTCTGGGACGACTGGATCCGCGAGCCCGAGCAGCGGCGCAATCGCGCCTGCATTCGGCCGGAGATCTCGCGCACGAAGACGTTCGGCAAGATCGGCGTCAGCAACGGCCTGTTCTTCGAGAAGCACCTCAAGTTCATTCAGCTGAACGCGGACCCGGTCGACTTCGGCCGGCTGAACCTCAGCTACCTGCTGAAGGACAACTACGACGTCGAGTTCGTCAAGGAGGTGTACGGCAGTCCGGTCGTCGCGCTGCCCGCGCTGCTGTCGGGCTCGTTGGCGCTGCCGGCCTCGCGGGCCGTCCGCCTCACCTACTTCAGCCAGACGTCGTTCAAGCGGCTGGCCAAGGCGCTCCTCATTATGGACGACTTCAAGTCGGGCGTGCCGCGCACCGGCTACCGTGGCGTTGTGGCGTGCATGCACGCCGGCCGACGGGTGTACGTGGCGCCGCCCGCTGAATGGGTCGGCTACGATCCCAAGTGGAGCTGATGCGTTTCACCAGCATCAGCACCAGCACCATGCTTACGCTGTCCGTCATGACACGGCTCGGCATTCGGTTTTCCGTCGGTTGAACAGTCCGAGTTGAGTTGAACCCGATCGACTAGACAGACGCCTGAGCGTTTTTTGTCTCGTGAAACCTCGCTTGGCTTGCTTGCTTGCTTGGCGCACCTCAGCCAGCGTAGCGCTCAGCGATCGCTCGGCGTGAAGACGTGCACGTCAACAGCATGAACGAGAACGAGACAAACAGACAGAGAGAGAGAGAGAGAGAGAGAGAAAGAGAGTTCGGCCCCGTGTCTAAGTCCGTGATTGAGGAGAGGAAGCAACTCACTCCAGCGACTGATCTGTTGGTGGTGTGGTGCAGCTACATCTGCGGCCATTAGTGATACATTGAAAATAAGAGCGGGATTTATTTGTATATAGCCTATATGCAAGATGATGAAGTGTCGTTTATATACGAATGCATATGTATAACAAATGTGTATATGCGTATACACGTATATATATATATATATATATATATATATGAACGCTGACGAATGGGCATCGCATTTTTACCAGCTCAACCGTATACGCATTCGTCGAGCTTGCTGTATTATTGTGAGTTCGTTAGTCAATTAGTGGTGAGGCAGTATGGAACGTATAAGGGTATTCTGGAGAGAGAGAGAGAGCTAATATAACACAGTAATATATCCTGGCGCAATGCAGATAGTGTTTTTGTCTACTGTACATACATAGGAATTTTCAACGGCAACTGGTTACTCGGCAAGGCAACCGTGCCCACTGCTCTAACGGCATCTCGTTAACGGTAACTCAACACAATTGACAATGCGTATAAACATCGCTGTGGCAATTACGTACACTAATTGAACCGATTGGTAATAAAGGCAGATTGTAAGGAAAGATGACGAATGAATACATTGAGCCCTGATGTTGTTCTTCCTTCGGTTTCTGTTCAGACGTTGTTCTGATGGGACGTCCTAGACGCCGTGAGACGACAACCGACTAACAAGCATTCCAGGCACTCACAAGGAAAGATGTCGCACTTTATTAACATACGAACGGTTTGAAATTATACTGTACTGCCAGACCCGGTTTTGCCGTTTTTGGGGAACTATATGCGCACTAACAGTACTCATTGTACTAGTAAATAGTTATTTCGTGTATGACCTAGGGTACGCTTTTCCCTTTCACTGTGCTGAAAGCTGAAATCTGCAAATCGTTATTGCTGAGCGTGACCTTGGCTGAATGTGATTAATTGTGGCAGCATATTAAAGGATTTTTAACAAGACCACGGAAGTCTCTCTGTTTGCTCCCTTTTCTCACGATTTAACAGAGTCCGTCTATTTCGAGAGTCAGGGATGGTATTCTGCCTTCTTGTTCTGTTTACAGTACCATAGAAATAATATATTAAGCAATTTAAAAAACGTATATCGCAAATTACAAGAAAAATTGTCAGTGCCAAAGCTGATATTCACAGTGCGTTGCGTAGCATCAAACGACTATACAGGAAATACGTATATATATATATATATATAATATTTAGGCGAGCACTGCCGAGTGTGCAATCGTATTGTAAATGATTAATAAGTCATAACAACATTCAATATATATATATATATATATATACATATAGCAAGCAAGCAATATACATATATATATATATATATATATGTAATCTATAATTTTCTCTCTACAATGTATTTCGATATCCATCTAAATACTAAAACCGTAATGGTGATGATGAAAATATCCGCTTTGCACGCTATCAACGCATTATTGCATTGTACTGTTAACAGCGGTCTTGTTGGTAGCAGCTAGTAAGTGGCCCTTAAACTACGCGTATCTAGATTCTCTCTCACTTGGCCAATTCGAGGTCTACTATTTCGAAGCAGCACGTGTCTGCGCCACGTTCACAAGACTATGCCAGCATATACTACTACCCCCTACAGAGGCTTTACTACATTCGAACAACGAGCAGGCTGTGCGTCCAGCCAACAGCAGCGATGGCAGCAGCAGCGGCAGCAGGCACCTCGTCCAAGTTGGAGGAACGCCCGCTCAAATAAACACAGCATAGAGAAGCTTGCTTGCAACGCACACGGTCGCCAACGAAACGAAGACTGTGTTGGAAGGTGGCGTTCGACTACAGTATACAGGCGGGGGTGCAAATAACGCGCTCGATTGCTTCATCAGATGGGGAACCTTTGCTGGATACGCACGTCGCACGCAGCTCTGGCGTCGTGTGCCTTGTAGGACCGCCGTCGAGGCAAGAGAGAGAGAGAGACAGTGAGAGAATGTCGAACGCAAATGGGTTGGGCTGGAACTCGAGCATGGGGTCGTTTTACAGCGCGTCCTCGCCAAGGCAAGACTGTCTTCTTCCCGGCACGAGCACTGTCGGCGGTCGGCTCTAATCACGGCTCTAGTAGATGTAGCCTTCTCCAGCTAGACGATGCCGCCGCCCTCCTGGGAGATCGTTGTGGGAGCGCGACGGCAGCTGAGGGACGACCAGTCGTGATTGTGTGCTTCGTGCCTTCGGGTGAAGCCGCCGGGAGCAGGTGCAGAAAATACAACGTCAACGAAATAAGGACTAGAGTCCACTGAAAGCCAGAGACAAAACACAAAGGCCGTTCCGTTCCCTGTAGAAATGGCTGGGAGCGGGAAGGAGAGAAAGGCGCAACTCTCTGTCTTTGCGTGCATCTATTCGTGCCATAAACCACTCGACTACGATACAGTTCTATTTGTGCCATAAACCACTCTACTACGATATAAAGGCTATATAGTGTATCTCGTTTCAGTAGTAGTAGTAGTAGTAGTGTGGTAAGCTTCCCAGCATACCACGATTGCACCGACGGGACAGAGTGTAGAAAATGCGTGCGACTCCGGCGTTGGGAGTGACAAAAAGTAAACAAAACTAGACGGCTAAGGGTGCATTTGAGCTGACTATCCCTCTGCGTATGCCCGTCGTATGAAAGTGGTGTGGGTACGTGGCTCTGTTGATAGTAATAACGTTGCTTCTACACTGCATTAATTGAGGATCCTCTTTCTCTCATTTTAGAGTCTACATCTTTTTCGTCTTTAAACCGTAGTCGCTTACTAGTCCTATACAGACAAGTTAGCCAACTTTTTTGTGATCCATACGAATGCCATCAAACGGGAAGCGCCGAACGTATAGCTACTAATGAGTGGTTATTGTGCTGAGGATTGAATCAAACGTCTTTTTGTTCGTCTGACAGCGATAACGGTGTTACCAAGAAGGTAGCATTTTCGCTTGTTACACAGCGAAGTAGCCGATTCCTACACAACAATTTTGAATTTGAGAAGTGACCTGATCGTCAATGATAACCCATTCCGCGTACGTCGCACTTCACGAACTTTCCCAGTACCATAAGGAAAAACAGTTATACGTTTCTGTCAGGGCCTCCCGACGGCCGCTAATCTAGTACGCTGTATATATATATATATATATATATATATATATATACATATATATTGCGATGTTGAACGCGACGGTGGCCATGATGAATTTATAACTCGCAACCTGTTGCGCTTCAATCAACAGCTTTTGCAACGTTATTACAGGTTTATTATAGCAGAGCAGTTAGTGCAATTCGTTCCACCTGCGGCAAAACCTGGCCGTGTTGCAAATCAGGGTTGTTATTAAACCATACTGATCCTCTTGTTAATTAATGTCTAGCGGACGCTGTTTATAGGATGCGCCGTAATCCATCTTGTGCCAATGCACATGCTACTGTTTTTAACAAATGTTCGTTATGTTTATTATTATTATCTAGGAGAAAGCCTGTAATCTTCGAGAAGTTGTCATTTAATTCTCAAAATGTCAAATTTAACACACATATGCCATAAACGATCATAATCGTCAAAACATTAAAAACATATATGTGAATTCAGAATTAGTTATTTAACGCTTTCAGTGGGTTTCCGCTGATGTCGTCTTCCCAAGTGACTATAGAACTATGTGCCAAGGTTGCGTGTTTTTAACGTTTATTTTTGTGTTTTTTTTTGCCATATGTTACTCGGAAATACACATTTTGTCTCCTTTGACGCCCGCTGTAACAAACAGAAGTCTTCTGTGGCCTCTTGTAAGGTTCACTCCGCGTTTGCACGACAGCCTTCTCGGTAGCTTTCTGATGGAAGCTCAGATTTTATCAAATACATTTTTGCGATTCTTAAATTGGCGATACAATTCGAAATATGTACTTTGATTCACGCTCCGGCTGCAGAAAGTTTTTTTTACTACATTCGTACTTTAGTACATTTAATTTTTTAATTAGCGCATAATTTAACCTAAGCTTGTTGGTCCTCTATAGCAATATTTTCAAAAATTGCAGGGCGAATCGCCTATTTTAGTTGCCGGCCTATTTTTGATTGAATGAGTTCAATTTTCGGAATAAAAAAATTAAAATATTCACGTTTAAAATACCAAGGTCTAGTCACTCCAACAAATGTTCATCCAAATTTTTCAAGACGTTTGCACTTTTCCTGGTCAAGCCCTTATGAATCATATTTGAGATTAACTAGAGTGCTGCGGTGATTACATTCAGTTCAGTATTGTCTAAACTCGGGTTCATAAAAAGGGTAAAAAGCAAAATAGCTGAATTAATGCCTCGTTTCGCAGCAAATAGTATTTGAAAAATAATTGTGACTCATATGAAAAATTCTTACTCTTAAACAAAATTATTGACCCTGTCCAGCGTAGTTTCGCACTGCACCAGTCAGCATGTGCATACTTGCTAGGGATGGGACACATAATCGCGCAATGTTTATAAATAGTTAGAAAAACATTTCACTGTGTTTACATTAACCAAAAGAGCGCACTTGAGATCGATCTATGCAGGTTCCAAATCTGGAATGTCACGCGTTACGGCGAACTCTCACTTTACTTATCGTCTATGTGAGTTAATAAAAGCTTTTTCTCATACATAAGCCCTGGTGCCTACGTTCGTTTCTTTAACTTGCTTGTTCTTCCTAAGCGGTACTGCACTTGATCTAAAAGTATAATCTCGCTAAATATAGAAATCTGGTGGAAGCAGTCTAGAGAAGTTTCTTGAAACGCCTGCATTTGAGATGTCCACTTGACATTGCCGCTAATGATTTATCATCCGTTTATATATATATATATATATATATATATGTATATATATATATATATATATATATATATATATATATATATATATATATATATGTGTATATATATATATATATATATATGTATATATATATATATATAAAAGTTCTTACGCATATTTATAAAAAATAAACTAAATATTTACTTATTCTTCCGAAGCGTTTTTGTTCCTTTCAAATTAAGTCCCGCCCGCTGCAATGCACTTGTGTTACTTTCTTTCCCACTCTTCGAAACATTTTTAAACGCGTCGTTCGGACACAGGTTAAGTTGCTCGTGCGAATTTTTCTTTAACTCCTCTATAGTCTTAGCAGTAAGTCATTGAAGCTACGTTAGCGTGTAACCTACAGACCGCCCTAAAATCCAGTCGTCCTCTTTGCGCCTTGTCGGGCGGCGTAGTACTGTCTCCTTGACGCCACTTCATTTGGCCACTTCAACTTTCTTTCGAGGTTAATGGAGTGGCTGTGTGGAAAAGGCGCAGCCTTGGGAACCTAGTATCCAGGGTTGTACGTACATGCTAAGAGGAAACGCACTTGGTAAGAAGAACAAGGCGAGTGTCGACATCTGCACGTTATGCAGATCGGGTGAGACGGACGATGTCGAGCACACAGTTCTGCGGTGTCCAGCCCTCCAAGAAGCCAGAGACGCGGGTGCGACCACCGGGAGAGGAAAGCCGATCAAGAAGGTTGTAGCACACATGCTGACTTCGGCGGACGTGGAGGGAGTCCTGCGCCTTCTTCGAGACTATCATGTCCTTAAAGGTGGCCAAGGAAACTGCCAGGAGAGCTCGTTTCAACAATAGCCCCCGATCCAGTCGAGAGGGAGCGCCCGTAGGTGACAGGGAAAGAAGGGGAAATAGGCAGCAAAAGCGAACCAGCTTTAGGATTAGGCAGGGACAGCCAGGGACGCTCCAGGCGATGACTCTCGACGCATCCCCAGGTGGCGGAGCTGTGGAAGGCGTTAACGGTCTGGCTGACGCGTCTGAGCTGCACCAAGGCAGACATGAGACGATGGATGTTGCCAGATTGGAGTAGAATGTAGGAGTTGGTGCAACACCACTCCCATGGATTCGAAGCAATGCCTACGCAGTTACCGATCCCTGGGGTGGGGGGGAAGCGGGTTTACTGGGTTTGCGAGTCCCAGACTAGTCACCATGGCTGGGGTGGCGCATGTCCGTCTGGATTCCCGTAATCCCCCAAAGTAATGCTGAAAGGTTTCAGCAATAAAAAAAAGTATCCAGGGTGGCGCTGTCGAAATAACGAAATAATAATTCCATGCCTGAGGGGTTGGGATCACAAACATTCAGAGTAATCTAGTAATCTAGGTAGATACTTCCCATTGCTGGTACCACATGTCCCTTTTTCCCGGGATTGAGTCAGAGACACCTTGAAACTAGTTATTAGACTCTTGGGTGTCTAGAGATGACTTGTTATGGTTTATGTGGATGCCGTGCGACTTGCCTTTGCGATTTCGAGTGCCATGGGTTTTTGAGTCTTGTTGAGGAGGCGGCGTGTTATAGCTCTGGTAGCCCTGCTTTCTATAGGGATGCGGCATATAGCATGATGCTATCGACTAATGATGCTAAGAGACGACGCCAAGAGTCAATTGCCCTTCATTGGAACATCAATTGTTCTACAGAAACATTCATGGCGCTTCAAATGTGTCTAGGCTCGTACGCAAAGCTCGTTTGATCACCCTGATGTACCTTCAGGGCCGATGGAAGCCATTTGATGTTTAAATCTACGGTTGTGCCCAGGTAGCACGACAGTGCCAGATCTTTGGCTGTGCAATACCGAGGCCATCTGCGCTGACAGACAGCGTAGCTTGGGCTCATGCGTTGTTTCCTAGACGCACATTGACAACACACTTGAGTAGGCACTCAAGTGTCGTTCGGAGGAGCTTGTCGAAAACGTAAAGCAGGTCACCTTACTTGTACGTGGGAGAGCATCGTTGAAGATAAATTAAGCGAGGCGTTGAGAGACATTAGCGTAGACGGTACAGGACTGGGTGTCAGTCTGTATATGTTAGTCTAATGCACTACCATTTGGCATCCGTGAGTTTCTTTTGTACGGCGCCCACAACTGATGCATCAGGTAATGGCGCACCCATAAATTCGACGTTTTCCTCTGTCAACCACTTGAGATTGGATAGTTTTGCTTGTACTGGGCCGACTGTCGCCTCCCTGTCATCGTGCGATTGGTCGAGGAAATTACATTTCTTGTCGTTGAGCTTTAGACCCGAGAAACCTTCGAAGTTCTGGACCTTCTCAATATCGGAGAGGATAGAAGGCAAGTCGCCTGCAGGTCTGCAGTCTATCGTCTAAGTACCACAACCGCAATCCGGACTGCAATCGTGCCGAAAGTTCATATATTCTAATGCAGAATAGGGCAGGCCCACCCGGGTCGCCCTGCTGCATCCCACACGTTTACAGTATAGTATTTCTTTGCCAATAGAGGTCAAACGGGGCACGATACATCTGATAGGAGCATACAGCCCAGTTTTACGCTGTTTTACATAATTTAAAATGTGGTCTCTTCGCATCAAACGATGGGCATATTGGAAATACAACTTTACTAAATAAACTTCAATTTTAAGAACACCTGAAAAAAAAACACTTTACTAAGAGTTTTATTTCTGTTTACCCTGTGTGATTCCACATACGCAGCGGCGGCATGTACGGCAGCCTTGGTACTCCCCTTAATACCACAGCCAAGTTGCAGTGGGGCTCACTCAACTCAACAGTATACTTAATGGATTTCGTGATGAAGACTTTGCCAACAAGTCTTCGTAGAGTGAGTCCTACTGCAATTGGCCTTATCCTGCCGGCTTTGTTCCGGAGAGCAATCAGAGAAACTCCGTAAAATATAAGCAATATAAAATCTAGTAGCTGTGCGTTGATGGCCAGAGTAACAAAACGACCCAGAAAAAGCAACAAAGAATTAGTGTTGTCATTCTGGCTGCCAATAAGATCTTTTAAGTAGAGAAGGGTCTCGGGGCATCCGCTGGAACAATTCGGGAAATGTTGAATGAAATGGATGCGTTGAGGATCTCCGCTAGGGTAATGGAGATTTCAGATTCCGGTGGTGTAGCCGCTGATGCGTCTGGGAAAGTCGTAGGGGGTGCTTAGCTATGAGGCTCCAGAGGCTGGTGTATTTTCTGGGGAACTATGGACTTCTGGGAGATGTGGGAGTTTAAGTGCTCCCTCGTAGGTTATATTCTATTAAGTTTCTCCCATTACAGACTCCAGCTGCAATTGCATAGTCTACGATTAGATAGATGCTCGATCTTTCAAGACCGACGCTAGAACACGCCGTATGTAGGTAGATACGCCTTCGTCTACAAGTGCTTTCCTTATGTGTCCCACGCATTTTTGACCTCTAAGATATTTTTTAGGGCGGTATGCCAAAGGGTTTCATTGCGGTGTACCGAATTTAGGGATAGGAGTCAGACGTGTCGTTTTCCAGGGATTAGGATAGTATTTGCTGGTGAGCATTTTATCCATCATGCGTTTAAATACCTGTGGGTGGTTCTGTAAAAGTTTGCGTACGGTTTGCGGGAATGAATATTAATAAGATTTACTATATAGAACTACAAAATGGCGTGAAGAATTTTTTTAATCCAATATGCGTCAATTTTTCTTTTTTTAATATTTAATATTTAATTTATTTAGGTCTTCGTGGTTCTCTGTAGTTGTTCCATTAACAGGAAATGTCTGATCTGCGCTCTAAGGATGCATGTTCGTAGCAAGTGGTGGCAGGGTTTCCGCTTTGTGGTGATCTGGAATGTACGGGGGGCGGCTGGCGCTTTTAGGATGTGGACCGGACCTGGATTTTCGGCAGGCTTCTTCTTGCAGTGCATAGATTTCCACTGAAGTATTCATTGGGATGAGGTACTTTTCTTTCCTTAGACGGGTGTAATTTAGCCTGGACAGCGATGCCATTGTGTGGAGGAAAAAGCTGGAAGGAAGTGCGAGTCATAGATAAGACTACGTAGAAATTGTCGGATAGGACGTTATGGAGGGTGTACGAAGGAGCGTTCATGAACTGTATTCGAGTTCGAGTCATCCATTCTAAAGGGATCTCCCCTTGGCTTGATGAGAAGCTGCCTCCCCAAAGACTGTACGTGGCACTGAAGCCCCTTCTCATAACCGACACTCGGTGACCGCGAGCATTTATGTGATGGTCTACCTCTTTAAGATCTACTTCTCCATATGCCTGTAAGGTGGTGTTTAGAGAAAGGCAACACGAGAAAGATTGCGAGGTCGAAAACAAGAGAGAAATAATTCAAGAGAAATATGCGACTGAGGTATCCGACGATGTTGGAGGAAATACCTTGATTGTAATTAAGTTGTTGCTGTAATTAAGCTGGGGTTCAGGTTAAGAAATCTATAAGGTCTCTGAGAGTACCAACGCCTCGATGTTATATTCGGCTGCGATTTTAGACGCCAGGTCAAATGCTTTAGGGAACTTGTGAAGCTTTACTTTTAGTACTTTTAGGGATCTGGTCATTTTGTTTTTGGCTATTGCGGAGGTTATATGATCCGTAGTTTGTATTTTGGGGTACTGTGTCATGGTCAAGTAGTGCCCCTCTATGTTACGTGTATAGCAGCACCTGTTATTGGTCGTGCAGCTCTTTGCGACGTACCCTTGTCCTCCGCATTTAAAGCACCGAGGTTGGATTGGTCGCGCTGCGGTATGGTTCTTGGTCGTATGACCTTGGACTTGAGAAATATTGGGGTACCGAGACCATTTTCCCGACTAGGCATAGGGTCCGACCATGATATAGATGTCGCTGGCGTAGAAACCGTTAAACTTCTGTTGGGGGCATATTTGCGATGATTGAGTAATCCAGGTCCATTCCTAAACACCCTTTAAGAATGTTTTTCGGCTCAAATGACTCATTTGGGTCTTTGATTGGTCTTGATGACTCGGTCTTTGATAATGACGGTCTATTAGACCCGCTGGGCTATCGCGTCCAGACATGCCTTCTATTTGTTGTAGGAATCGTTGTAGGAGTGTCTGATCAGTAGTCTATTGACGAGATATTTTGTCCCGTGGCTATTTGTCACGCTCTTTTGATTTTAATTCCAGCCATCGCTGGGTTAGTATTACACCTGAGACCTCGTAGGGCATTGTTATAGGACTTATTTTCTGATTTGATTATAACTGCAGAGGTAGAGTCAGGTTTCCTCCTTTGATTTGTGTTACTTTTGTATGTTTTCAACCTCCTCGATTGTCATGGTGTCTTGATTTCTTAAAGTGCGACCATGCATCTTCCATGCACCTATGAGGCAATTCTTTTTGTTGAAACTTTGTGATAACAATAAAGCTTTGGTGGAAGCTTTGTCTTCTAGGATACTCCCCCTTTTTTTTTTTGATAGAGGTAACTGGTAAAATGCGTTATGCACACCGGGCGACGTTGTTAAAGCCTCGGTAGTGTGGGACTCGCACCCACTAAAATCCAGTCGTCCTCTTTGCCCCTTGACGGGGGGTGGCCGCAGTACTGTCTTCTCGAGATTACTTCGCCTGGCCACTCTTCTTGCCATTTAGGCTGCTCGGCTTTGTGCGGCGGTTATTTTCGCCTCAGAGATACCTTGTGCGAATCTTCCTACTAGAATCCAGGATTTGTGATCTTTGAGGAGCGCCTCTACAAGGGCCTGGCATGTAAGGGGGTTCTGCAGTCCTAGGTTCCGGGACAATAGCTCTCGCTCAGTGTCGAAGAAGGACCACCGCTCATAGCAGTGCCTAACATCATCCGGCTCCCCCGAGTTGCACATGCGGCATACAGGGGAGTCAGTTTTACCGATGCGGTGTAGGTACTGCTGAAAACAGGCACCATGGTCTGTTAACAGTTGCGCGAGTGGGTAGGTAAGCGAGCCGTGTTTGAGGCTGTACCATTTTTTAAGATCAGGAAGTATTGATCTTGTGATAGGATACTCCCCTTACAGAGACGTATGTTAGTGTAGGTGTGCGCTGGCCTCTTTGCGCGAATTTTTCTTATTGTTTGTCAGTTAGGTCTTATTTGAAGGGAGGCCTTATACCTCTGCAGCTAAAAACAATTCTGGTGGTATATATATACAGTTTTATGTTGTTAGCGTAATGGAAAAACTTGATTTGTCTCGATGGACTTTCCCTTTGTTCTCGTTGGGGTGAAACTTACCTCAAGTGCTCTCAGTGTGTCCAAGTGGAAGGTAAGGTTTTTTGCCGATACCGTGATTTTTGGCTCTAGCCGGCTTCAATGGTCTAACAAAGTACATTGTATCCTTATATTAAGCGTATATTATATCCTTAAAGATGATTGTTCCTTACCGTCCTCTGTCCTTCTACGACATCAAGGTTGCCCCAATAGGCTTCTACTTGATTTGACGCTTATCACAAGTCTTCAAGGAACACATCTCAAAACCCCAAGCTGGTTGTTCTAAAATGCGCCTTCGCACTTCCGCGTAACGCAAGGAACCACCTAATCGATTTGCTCGCGGATCTGCAAGTCTCATTGATGACAAGGTGTTACGATTCTCACTAGTAGAGACACCAGTCGACACCACTGTTAAAAGCTCGCCAGGCCGAAAAACGCAGACAAGTTCCGACCAACTACATTCACTCTGCGAGTCTCGCTACAGTTGATTGGAAAGGCCTCCTAGTGAAAACGTGTCGTCTTATCCTGTCATCTAGCGTGCACGATCCCGCCAAAAGCTGTTTCCACACTCCTGACGAGAGCAAAGTCTTCGTCACTACCAGGTTTTCCGTTCACTTCGGTTCTGTCCAGAGCGAATTACAACCAAATGTGTGAGTGTAATATGTTTATGTACCCAAACGAATAATATTTGAAATACATGATTGAATAATGCGTTTCCGCTATGGTTCTGTTCGATTTAGGAAGTACGGCTTGGAAGCTATACCTTGGCTGTGGACTGACGCGTGAAAACATCGAGGACCTGTGCTCACAACGAGATATTAAGGTATATATCATAAAATTGTACAGAAATTAAGTTTTCTGTACAGTCGAACTAGCAGAAGCAGCACGGTTCTGTGGTATATATATATATATATATATATATATATAGCATGATGCAACAACCCTGATAGGAATTGCCATGGTCTCACCTGAACATAATGATTTTGTACAAGAGCATTTTTGCATTTGTAGATTTTACCACACGCATGGGTCTAGTATGTGATAATTTATCGAACACCTCATATTCTTGTGTGTACATTTATATATTTTCTTCTTATATATACGTAACTTAAAACAGGATTCGGATGATTGACTAAATATAATTTGCAAATATAATTTTGTCGACATACAGAGTGATGCAATTATATTCCACGGTTTCTAACATACATTCCGTAGACAGAAATTCTTATAAAACTGCAGTAAGTACTGGAGAGCTAATATAGCTAGTGCCAACGTCACTATCGTAGTCCACTAAGATCTGTAAATGTATGATAGTAGCTTTAGCAATCTCTTCACTTGCTTCAGTTTGCACCACTTTGCCTCATATATACATATGTGTATATCAACATTTGTGTAATTCCGCAAAATGAGGTGGCTAGATATGTGTGGATTGTTACAGAATATCGATTGGCGCGCATTCTCTGAGCACCTCGAGAATTTTCGACGCAAGTCTCAGGAGGGAGGATCTTCAGCCAGTGACAAGGTCAAGCTTGGACCTCACTTTGAAGCTTTGCGAAACTCCGGTGCATTGCCTACGAAGATAGACCAAGTCTATAGTTGTGTCTACGGTAGGTTGGATACTTCTTGGGTGGTAGTTTAAGCGCTTCGAGGGTCCTACCCCTTTGTCGACAAATTTTCTGCGAGGCGTCTTTCAGGGAGGCGGTCATGGGCTTAGTGAATAGAAAATGTATTTCTTAGTCAATAACTAACTTGAACTTAGGTCAATAATACACTTTCATATATCACTTCAGTCACATATTTATTTTAGTATTTTACTCGGGGTGCGGCTGGTACTACAGAAGGAACAACAATGACAACATCAAGATTTGCCATTCATTTCATGTTGCTTTCGGTTTGGATGCATGACATGTGAATTTAAATGCTGCAGAAATGCCGTCGAAGATCATCTACAGCGCTAGCCTAGATGAAGGTCGTGCAGTTGTGGCCACTGAGGAAACATGTTTCTTCCCCGAGGGCGGCGGCCAGGCTGCCGATAAGGGTACCATCACAATACAGGTATTGTTTTAGAGAGAACTTTTTCAGAGAAACATTTTGTGTGTATATATATATATATATATATATATGATTTAACTCCTTCAAGTCTAGCTAAACTGGGTTTGGATGGATATATATATAGATTTCATTACTATACGTATTTTTCGGAGCACAAGACGGCTTATAGTAATCATGTGACGAATCTGTTTGGTATTTATATACCTGCATCAATTTGGTCCACTTAGAAATGCGCATTCTTCTGAACGTCCTTGCTTAATAAGCGTAATAGCAAAGTATTTTATATATTGAACGTGAAATATAAATAAATGAGTTCATCCAGTATCTTGACTTGTGCAAACAGATTGCAATACGGCTACATACATTATGTATATGTATATATATATATGTATATATATGATCTATGCCATTTGTCTCTAACCCCCTACGTCTATATGTGTATGTGCGGGCGTGTGGTTGTTGTGATACGTTATCGCCGAAACTGTTGTGACTCGTGCGTAGGACGGCGGTGAATATCAGGTTGTGAGCGTGATCAAGGCCGGAGACCACGTCTTGCATATTCTCGAGGGCGTCGGCGAGATGGCGGGATCGGCGACGGGGTTAGTGCCCCCGCCGTGTGGGCGTGAAGCGCATCTGAGCGTCGACCGCCTTCGTAGACGGCATTGCAGTTGGCACCACAGTGCGACCCACCTACTCAACGCGGCCGTTCGCGCTCAACTCGGCGACGGCGCTCAACAGCATAGCTGCTCGGTCGACGAAGCTCAATTTCGGCTCGATATCGTGTCTAGGTACGGACGGGAGGAAAGCTAAACTAGTTTTGCTGGCTCCTCCTCCTCCTCCTGTCGACGTCAACCGTGAACGAAGATTGACAGCCCTCAGATTGCTGTCTTGATCGCTGTCATTCCATTTGCCTTCAATGTGCTTTGCTGCACAATAGTACTAGTAATAGTGTGGAGAGTAATAGCGTCGAGCCCGGCGGCCTGGTGGATTAAGTCTGCGCCTCGCAGCCGGAGGAGACACATAGGTGCGCGGGCTTGAGCCTCACTATTGCACATTTGTATTTATGGGGGGTCCGTCTATAAAGCAATGTGAGAAACAGTTCCGTGGACGTTAAATCTTGGCTGAGGGTCAGCCCGAAAACTTTACTTAATAGTGTCTCTCTTATGAAGCAATACGAAAGCGGTTCCGTAGACTCTAAATGTTGACTAACAGTCAGCCCGGAAAAAGTTAGTTAGTAGCAGCAATACTAAACATCCGGGCATGAAACACAGTGTGTACGTTAATAAAAGATCTGCTCAGGCATAAGCAACTCTGTACCCAACGCATCGGTCGCTGGCCGCCGGAAGGCAACTTTGGCGTACAGTATCATTCTTCCTGTTCCCTGTTTATGCATATATATATATATATATATATATACACAGGCTAGAAAAGGCGAGCACTGCCGAGTGTGCAAACGTATTGTAAATTATTAATGAATCATTACTATATATATATATATATATATATATATATATATATATATATATATGTGTCTTTTGAAATATCTGCACAGGAAACCCGTGGACGTGTTGCGGGCTGAGGAGTTTATCAACACTTCGATCGCAGCCAATGTCCCGGTGCAGACGACCGAGCAACCAAGAGATATGGCTTTGAGCGATCCACGATTGGTTCGTTTACCGGGCGAAATCTACCCGGAGAGCGTCCGTCTAGTTCGTTGCGGGGACATCTCGGTGGAAGCCTGCTGTGGGACGTAAGAGGAGACGTTGTGTTCGCATTACTAGTAGAAAGCCTGGTGGCTAAACCTAAGTGTGGCCGTTTTTTTCTAGCTTGTTTGCGCATGGCGTTGCTGTTCGTTTTTTTCCAAGTTATCTCGGCTTGTTGTTTAGGGATGAAATCATTTTTAATATGTTCTTTGCACAATTGTTTTTAGGCATGTGTCTCGAACGGGAGAAATCCCGCCTGTAGTCATTCTCTCATCGCGCTCGCAAGGTGTTAACGTTAAGTCGGTCACCGCCACAGCTTCAAAGGCCTCTGAAGCACTGGAAAATGCCAAAACCCTAAAGACGGGTGTCGCAGGCCTTGAGGCTATGCTTGGGCAGCTTACACCAGACACGTAAGATTTAAACACTTGTAACAGGTATATTTTTATGATATCACATAGGTATGTGGCATATATAATATATATATGTATGTATATATAATATATATATATATATTATATTATATATTATAGATACATACATATATATGTTATGTAATAGATATATATATATACAATATATAGATATATATGTATATATATAATATAATATATATATATGTATATATACAATATTATATATATTATATTAGACATATATATATATATATATATATATATATATATATATAATAGATATATATATATATTTATATATATATATATATATTATATATATATATATATATATATATATCTAGTCTATATCTATATCTATATCCATATTATTATATATATATATATATGTGGAGAAGACGGATGGCGGGTTCTATACCAGCGCGATACACTGCACTACTTAAGAAAATATATACATACATATCCAAATATACTCGGCCATATATATATATAAAAAAAAATTGAAGGCTTATTACACTAGAATTTCGTGCAGTGTTACACCTCAACGAACTACGAGGAAGGGATTTCCTCTGCACAATTTCCTTTTTTCCTTTAGGGATTTCTTCTGCGCAATTTCCTTTTTTCCTCTGCACAATTTCCTTCTTTCCTTGCTATTAAATTATTTATTATCTTTCTACTCTTTTGAAAGTTTCAGAAAACTCTTCTGAAAATTGGAGGCTACATATATAAACTTGTCTAAGTAATTTGCGGACAATCCTAAATTAAGCGAGGCTATAATTCCTCTCACAGAGACAGCCACGCATTTTGGCACCATCCTGTGGATTCTCGGTGTTCGTTCTATTCGGTTTTCCCACTTAAGACAAGACTTTAAGACAAACCACTGCTGCTCTTCTACTAGGTTATCACTTGCTGCTCTTCTACTAGGTTAATAATCCTTTCGGGGCTGTTTCTCAGCCAAGATTTAACGTTCATGGGACTGCTTTTCGTTTCATTGCTTTATAGACGGACCCCCATAAATACAAATGTGCAACGATTCTTCTGCCAGGTTATCACAGAGTCTTGAATGCCACTGGCACAATATGAAAACGAGAAACATGTCATTTTTAGTATTGTGCAGCTCTTTTGACTAGCCGGTCAAAACTACTCGGTTGACAAAATGCCATGGTTGACATATCATTGCAGCTTGAAGGCCGTCCTCGACGCACGCGAAGTGCTACGTCACCTACGCAGAGGCTTGGTTGGCGGGAGACAGCTTCTGCCTTACACCGCCGCGGTCGATGCCGAAAGTCGGCTGCACTTTGTTGACCGTCGACTCGAGCAGCTGCTCAGACAGAATAACGAACTCGTCGCAGACAAGGTAATAACTAACCGACGTTAGTTATCGGTTTGGGTTTGGCAGACACCAATCCAATTGCCTTATCGACTAGCCAATGTTGATCAAGACATCCACAACAGTGAAAAAAGACCTACCTTTCTTCGTTTCTTTCCGTCCGTCTCTTCCGCTACGTTTACTATGCTATGTCTGTCTGACTGAATGTTTTTTCGTCGGTAATTTTAGGTGACGCTTCTACTCTCAGAGCTACCTCGAGAGTCACCTCTTGTTGGCTGTGTCACCTTCGACTGCGATGTCAACCTTTTCGAAAACTATTGCGTTCGCGCACCAAATCTGAATCGTGTTTCTGTCTCGCGTTGCGTTCATGCGGACAGGTGCATGCCTTCTTCTACGTAAATTCAAAGGTATCTACGAACTAATTGTTAGTCGTACCTCATACTACCTTGTATGCGTTTTGTTGACATTCGGCTTCCTCACACGATGACGATATTGATTATTATTACTGTTGTTTGCAGACTCGTTAGAGCTTTATTACCAGTTGGGCCCAGGTGATATAGGAGTGGCTTAAAAGAATAAGCCAAACCTTTGTTGACGCAATCGTAGAACAGAGAGCTATCACTCATGGTATAATCGGAATATCTTGATCATTGTTCTATATATATATATATATATATATATATATATATATATATATATATATATATATATATATCTATATATATATATATCTTGATCATTGTTCTATATATATATATATATATATATATACACTGCACTGAAATTGACAAATAGGCAACTGTAAAATCTAATTGAATGAATATATTTATACTGACATTCTTGCATGGAAATATATATTACTAACGCGTTAACCAGGGCCATGCTATTCTGACTGAGCTTTCATATATATATATATATATATGCGCTAGTATACATTTATGATCGTGTCAAACAAGTACACTTGTTGGGCCTTAGAAGTTAGGTAGGCGTTAAGGCAATGACAGAGCCTACGAGATTATGCGATTTGTTTTTTCTTACCAATTGTTTGTGATCTTGCAGGACGATTTGCGGAATAGAGATCTTAGCGCCGATGCATGGGCACAGTCCTTTATTGATGCACTGGGTGACGATAGCCCCTTTGTGTCGGTTGGTTCGCCGAGCAAAGTAAGAACAAATAACTGTCCATTTGTACTCTTAATAAAAAAATACCTTTATATATATATATATATATATATATATATACTGACTGTTATGATAGCAACAACACAATATTTATAGTAGCTCCTAAGATAACAACATTAGCAAACGCAACAACAACATCAATTGTAGATATGGAAAGCTGGTTTGACACCACAAAAGAATCGCCTATCTCGCATATGTTGAAGATGGTTCATAAAGCTTATCGTTAAAACGTCCGCGTTTTAGAATCTAAGGATATTCTCGAGGTGTTAGATTGGCTGATATTTTGCCAATATCTAAGGATATTCTTGAGGTGTTAGATTGGCTGATAGTTTGCCAATATCTGAAGATATTCTCGGGTTGTTACATTGGCTGATATTTTGCCAATATCTAAGGATATTCTCGGGTCGTTACATTGGCTGAATAGAAAAGTAACACTAAACGTTTTGTCATATCCCTAAGGAAACCATGGTGCGGCTATTCGCTAATACGACAATCTCGGAAGCTGCGATTGAAACA
Source organism: Dermanyssus gallinae (assembly GCA_003439945.1). NCBI lineage: Eukaryota > Metazoa > Arthropoda > Arachnida > Mesostigmata > Dermanyssidae > Dermanyssus > Dermanyssus gallinae. The sequence goes on from QVRM01000853.1 coordinate 38,499, forward strand.
GCAGCCAGAAGATATCTCGGCGCGGCGGCTACGAGAAGAGCGTTGTAGAAATACTGCAATGTATATATATGTTGCAAATGCATATGGAAATTAATAAACTCAATCGTTTATCTCTCTTTTACCATATACCTGTTCAGTATTTCTGCAAAACGCTCAGATTATCGACAACTGAAGAAAAGTATATGACAGATCTCAGAAAAACACACGGTGTGAGTTGACCTGGGGTGGGAGGTGTAAACCATAATTCCGAAAACAGGCTATTCTTTTTTTACGTAGAAGTATCTAGAGCAATGAGATACCGGCACCGAGTAGTGAAGGAGGTAAAATGCATCGGATAAAGAGTGAAAACAAGCAAGGCGCATAAAATCCTAAAACTTCTGTAGCCTCAGACAGTTAACTGCCAATTTTCTCGTCTAGGACAGGAACCCGGTAAAATAAAAGGCGTCCAAGCGATCAAGCAAGTCCTTCTGAATGTAACAGGGCATCAGGAGGCACCTCCTTACTCTCAGTGACGATGAATGTCCTCTTATCTGCATTAAATCATTGTAAGCTGAATTCCCGTGTTTGCTGATAGAGATGTCTTGAAAAGTAGTGTCTTGCTGTAGTAATATATATATATATATATATATATATATATATATATATATATATATATATATATATATATATATATATACCGGTCTTTAAATATCATTCTTGCCAATTACACAGAATATTCGGGCTGTATATACTATACCGGTAGTAATGGCCGAGGCGAGACAATACTGGAGAATTGGGCAAATTCAACCCAGAAAGTGAAAGCAGAAATGAGAGACCTGCACTTCTTGCCATTCGACCCGGAAAAACGAAGGCCATTCCATTGATTTGCAGGATTTAGATTTTCTTTAAAAATAAAATGAGATTCCCTTGGGTTATATTTGACGAGGCGATCACCGGCACCGCGAAAGTTCCATGACAAAAAGTGCAACAACAGCGACGGGTGTAGCTAGAATGGCGTTTTATATAGGCAGGCCTCGGGTGAAATATTTTTTATGGGCAATGGGAAATTATCTCCATTGTTGACAGGGAATGATTGAAAATAAGGCATCGAAACTGCAATATATACCGATCAGTGCCTTTTTTTTTGTTCTGGGAGGTTTCGGGAATGCATGATGCACATGCGCCACTAGCAGCCTGCGTGACTAGTGTGAGACTCGCAAACCCACTAAACCCGGATTCCTCCCCACCCTCCCAGGCTCGGTATTACTTTGGCATTACATCGAAGATCAGTGCCTACACTAGCGGTTCTGGAGCAACACTCTGATCTGACAGTGAGGGAAAGAACGGAGGGGCCTAAGAAAATAATGCGCGAAGGCGAATACGGAGACGATTATGTGCCTGTCAGGAGTACCTGCAGGTCTCTTGCAAGATCTGAAAAGCACCTAGCCCAGCCTGAATACTTTGTGTAATCGGCGAGAATGATTTTATTGACGCGCACACCCGGGCGTCGCCTACGGTGTGAGAAAAAGAAAAAGGCGACCCTGTGTGGATTCTTCAGCGCCCATGCAACCGAAGGTATCGCAACATATATGATTGAGGACAGGTAAACATGACAACAAATTAAAAAGTTAGTGAACGGGCTAGTGTCGATGGGAACCCCAGACCTATTTGCACCATTTGTGGGACAAACGTCAATAGATGTTCTCTCTTCTCTCCTCGAAAAACCTCGCAAGAGGCATTCCTTATGGATTCTTGAGTCATTGAAATACAGTCACATTTTTGTTTCTAGAAGCAAACAATTAGTAAATATTTTCTAAAACTGTGAAAAGCTTGAACACGGTACGTCTTTGCGGAGCTCATTTTTTATTGTAACTTTGGTTACACTGTTTCGATAAGCTACATGATGTCATACTGAGCCACTACGCCGTAACATATCTGCGTATATTTGGCCGTTCGTTTTTAGAATTATAATAAGAAACCAAGAATGTTCTATTTCTTATTTGATGTGCTCCCCAAAAAACTCAATATACGTTTTCCTCCGAGATTTTAGAGCAATTAAATTGAATATGCATTGACAGCAGCGTTAAGCTTTTCATTGGTCTTCTTTATTGATCCCAAAAAGCCGAAGCCAATACCTTTCCGGCCGATGCCGTTTTAGCCACACTCTTCGGCGGTCCTTCTCCGGGCCCACACCATTGGCGAGATGCTTCCTGGGTCTCGAGAGTGTAGTGATGGGCCCGACGGATTTTTTTTGACATGTTAGCTAAGATTCGTTAAGAAGCGGGAACTCGTCGAGCTTGGTGACGTAGTGGCATGTGTCTGCGCCTCGCGACCGAGGAGACACATAGGTGCGCAGGTTCGAGCCCAACCGTTGCACATTTGTATTTATGGGGGTCCGTCTGTGAAGCAATGCGAAAAGCAGCCCCATGGACGTTAAATCTTGGCTTAGAGTCAGCTCCGAAAGGATTTTTTAAGAAGCGGGAACTCGTGCATTGCTCTTGATTGAGCAATTTTACGCATTAATCCAGTTTAAGACTCTGCTATGATCATAAAAGGAAACACGTGTGGCGGGAGAAACAACGGCTGCTCGAAGGAGCAGAACGAGAGCTCTCAGCTTACATATGCGACCTCGTAGGGCGGTGAACCCGCTTAGTAACGAACAGGTGAAGAGCCACTTAACTAATCTCTTGTTCAATCGTAACGTTGCGGCCGTATCTCTAATCGTACACATCCGCTTACACTAGAGCAGCGCAACAGGAATCTGCTCTTCGAAGCGAAGGATGTGTGCCAAGTCCAACGGTAACTCCCGAAGAGAACAAGCTCAGGGCCCGATCAGATCTGCTATGAGCATTGTATCCGGCCACTCCCTCTCTTGGCAGACACTCTTTGTGATTCCCTTAATTAAATTATAAAGAGGAGGCGGATGCCTAAAGTCTGGCATGTCGCCAGGCTTTCTCCTCGGTTCTAGAGTAAGCATAGGGAAACAGGATTCAAATCTCTATCGTAGAGTGGCGTCAGAACACACATTGAAGAAGATTTTCTGTAAGCTGGTTATTCGGCGGATTAAGCACTCGGCTGAAGAGGCACTTTTACCGGAGCAATTCAGCTTTAGGGGAGGCCGAGGCACCCGTAATGCAATCGACGTTCTCCAGTCAAAAATCGAGCGAGCTGTGGCACAACCTATCTGTATGCAGTCTTGATTGACTGCGTCTAGACCTTTGACAAAGCCCCTCGCCATCTGCTGGGTGAAGCATTTTAACAAGCAGGAGTAGGTGGCCCTCAATTGAGTTTAATAGCAAGTTTCTTAAAGGAGGACACCTTGTTGGTAGACGGTAAGCAGGGTGTATTCGAGATTAAGCAAATTGTGGGAGCTCCGCAAGGAGACCCGCTAAGCTGCGTCTCGTTTACACTTCTTCTTGCTGACCTTGTCGGTTACGTTCGACAGGAGTACCAAAAAGCCATGGTGGTGACGTATGCAGAGGATATCGTGGTCACTGATCGCAACCTAGGTGCCATCAAGGCCAGAAGGAAAGTTGTTTGGACGTTTTCAATGCCTTGCACCTTTGGTCTGGTCCTGCATCTGACAGTCGCCGCGTATACACCAGGTACATAGTGCATGGTTATCACTACCTGGTATGTTCAGACGCAGCCTTTCACGAAGAGTACGGGTTGTGCAACTACCGGTTCATCCTGCAGAGGTGTGCCAAATACCATGCAGTGGAATGCACAGCGCTGGACCAAAAATCGTTGCAAGTTTTCGCTTGGGTTGCATTCCAACCATTAAAATAAAAATGCTTGATAACCACTTGAAACTCTTTTCGTTTACCAAAATCACGCCGATACGTTGCACGGAAAAATCGGTCAAACTAAATTGTAGCGGCTATAATATTTTAACTGCTAGCAGTCGAAGAGTCGAATTCTAAGTAACTCATTCTAACAACTTTTTAAACCATTTAGTTGTAATGATATTGCGTTAAAGGACTTGTATTGAGGCCGATCCCGCATGATACTTAGGAGGTATTTCACATGTAACTTTTTCCCTGCTAGATTGTAAGGGGTTATTTTTGCTCACACTGTTTTATCGAACAAGGCAAGGAGGTCAGCTTCCTTAATCTGCGTGTGGTGAATTGGCGGATATGCAACGTGTCATTCTAATCCCACTTTGTCTCGTACGCCGTGGTGAGTCGAGATTCCGCGCGAAGTCGATGTGGTGAGACTGAGACCGCACACGCCGAGCATCCGTATTGTGTGACATGATGGACCAGAGAACTTTTTTAAACCTGTTTAGGCCCAGTAAACATCATTTTGTTTTTGTCAAGAAACGCACTTATATGCCGAGCGTAGGGCCTGCTGTCCCAGCACATATTTACCGGGAGTAATGAAATTATTAAATACTTATTAAGCCCGCTGTTTCGCCTTTACCCAGTCATCTTGCGAGCATTTCTTCTTCGGCAATACTTCGAGCGGCCTAACGTGGAGTGTTCAGTATTTACCACTATAATGCAGTCAACTGACGTATCCTTAATGTGATGACACTGAGTGATATACGTTATATTAAACTGAAATAATGTGTATGCAGCAATTGTTATTTACCTTCAGAGTAAACTGCTTATATATACCGCTTATATAATTGAAGAAATTCGGTTCATTACAAAAGACATTTTATTGAAGCATGATTTACAAAGCTATGTACACGCATCTCTTTAGCTATCTTAATCCAGCAGTTTATAAATTACATACACCATATATATTTATACGTGGGGAGGAATTGGGATGCAGAGGTTCGCCGTTCCCTTTTAGAGTTAGACAGGCTACCGTCCCAATGCAACAAACTCCCACAATAGGGCAAATTTACCCTTGTTTAACCACTATATGTATGTATATATATATATATATATATATATATATATATATATATATATATACATATGTATGTATGTATATATATATATATATATATATATATATATATATATGTATATATATATATATATATATATATATGTATATATACATATGTATATATATATATATATATATATATATATACCCTCGCTCGCGCACTTGGCGAGAGGTCCTAGTTCTCAGTGGACAAATAAATTATTTTATCCTAATCGTCAAATGTTTGCGTGAAACTTGGTTTGTGCTTGATTCACGCATGGACTCAACGCAGTCCTGTGAAAGTGGGTCTACTGCGCACAGAAATACATCTGTCGAGGGATGCCTGCACCTTTGTTCGTAAGGAACCCACGAGTGAATACACAAGACACATCGACATTACAGCATTAACACGCGGCGCACCCTCTAATTAACAATGGCCACCAGCCAATAAAGGCTAGCTAACAGTGCCTCACGACGCAAAGAATACAACTCTAGCGGTGTAATGATCAGGAAACGCACTAAGTTTGAAATAATAATAATAATGCTAATGCAAGAATTATGTATACACATGACTAAAGAGGAATATCATAACAATAGCAATACTATACTTATCGATGATAAATAACAACAACAATAATAATGTCAATAATTAATACTAATACCAGTAGCAGCCGCCTTGCCAAGATTGCACTCGCTTTAGGTTGACATGTCACTGCATTGAGGCATGCCGTCTTGTTGTACGCCTGGTGTTGTACGTGTATTCGCGTCGTCGGTCGTGTGGCCACGTGTCGATCAGGTGTCGTTAACAATAAGCGCGACCAGAGCGCACTTCACGCGGTGGACAAACTATGGCTTGTGCATTGTCCACATGGGAGTCTTTTTTTTCGTTTTCGGCTAAACGAACTCACAATTTTAAAGCCAAAGCCCGGCAACGCGTCTAACGGGTTCATCTCGTTAGGATCGCTCCCACCCCTATAGCGTTTGTCATCAAGCCCTTGCTTCATGTCGGAGCATGTCGCTAGCCGTAGACACGAAGGCTGCGAAGTTCCTCTCTTCATAGTCGTATGGTCTGCTTCATTTTCTTCTACTTCTTCGACGAGTGGCGGTGTTAGGCTGGAGCCGAGATCGAGGAGGCGGTATAAGAAATCTCGCCGCCGACTAACAGATGTTTACGATCAACAACAAGGCGTGTCCGTCGACAAGCGATCGCTGGCTCGTGAAGAACCATTGTCGACACGTTTGTAATGCGTATCCTGCAGCCAGGAGCCAATATATGGCTCCTGGCTACAAGTGGCCGACGGCGTAATCGTACTCTGTCAATGTCTTGTCCACTGATTTCACGTGAACAGGGGTTGCGGTGTGGTTCGGAAATCCTCCGCCAAGTACAGATAGCTATATCTCCAGTAACGACCCGCGGGCTAACGACTAGTTTGAGAGACAAGAAGTCACGTGTATATTTACGATGAATCAACTCAATGGCCAACTATCTGGCTGCTTGCTCATTATCGTTCGTTACCCATTCGCTATTTACTTCATCTGAAAAACGGCGACCCCCCCCCCCATTTCTAGTCTAGCACTGCATTAGTTATCTATCTAATATATCAAGAAGTGTTTTCAAGCTAGGTCTTGATACTGCCGGAGTCAGTAAGTTCAGCTGCTCTCGACTACTCGTACATGCTTGATTGACTTGTAATGTTTGCTTCTCCTGGACTATATATATATATATAAATTGTTGAGCAAGACATCGGCCTTCATTATGTGGTCACGGCAGTCGAAGGTCAAAAGCATCTTCCTACCAGCGATAGTAATTGTAACAATAATAACAGTGACAATAACAACAGTCTGCGATCATATTATCCGAGATAAATGCTACATCAAGTAACGCTCAACAACCTTTATAGTGCAGACAACACATTTGCTAGCTACCCTCTTCTTTACCCGACGACATCCTACCTAAGCATGTTATATCGGCGTATTTCTGCTCAAACTTTCGATGCTTGATCGCTCTGCAGTACGCCACAGCAGTATGCAGGATACTGTCCCATACAGACAACCAATGCCTGAAGGCACGCAACAGAGCACCACCCCGAATGTAGATTTTGACCCTTCTGCTCTCGAAGGTGGGACGTTTAACAGATCTCGTTTTGCTTGAAGAATCACTGAAGTACAGCGGGAACATGGGCTACATGGACGTGAGGGACTGCATGGAGCATTATCACCATCATGACACGACATATACTCGACAAACAGCCACATTGGACGGCTAAATTATCCAAGCGATTCTAGCCATTTCTATAATTACCCTAAATAAACTGTACAACCGTAAAATAATAGGTGACAGATGGGGGTATAAGTCGTGACTGTATTACTTAGTGAGAGCCGATGTACAAAAACACGCATATATATATAACCTATGGGCAGTTGCTCCGATCATACAGCGCACCATTGAGAAAAGTCAATGCGGTGCTTCACTTGCGGACGAGTACCCCGCTTGCTCATTACCGTAAAACGTACTGCATATACATTGTGCACGAGTTAGCACACGAATGAAAGTGGAGCTTGAGATGATATGAAACAGTCTTGTATTGCATCGAAACCTGGGAAACTGTCTCAGCAGTACGTAGAAAAACATCCGTGTACAGGAGTCAATCGTCACCTCTCTCTCTCTCTTTTCTTCCCTCTCAGAAGAAGAACCAGCTTTGGCTTAGAACTAGAGCAGTGAGTTGTCTTTTTGACGTCGCGACCTTCACTAATATCATCCGGTCCTCGTGGGGGCTTGACTTTGTTGTTATTTTAAATCGCGGCCATCACAAAACAACATCCTCTGCCGGCAAGTTTCCCTAGACGGCTCACCACACGATGGCAGGGAAGCTTGCAACGATAATGCGACCGTTCTTGTGCTTGTTGTCTTTTTCGTTCCTAATGAATTCACATAAAAAGCCACCCGCACTCATACGTTGAGCGGCTTGACGGAGATCTTTCGTCGCAAGATCGAAGGCATTGGTCGAGGAGCTCGGACAGGCGATTCTGCGCCCGACTTCGATGGACTTCCTGTAGACGCCGCGGCGGGCATATCTGCCGTTGGAACGGCAACGCTCGCCTCAGTTAGCTGGTCGAGGCCATATCTGAAACGTAAGTGCGTTCTACTATGTAAGTACATGTTTGACGTCTCTCTGCGCTAACCGTCTAATCACAGTATAGCAAAACGTAGACTACTTTTGTCAGAAGACAAAGCATACAATGACGGAAAACCATTTACGCCCATTACATGAATGAATGAAACACATAGCTTTATACATTAGTAATTGCAAATACACTCGAAAGCATACAGCCTCTGTACTGCGCAGGTTGCCCAGGCGCTAGAACGAAAATGCCACTGGATGAAGATCAACAAAGACCTATCAAAGTTTTATATTCACATACAGTACTATTCACACATAGTAAGGACTGTTAGGCCAATGCCGTTCAATTAGTAATAGCTTCATGAATAAATCACTTCGTGAATCGTGATATGACACATAAGCTCACCTTTGGCTGTTCGTCTCATAGAACTGCTGGACGGCCTGCTCACTCTTCGTTCCGACGAGATTGCTTACAGCCTTAAAGTCTTTGCCAAAACTTTTGAATGCCTGGATCGTTAGCATCCTATACACGCAAACACATGAACAAACATACAAGCCATATTAAAGAGATTCGGCGTTACTATATGAATTGCCCATTGCAACTTCGTGCAGTACAGCACTATATAACCAAGTATAATCGAGTGTCGAGTAAATGGAATGAATACCCAAATATTCTGAACACTATTGCTGCAGGCCTTGAAAAAAAGGATGGTAAAGAAATATAGGAATCAAAAAAGGGCCCAAAAGGACAAACTCAGTTGGGAAATGTTGACTGCAGGCCCAGTACTATTGGTGTTTATTTTTTCACCTAATGCGCCACGTATGGGCAGGATACAGACCGATCTTCTTTCGTCCATTCTTCGGTAATCTTTCGGGCCTTGCCAATTGCCTTGGTGACCTGCTCGACAGTTCTCGCTATTCGCTTGTGCTCCAAATCCATCTGGGCGATCTCGGCCTTGTTTCGCTGGAAGGCTTTCTTCAACGACACAATCTCGTCTTTAAGATCCTGTACACTCTGTTCAACACCTACCAGTTCTGTCAACGCCTGCAAACGCACAAGCACACCAACCATTAGCAATCAAATTGCAAAAGACAAACAAAACACAACAGCGCGTTCAGAACAGATTCAGAACGATATTTTGAAGTCACACTTGTTATATCCTAATAAATTTCAGCTGGTACCTGGGAAGTTGGTCGCTAAGATAGGTCTTTATATAGATATAGAAGGGTATATATATCCGCTCTAAAGTTTTATTCAATAATTTTACCTAAGAGCTTTTCGAAGCAATACGGTTCTGTAAAAACACAGAAAATTATTTATAGCCTTACACATATATATATATATATATATATATATACTCTGGGCTCACCAGTAACGGCATCAATTTATTTGTTATTACTATAAAAAATGTATTGTATCTATTACATATACTGTATTTGAATGAAATAAATATGAATGATTAAATATGCTGTCATTAAATATGATATTTAGAATTAAAATGCGTGAGAAACGTTTGACATTTGCTGCCGGTCCTAGGACATTTTGCCATACCTAGGACAAATACAACAAGTGTAGCAATAAGAACCACACTTATTGCTAGTTTAGAGCTAGAAAAGCAACCTGAAACTGTAGTCACCGCCGGCACAATTTTCCTCTTCAATTCGTGCACGAGGATCGATGGCACGATCCATCATCGGTGTGATTATTACTCAGTAAGCGCATCTCGCTTGGCTCTGGTGTTCGGTGATTGAGACACCGGGCTCACTGACCTCTTTCGAGACGAGCTCCTTGACGTCATCCTCGAAGTCTTGCCCCGCCGGTCGAACTTTTCGTAACGCACATGACGTCAGTGCATCGTTTTCCGGACTCACTACGCTGTCACTATCGGATGCTGTCGTTGCGGGCGACGCAGCTACCGCGGAGTCTGCAAACAGGTAGGCTGCAACACACACATACACACATTAGTGTGTTCATGATGTCTTTCAACAAGCGACAGGACACGAATGCAATATCTTATGACTAAATGAATGTAGTTTTTCTGCCGCACACCCGAACTCCACAATAATTACACTGGACTGCCACCCCCCTCCCCCTCATCACTGAACACCGCCTCATGGCCACCAAACAAGAATAGTTAGCGTGATGAGCCTGATCAGCCAGAGCTATAAGAAATAATAGAGCTACAAATATAATAACTTACAATTGTAAAGTGATGCAAGACTATTATACATTGCAAGTAGTCTATCGAACCCAATATATCGATAGTACGGCACTATATGTTCATACAGGTATGAATAATTATGTAGCAATGATTGCTGCTAGGGTACTTCTTTAAGATAATTTTCTATCGTAGTAGAGAAATACTCGTTATTTTAATTACAGGAAGAGTGATTAGAAGTTCATGTTCGATCGATGACATCAACGAAAAGAACAACTACGACGAACACAAAAAAAAACGGCGACAATAATATAAAAAAAATTATTGCATCTAATTTAGAACAGCTATTACCATTAGTTGAAGCCGGCGAAGCTTCTCTTAACGTAGTTGAGGGTAGGCAAAGTTGTGCAGCAGCTGACGATTCTGGTGCCGACAGTACCGAAGATGGCGCTGGTGTAATCTCCGTTATTGCCCCAACTGCTGTTGCCTCCGCTGTAGTTGGCTGCACCATTATCGTGGTGCTGCTACTACTACTACTACTACTATTGCTACTACAACTCGTACTTGGGGTATCTGCGGTCGAAGCCGTACTGGGGTTTGCTGGTAGCGGTGTGGTCGTTAACACTGTTGTGACTGCTGTTGCTGTTGTCGTCGTTGTCGTCGCCGCTGTCATAGACACAACTACAATCGGCTTTTGCAGTCCAACCTTCCCGCTGAACGGCTTCATGACGTCCTCAAACTTGACCACTTTCGTCGACTTTCCATTCACCTCTTTCGCGGCCTTCGAGCTGCCACCGAGGGCTACTGCTCTTTCCTTAGAACCCGTGGCGACATCTTTCGGCCGCCTTGTCGGCAACGAGTCTTCGTAGAGAAAAATGTTTGGGTTGGCACAGAAGCGTCGATTCGGCAGCACTTTGCGCTTCTCGTTGAGAATGCCGAAAACGCCCTTTGGAGCAATCATCTGTTTGGTCTTGCTCACGAGGTAATAGCTGAGGACACATTCGAATACATCGATCGTGATTATCTTGTATCGGATATCGTATATATATATATATATAGAGCATTTTGTTTGTCAGATATAACATAGAACAATGATAGACGCGTGTGTTAAATCATAGGAGCGATGTAAGCGATACAAATTATCATTTTTTTCTTTTAAAAAGTACCTAAAATGTGTGATAACACATTATAATATGGGATATTTTAAAAATGGCTTAAACCTATAACAAGTAATATATATATATATATATGTAAACGTAAGGAATGTAAAATTATTACTAACTGTTTGCTCTTCTTGGGAAGAACGTAGTCCCTAGCCGGGCTGTGCGTAGAGTAGTAATGGTCGATGATGTCGAGAAGTCGCTTATGAGAGAGGACAGCAAGATATTTTCCGAATTTGGTCTTGTACGTGCCTAAATATCGTTTGAAAATTTTCTTGTCTTGCGGACTCCAGTCAACGAAGTCATACAGCGGGTAGTCATTCTCACATGATTTCGAGCCCTCTGGCCGGCTGGCATCCAAGAGACCCTGCGTACAGTAGAACATTTTGTACACCATTTTATTTCAAGACACTCAACTTCTTTTTCGATATATATATATATATATATATATATATATATATATATTCTAAAGAAAAACGACTCGCGCATCATATTTGGCTTTAGACAAATGTTTGTATTCACAGTATGAGCGCTATATAAGAAATGTCTACACCGTTTGAAAGGCAAAATTAGATTTTACTGCGACCACATATTGCGTAATAATTGTGTTTATTATTTAAAATACTTGAATAAAATGTGTAGAAAAACAACCATATTACATTCAAGCAATGTTTCCTAGAGCTGGGGTTTTGGTTTTAACTATTCGTTTCAGCATCCCGCGTATGATTAATGGGATTCGGAGTTCAAGTTCAAGCAAAACAATAAACTAAGACGGCTCTCTCCCTCGTCGAATACTTTTTTTTTAAACTCGTTACCTGTGTTACTAAACTAGCAAGAAACATTTTACTAAAAACCTAATTATATATATATATATATATATATATATATATATATATATATATTACATCACCTTTCGGTATTGTTGATTACATTACACGTATTCATTAAATCTAGGAAATGGCATTCGTTTCGGTTAATCTTGGACATATCTAGAATATGTTGTATATGCATCTCCGGAAAATGTTAGCGACCTAACGCCCAGATAGCTGGCGCTGACCGACATGTTTCATGATGATATTTGGTGCAGACAAGGCCGCAAAATGTGCAGTAACACTCATCGGAAAGACCTAATTATGTGCTTGACTTGTTTTTGTCAATATTTCGAAGTGTCTGTGTGTGAAGAAGGTGTAGTCATTTTATAAGGTAATATATTATGTAAGTATAAACCATGTCTAAAGCCAAATATGACAACTAAATACTTTTTTTGCCCGGAATTGTATATTTAAACAGGCAACACTGCAGCAATATCAAGTAACAGGTACGACTACGCTTTAGGATATTGCTTGCTTCAAACACAAAGCGTAATTACGAGAGCACACGTCCAGCACTACAATATATATTATACAGCACAACGTTGCTATATCGCTCATACCTAGTTGTTTATTCATTATAGAAAACCAGTGAGTATACCTTTTCCGGATCATAAATAATGTTCGCGTGTTCAGGATAGTCATCGGCCAGAATTCCTCCTAGAAACTCCGGGATTTCTGCCTGGAACTCTTCGCCGACCCGGATCTCGGAATTGTAGCTTAAACTGGTACCTCCCGATCCGCTACTCGTCACTGAAGATCCAAGGGAATCGTGGCCTTCACCAGTCGCGCCACCGAGGAGCTCATCAGCTCCGACGCCCATTCGTACAGAACCCTGCAATGCCACTTCTTCGGGCAACTGGTCGAGCTTTACCTGCATAAATAGAAAGACGCATGTGCACATTTAAGTGAACTGTGTGTTAACAGGATCCGTCTGTAGTGATTTAAAAACAAAATAATACGATCCTCTTAATTATCAAATAAAAAGGTGTGTGCTAAAATTAGCATGGTCATCATATATGTATCGTTTTCAATAACAAAAAAAAACCATGCATGATTATATATGTATTGTTTTCAGTAAGAAATCCATGGTCATCTATGTACTATTTTCAGTAAAAAATGCATGGCCATACATGTATGATTTTAGAGAAAATCCTTCTTTTCCTCGTCAAGAACGTGCATTTTTTTATCTGTTTTAAAACTTTCATTCCAAAAAAGCTTATCTAACAGCAAATACACACATTTCCATGATCTCAGAGAATGGCCATCATCACAAAAAGACCACTCAACAGCTACATATATGGACTGATGCACGCCGTATTCTCACCTCAACGTCTCGAATTGAGTTCATGATTTCCTGTTCTGAGATACTCGTTTTCTGGGCGACAACAGTGCTGCGATCCTTTCGCGGCCTGCCACGTGCGCGTACAGGTGCCGTGCTCCCAATGTTCTTCTGTATCTGTTTAACGGGAGCACCTACTGAAGCGGCATTTGCTGCTGCTGCTGCAGCAGCAGCTGATTTTCGTTTTCTTCCGGCGAAAAGTTCCGGCGCTTTTTCGCCTCTTAACCGCGCAGATTTGTAGGCGACTGCTGGCCTCGATGAAGTTGTTTCAGCTGCGGCACCACCAGCGGTACAGGCAGCGGTAGCGGCGGCAGCAGCCGCGGTAGCCTTTAACCGCTTTGGCGATCCTTTCGATGCTGACTGTACTGAAGACGGGGCTTTTTTATTGCCACCAGCTTTCTTGACCGTATTATTGACCCGCTTTCGTTTCGCCGACGGAGCCGACGCTTTTTCGTCACTGGCTCGTTTTGTTGTCGGACACCTCTCCCCAGCTGGCTTTACGGTCGCCTTCATAACTTTCTTAGCTGCCGTCGCCTGCGTCACAAGGTTCTTGATGTTGCTTGAGGCGGCTTTCGATGAGTTGTAGTTGATGACAAACTTCTTGTCAGGAAACTGCTTCTTCAACTGCTCGAGAATGTCCTGTACAGCGGTGGAGGGCGCGGTAATGACGACGTTGCTTTCGGTCTTCACCAACTTGAAGAGGTTCGTCTTTGCCAGCTCACCGGCCTTACTGACGCCCTGCGAACTACTTACAGACAAGATCTTGCCCTTGACGTCATTAACCCTATCCTCGTCTTCCGTCTTGGTAAGCGCCGTGGCTTCACTCGACTCCAACTGTTGCACAGGCAGGACTTGTTGTTGTTGTTGTTGTTGTTGTTGCTCTTGTTTACAGCTAGCCAAGGCTTCTGGTAGATCTGGAGAATCTCTCGTGTGGGTGGTCGGCACAGGGGGCGGGAGTGGTGGCGGCGGCGGTCCCGGCGGCAATACAGCAGTGGAAGCAGCGCCATCTTTCGACTGGAGGAGATTTTTTGATTCGTTGGCTGTAGGCTCCTGTGGCGACGTGAATTCCGGTGGAAGCTGTTCCTGCTCCACCGGCACCTCACGCACAGTCGGCGTCGTTCTGGCGGCGACTGTTTGCTGGACATCAGGAACCTTCATCAGTTCGCTGTTCATGCTGTTAACAACGCCCTTTATCGGGTAGATGGTCTTTACGGTCGTCTTGTTCGGCAGTATCGCCCTAACGGTACTTTTAAATACGGGAGGCTGTACTGTGGAGAGTGACGACAGCGGCACGATTGTGCCGAGCGTGCCGCCGCCTGAAGAAACGAGCTGCGACGCGGGCGGTCTGACCACCAGCGACGCACCCGAGTTCACCATCACGCCGGGACGAATCTGAATCGTCGGGTTGATGATTGGCGAAGCGACGGCCGCCAGCTGCATATTGCCCGACGCATCCACAAAGCTGATGAGGTTCGAGGACAGCGGCGCCCGTGGAATGACGACACCCGTCACCATGAGAGGTGCGCCCATCACCTGATTTCCTAGCGGGCCGCTGGTCTTCAGCCGGTACGCTCCGCCAACCGAGGCGCCACCAGCAGCGGCAACGGAGCCTAGCGTTATCGTCTGTGGAACTGATTGTACTGGCGTAAGGCCAGCTGACGTCACCGAAACAGAGCCGCCGCCGCCGACGCCAGCCGTTGGGACAACGGAAACAACCTTCGGAACTTCGACAGTCAGCACGTTGTGCGTCTCGACCTTGATGGGTTGCAGAGGAGCCTTCGGCAATTCGATCTTTATCTGAGTTGGGGGAGGCGGCAGTGGTGGACCGGGAGCAGAAAGAGAAGCAGAAAGAGGAGGAGGAGGAGGAGGAGGAGGAGGCGGAAAAGAACCCTCGGGGCCCTTCGACGCTGTTCCCATCGCAGCAACAGCACCAGCAGCACCAGATGGCGCAACAGTTACCGCTGCCGCCGTTGGGGCTGCTGATACAACGACGGTTGTAGTAGCAGTACCAGCAGTAGCAAAATGAGGTGGCGCTGCCGGAGGCTGTGGAGGCGCAGGCGGGGGCGAAGGATGAACGGAGACCTGAACGCACGGAACGCCGCTCGCAAGAGGCGCCTCATTCGACTGCACGTACTGAATCGGCTTGCTTTCGGTAACGTCAGGCTGGCTTTCAGCGGCGATCTCCTTCAGCGCTTCGTCAAGAATATTCGCCATACCCACACCCACACCCACATGCACATGATGATGGTGGTGGTGGTGGTGATGGTTGTGGCGTTCGGCAACGCCATGACCTTTGTCTTGCTCGACTGTCGGCATCGGAACGCCGTCCGCCGTTAGACGCGTTGTCGCCGCCTCCACGGAACTGCTTAACTCGTCACCGTCACTACAGAGCTCCCTCTGCAGCTCGTTGAGCTGCCACTCAAGCGAGTGTTGCGGGTCGCCTTTCACGTCCATCGCAGGACAGGATGCCTGCTCCATGCCTGAAACATGATATGCAACGGTTATCGGATGTTAACAATGTTGTTGGCAGCAATTGTCGAGGTTGAACCGATGTTGGCATACTACTACTACTACTACTAACTGCGAAATACAGATAGATACTCTTGACCTTAACAATAGCCATAATTATTCTTCAGGTTTTAACACCTAACTCGGTAGCACGCGAACGAGGCGTTCGTACGTTAGTTACACCTGTCCTTTAACAACACAATCTCAAACACCCTGATTGTGGACCAGAACGGCGCTTCCGATGGCGTCCACGTGCATACCAGGTACATTGTGTGCACTACTTTCACCATCTCGTGCACTCACACAGCGAACTTCGCGAAAATGACTTGGAAGTTTTGCTCACAAATTGCGCTAAATATCACTCGGCACAGCTGCCCGGCGCTTCAGAGAAGGTCGTTGCGTTTTCTCTCCCGGTGGGATGGTAGGCAACTCAAATGAATCACTATATATGACGAAGATAACATGACTATATATATATATATATATATATATATATATATATATATATATATATAGTCAAGTTATCTTAGATTCCCAGTCCGAATGCAATAAATAAATAAATTGATTTAATAAAAAAATGTTCGGCTCCGTTATTTCTAATGCACTTAACCTATTAAAGATTGAGCTAGCAATCGCATCCGCAACGTCAGATGACAAACATTCAACTTCAGCACAGTTCACTGTTCGTGTTACAACCACCTGCACAGTGCCGCGCCACCAGATGCATCATGCTTGCAAATAATTCACTGAACATACGTAGGTAACACTGAAGATTTCTACAACATTCAATTAGCGTTCGAGAGCGCCGTTGTTTCGAGAGCGGTGTAATAGCAGTTGCACTAGTCACAAGAGCCCATAGTGAAATTACGAATAACAGGTACTCCGAGTGTGTCGCACATAAGTTACTGCTAGCATTAATATCTTGTAAATTTCACTCAATTTGTTGACTCGTCGTACTTATTCTGTGAGCTGCATCTTTTAGTCTCTGTCTGTCTCTCCCTCTCTCTCGTTTTCTTATTTCCTTAGGTAAGTTCAGCTGGACCGACACCTCGTTCGAAGATGTCGATGATTCTGTTGTTATTGCTCCTGCTGAGTGTACTACATGGAAGAGCCAAACTCAACGCTACAACGGAGAGAATATCGCACCCACTCTTGCATTGCATTCTCGAGCCTCGCCGCTCGGCCAACGAATTGCCATCGTCCTATCAGTGTTCAATCAGCTGACATCATCGGAACCAAAATCTGCATAAATTTGATAAACTTTCTGACAATACAGTAAAATCGCCCCACAGAGATTCCCTTCTGCGATCCGTCTACGTGACGCCTAAGTGACAAAAAATATATAATAATAATAATAATAATTATTATTATTATTATTCTTATTATTATTATTATTACTATTATTATTATCCTTTTGACTATTGTTGTTACTATTTGATGTTCACTACTAGTATTGATTGAACGCTTTTCGACTGTATTGTACGAAAAGTAATTCTAAGTGTTATATACACTAAAAATACTTATTTATATACGGATGCATACACTACTACTACTACTACTACTACTAATAAATGACTACTGTAAAGCCATAGATGTATGCACATGAATGTGCATACGTATGCACATGAATGATGGGCATGATATTTTACCCAATCTGGTGTGTAAATAAATCATGTGTATCCACATGAATGTGCATACATCTTGCACACAATACACACATACAATAAGACACGCTCATCGTACGGTCCAGGTGTTCACAATAATAGTGTCGACTATTCGTGTGCAACAGTGTCTGGCGATAGATAGGCAGGCAGGCAGGCATATATAGAGATATATAGACGGCCGACGTACGCAGATCACCAGTACGCAGGTGTAGGTAACGGGGGGGGGTATACATACGATGGATGGATGGCTCAACACCGATTCATGCACCTGAACTGTCCATTCGACGGCTCAACGACAACGATCAACCCATCAGTGCGAACTTGAGTCGCAAGTGGGTAGCACTCTTCCTTTCACTAATTCACCAGCACTGTGTGTGTTTGTGTGTCGTCGTTGTTATTATTCTTACATTTATGATGATTGTTATTGAGAGCGAAAAATGAGCCTTTACGCACAACCGGGCATGGGTAGGCGGAGAATGAGGGTGGAGGAGGGGGGGGAGACTACGACTGATGCCGATGTTGTTGTTGTTGTCGTTGTTGTTAGCAGCAGCATAATACTCATGAAAAACTGGTAATAAAAGCACTTCTGTTCTGGACTGAGACGCACGATTGTCGGAGTCGATCGACCCGCACACCGATCACAATTAGCAAACCGACTCCATTTAACAAATCGGTCCCCTCTAGAATCGATCTCGCTCGGTGAGAGTACCTCAGTGCGCCCTCCTAGCCAGTTGCGAAGTTGACAGACAATCTCAAGCTCATCTGGCCGTGCTCATGAGTAGCGTGTCTATCGCGCTAGATGCACACGCGGCCGTGTCTATACTAACTATTTACTGCAGGGCTCCGGGATCCATTCAACACAATTCAATACAATTTCACTCTGAGTTGTGTGTGTGTGTGTGTGTGTGTGAACAAGTGTGACGTATAGACGACAATTCTGTTCGAAAAACAGCGTCTGTTATTCTCCTCCGGCCGTTCTCTTTCTTACTCTCCCTCTCCCTGACTCCCTGTCTTTCTCTCTTTGTCGATTTTCTTTGATATCTACCAGTTTCCAATGCGGATACAAGAATAAAGTATGTGCACACTTCGTAACAGCGAATAGATCGAATAAAAAAGAATAAGTAGGTAGATGCTGACGACGGCGACGAGTCATATATTAGAAAAGCAAACAAGCAAACAAACAAATGAATTAGTTAGCTAGGTAGGTAGGTTTGTAAGTAGTAGGTAAGAGTCGAATTTCCACTGAGTAATTTTTGTAACGGCACTCGTCAAAGCCTATTAGCAGGGGGGTCGAGCGAACGAAAGTAATTCGCAGTAATAACAACTCATTCGTAATGCTGCTATTTGTAATTGCTTTAGTGTTTTACGCACATGAAGTACTTTGATGTTTTTATTCGATTAGTTGTACTGTAATAACAGCATCCATTTTCACACTCGAACGAGAAGCATGCGTTCCGAATCGTAACGTACCTGTAATCGTTCCAACCAGCATCGTCGTAATGTTTGCATTTTGTATGTTACAGTGTGGTACTCCTAATCATGTGCATTTGTGTGCGACCAGGAGCAATATTTCTATTTAGTATGCTATCGAGAGAGAAAGAGGACACCGGGAGAGTGAGTTTCTACAGGCAGAGCAAACGAAAGCTAGAATGTGGAATCGCTAATGAAAAAACATTCGATTATTACTAGATACGAAGCCATATTTCGCAATTCCTTGGCTGGTGGTTCGACGTAGACCGTTAGAAAAAGAAGAAGGACGACAACGACAACAACAAAAACAAGAAAAAGATTTAAAAAAATCGCAAGAAAACATACCTGCACGCGACGTCCCACTACCATACGCAAGTCTAACGCACGCATGTAAATGTAAGCTTGCAGAGAGCTCGACTCGAGAGAGTCGTTGCTTCTTCGTTCACTCACCGCCGCAGCGCAGCATGTGTGTATGATGGGGCAAGGGAAAGCTAACTGTACTACAAGCAACAACAACAACAACAAAAAACATGCTGCTAGCAACACTAGTAGCAATAATAGACAGACATATATCGAATGATAACAATAATAGTACTAATAATAATAATAATAATTGCAGCAGGAATAATAAGAGCAATATTAGCTTGAATACTACCGTACGATTGATTATTACGACTAATAATCATCGAATGTATTGTGGCCGCTTGTGATGCTGGATTGTATAGCTTTTGTGCTGTATGAAATGATGCGTGAATGATGAGCTCTGTGCGTGTAAGCACTTACTACTCTGACTGGACGTCGTTCTGGAGTTTGGGTATCATTCTTCCTGCCTTTACGACAACGACGACGACGACGACACAATTGTTATTACTACTACTACTGCTACTACTAATCGAATTGATGGAGGAGGAGCATCAACAACAACATCAGCAGCAGCAGCAGAAAAACAAAATAACAAAAAAAAATCGACGAAACAGCAAGAACAATCGGAACATCGAACCTTGGCGGTTGTCGAGAAAAACATTCGACGATGTCCTCGATTCTGTGGTCTCCGTTGTGGTTGTTCGTGGTGATGGTGGAGGTGGAGGTGGTTGGTTTTCAGCTTGCGAAAGCAATGCAACCCAGCGCATCAGAAACAGACAAGTTGGTGCTGTGATGATGATCCGGTAATCAGCCGCCACAGGACAGACAAAATATTGTAACGTTGGCCGCGAACACCAAGCAGAATTGTATTTAGCAGCGGCAGCAGCAGCAGCAGCAGCAGATTTAACAGTTGTAGCAACAGCAGCAGCAACAACAGCAACAGCAACAACAACGACAGCGAGAACAACAACAATAACATCGACGACGACAATAACAAACAAAATTAACTAGTTAGTTACTTACTTGCTTAACCACTAAGTGCAGCAACTAGTCTAGAGTCCGGAGTTCTTCGGAGGTCGACAACAATAAGAAGACTCGCGCCGCCACCAAATTTCTATCGCGGCGGTATATGTGAGTGAGAGAGCGAAAAAAGAAAAAGGTCCAAGCCCTCTCCTCCTCCTCTCGTTTCGTCTCGTCTCGTCTCTTCGTCCCTGTCCAAAGTAGCCGCCTGCCGCCCGCAATGGAACAGAGCAGCAGAGAACGAACGACGTTGTCGTTGTCGTCTACGGGGCGGCCATTTTGGATTTGTGCGGGGCCGAATATTTGAAAAACCATCGCACCGCCTTTCGAGCGGGTGGAACGAACGCGCGTCGTCGGTCGCGCGATTCACTAATTCACCAATTGAGCACACAATTGATTTTTTTTGTTTGTTTGTTTGTTTTGAGCTTAGGATCGAAACGAAATGGAAATGATTTGTCGTTCGTTAGCCAGCCAGCCAGCCAACCAGACCGAGAGAGAAACAACAGCAACAACAACAACAACAACAATAAAAAGAAGGAAAAGAAACAGTTCGGCTTGTGGCCCTGTTCGGGGCTTCAACAACTCGGCGAATGTCGGCTTCTGGCAGCAGACGTCAAAGCTCGCTCGGGGGGGGTTTTGGTAGACGTCAAACTTCGAACTTTGGTCAAAGGCGTTAGTCCGTAAACATTTCTTTACCGAGGGCCGTAACGTTCCTCTCGGTGACGGGGGGCAGTCGAAAGATATTAACACACAGAGAAAAGATAGAGACATAGATCAATTGGAAGTGGGATGTCGGTGTTCGGGCATCGGTCTCGAAGCAAGCGCATATATGTATGAAGGCTGCTGTTGCTGCTGCTGTTGCTGCAAAACAACAAACTTAACCAACAACATGGATGGCCTAGAGTGCTATTGCCGAGCGTTTACATGCGACGGCAGAGAAACAAGACAACAAGACAAGAATGGATGCAACAAGACAAAGAAACCAATAGACAACGACGACGACGACGACAACATTCGGTGACACTTACCTGGCTGGCTGATTGGTTGGTTGGTTAGATGTCTGACGGCGCGACGAAATATCTTCTTCCCCAGGTTCGCTAATGCCCGCGCCGTATCGCTTTGTGTTGTGATGTCTGTCTGCTGCGGCTGCGGCTGCTTGCTGGTAGTGGTGATGGTGCGGCTGCAGTGATCTGTCTGTTTGTCCGTATCTCTTTCCCTCCGTCTATCTTTTAGAGTGTATCTCTTTCTTTGGTAACTATTGGCTCGTTTTCTCGGTCTATGGCTACACTTTCATCTGTACTGTATAATTATTGTATTTGTTACTGGGTGTGCCTATTGTGTGTGTGTGTGCGTGTGGTGAGATCTGTATGGCTGGTTGATTGAGGGTGAAAGTGTTGGTTGAGTGTGGGGGTCTGAGTGCTTATGTGGGTTCGTTCGTCTGTCCTCTGTATGCGTAAATGTATGAGAATGGGGGGAGAACTACTGACGATGGTGGAGAAGGTCTGGCGGCCGCCGTGTTTTCCTCCGTCAAAGTCGTCCCGAAACAAGAGATGACACACCGAGTCCGTCAATCACTCAAAACTCAGCTGGTGGGGGGTCAGTCCGTAGGTCGGTTTGTCCGTTCGTCTGCGGAAAGCGCCAAGCCGTCGTTGTCCAGTTCTGTTGCAGACTTTTTTTTCTTCTTGTTTCGGGATCGAATGGGGTGGTTGCACCAGCAGCTGACACACACCCCTCGTTCCACTGCTCACCGTGTCGATTAGTTGTTAATCAGTCAGAAAGTCAGACTTATCTTCGAAGCGGCAACAATATCACCACATCCATCGCAACCACCACCACCACCACCACCACTAACCGAACTACCGCGAACCATTCTTGACTGCTGACAGACAAACCTATAATAGACTGAGAGAGTTTTGCAGCCAGATAGAACAGTAGCGGATGGATGGACGGACAGATAGATAGATAGATAGATGTCTATCGACAAATCGACAGAGTCGTAGATAGTTATATATATATATATATATATATAGACAAAGATAAACTAACTGGCAGAGAGATAGGTAGATGGCGAGAGAGACGAACAGAGAGAGAGAGAGAGAGAGAGAAACAACTCAATCTGAACTCTCGACAAACTTACTCGACGGCGTAACTAACTTAAACTTTAATGACAACGTCGCCCGCGCTACCGTCGAGAGAAACGCCACCACAGCTCCAGCTATTGTTGCTGCTGCTGCTGCTGTTCAATATTAGTGGTGGTTGGTGATCGTGGTAGCGGCCGCTGCTACCGCCGCCGCCGCCGCTGCTGCCGTTTTTAATATCTGCTGCCACAATTAGACAACAACAACGACAATGACGACGACAGAGAATGAAAAGCCATGAATGAAAAACGACATCGTTCATCCGATTATGAGAATCAATCATTGCGATCATCATATGCACATTATATTCGTGAGTGAATAGTAATAATCAAAATTATAGCACCAGGTCGTTTGGCGGCATTCGAGTCAAAATGCGGCGGCGGCAGCGGCAGCCGCGGCGGCGAAAATCAGCCGATGATCGCAAACAGCAGCAGCAGCAGCAGCAGCGATCGACGTCGTCGTCGTAGGCTACCGCGCGCCCGCCGCTTAAAGACCGCCCGCTGACGGCCTCCGCCGCCGCCGCCGCCGCCGCCGCCGCTGCTCGGAGAGAGGGCGGCGAAGAGGCAATCGCGATTTTGAATCCGGCTGTGGCGGGAAACTGGGTGCTGTGTACCGATGGACCGACCTATCGACAGACAGACAGACTCCACTCGCTCTCGACAGCTACGGCTCACACATACAGATACACTCACCCATACATCTACCCAAACTCGGCCCTACATAAACACACACACACAATAGCCTAGATTCGAACAGGAAATCGCATACTCGTACATATGTATATATATATATATATATATATATATATATATATGTAAATGTATCTATATATGTATATATATATATACGGCCTGAAATACACGCATCCATATATACACAAGCTGTGGCATTCATACGATCATAGATATTAACACAGCCTGACAAACGCACATACACACTCACGTACACACAACCTGAGAGACATACACACCACAGCCGGCTATACTCACTCACTCACACACATCCATAAACAGCCTGGCTGGATGCGCCCATGCATAGAGAGATATATGTAGACACATAAAATGGCCCAGCTGCAGATAATCGTTCCTTCTCATAACCCCCCCCCCCCCCCCCCCGTCCCGTCCCGGAAACAACAACAACCACAACAACAACAACAAATGTCAGTTTCTATGCCAAGTTGCTGCTGCTGTTGTTGTTCTTGTTGTTGTTGTTATTATTATTCTTAACAATGTTCTGCTACAGCGCCGATAAGTCGCCCTTTCAACAGTGCCTCCCTTCTTCTCCTTCTTTTCAATTTTCTTATCTCTTCTCTACATTGCGCTGACTTTGTTGCACCGCGACTGACATTTGACCTGGCGGTATATTTTTACCGAATAAATACGATCGACCTAAAGCATGGCTACCACGTCCTATATCTGCCATTATTTGATTCGTAGTTTGGTGGGAAGCCTACAGGTCCACCTTGCTGTCTGTTGGTTTGAATTAAATGGCTCTCGACCAATCCTACTTTCCACAGCCCTGACTACGTTAACGAATAAATGATTATTCTCAGTTATTATTAATATTGTTGTTGTGCACACATTTTCCTCTCTTAGAGCACATATGATATGTGCATATACACCCGACATACCCACATGTGTATGTAGATACGAATCAGCACGTACTCCTCACTAGAGGAATTAAATCACAGTATATGCAGTCAAGTTTCACTATCTTGGCCCAAAGAGGTTATGTAATAGTGTTAACATATCGAATAATTCTTATTAGTGTTAAGACTCTCTCTCTCTTTACGCTAGTAAAAGCTGCAGGGTCACACGAACTTCCGGCGAGTTCCCTGTATTATTAGGCATACCGCTAGAATCGAACGCCAGTCGCCATCTTGTACTCCATTGCAATTTTATCTACAATTGAATGCATCTTGTACTCTATTGCAAAAATCTACAATTGAATGCTGCATGCGTCTGTCTTCGAACACAGTTTTGTTTCTCTATTTCTTTGTTTCTCGACAACTCACGACGAATCGGCGCGTGACCAGCGATCACCTATGTCAAATGGAGGTTTTTTGCGACAACAGCAACTTGCAACTCAAGTGTATGAAGAGATTATAGAGGCCAATTGCTTGTTCGACATGAGAAATATAAATATGTATGTATTGTATTATTTAGTACTGTTAGACTTTATTTTCATTGCTCTTATTAAGCTTCGCCCTTCTACTAGCGACATGCTTCGTTTCAGGAGTGATTTATGTGTATGTTTAGTTCTGTTGTGTTGTGTTTAGGTAGAGGATACATTAATCACACATTCTCCAGTACATTTATATAACTTTGCTATGCTAGAACTTTGGAGTGGAAAATTGTCTCCTTAGACGTGTGGCAACGTGTGGTTTTCTTAGTTCAACAATGTGCCCCGAGCAGACGCTGTATTTCCTCGTTGAATGTCGAGTGATAACCTCTGACGCAATAATTCGAACGTCTAGAGTTTAAGTCTTCTACCCACGCGCCGAATCAGCTTGAGTGTAAGGCGGGCTGCAGCTCCCATAGTCTCGAATGCCAAAGGGCAAAATTCGTGCGGATAATCAACTCTAGAGTATTTTCTGCATTTGTTAGACTCAACTAACCTGGATGCATTATTGACATACTGAAGATAAATATTTGTTTTGGCAGCAGCTGCAACCGAGTGGTTGGCCCAAACTCTGGTAGTATTTTGAATTGATTGAATCTTGGCGAGTGGTCGTAGATAGTGAAGCCATATTAGCAGCCAAATGCAAACTACAACGTTGGTGAAGGTAAAACGCTATAATATCTTTAGGACTCTATGCACATATATGTAGCACCTTGTTTCATATCACTCATTAATACACTACTGTGATGCTAGCACTAGTAATCTGACAGTACTAACGCAAACAAATAAGAACAGTACAATACAAGGTTTGCGTTTGTTTCACAATGCGTAAATTCTGAATCACTTTTAAGGAAGCGTTTCAATATGTCAACTGAAATCTAAAGGTTAGTTTAGACAAACGGTTTAACGTAGCGGTTGACTAACATGTGTGTAACAGCCAAATCAAACCTGCGCGTAAAGTATTTTAGATGACTGTTAAAGACAATTGTGAAGCCAAGGTAAGTTAGAGGTGTAAAAAGGCGCTCGGATTGGGTTGAGTCATATGCTTTCTTCCCCTGTGTTTGAACCCATACTGCCCGTTATAATAAAATTATCGTAAGTGCGCAAGGGGAGTGCATAAATGCATGTACACCCCCTGAAAACAGAAAAAATATAATCATACCTCACGGATTACTCGTAACAATAACGGCAACACTCTCTGCTGCGTCTACTGCGGACTTGTCAGGCACGCGAATAGGAGCGCGATATATTTCTGAGCCTGAAAAACATGTGGCACAGAAGTCTTACTTCTAACGTGGATCTGGAATGATCGCAGTACGCTCTCTCTCTCTCTCTCTCTCTCTCTCTCTCTATATATATATATATATATATATATATATATATATACGAGTTTATTTACCATTCCTTGTGGGATATCTTTTGAATTAGATGCGCTTGCTGTGTAGTATGCCACACAGCGTGCTGCTGGCTTCGTATAGTTTTATATTATTACTATAGTATCATTATAAGTATTTTAACAAATAGTTTTGCTTGTCGTGCATTCATACTATAAATTGGATTATCACGATTGTTATATTACTACCTAATCACATAATAGTCTGTTTTAGCGGGGTGTTTCCCCATGGTTCCTTGCAATCTATGCCATTTTCCTAGCCTACGTTTGGTTTCATTTATCTCTTGCCATAATGGTTTATCACCGAAACCTAATGCCTCGGCTAGGGACACTGTTCTCACTCCTCCCATCTCGTCGCACTTCAGCACGATAAGTTCGATGGATTCTTCTTCTGTATCACACGCTCTACACCGGACGCTCTCAATTTCCGAGTATCTGGCCGCCAGCAGTCCGGTGTTGAGCATACCGGCCTTACAGTCAGCGAACAGCCCGGACGCTTGCGAGTTTGAATAAATAATATATATATATATATATATGCTTTAAGTTAAGTAAGTTTACATTTATTTCATTAGCGTTAGCAGCAGCAGCGGCGTATTTTTCATGCGCTATTTATGGAAGTGCATCTACACACTGCAAGGGTCAATAGTTTTCTCCTTAGCGTTGGTCCCTCTGCCACTGGTCACTGCCTTCATTCTGCTCGCCAGACCCCCAATAAACTTTGCTGTTCTACCGATTGAGTACGGTACGCGACCAATAGGTCTCAGTGTCTCAAAGACGTTTGGGACGAAATGGTCTTATCTCATCCTCGAAGCCACAGTGCGGGGCATTGTAGCGTCCAATAGAAAGCAGTTGCCATGCGGCCAGTAAGAAATTATCAAACCATCAGATTTTATTTCGTCGTCATTCAACCTGAAGCTTCGAGCGTCCACTGCGTTGCAGGCTTATTTTTCTAAGGGATCGTTTTATGAGTTCATGTTGGTCAGGTTATTATTTATTTGTATTACTCTTGTGAATATATTGTACGAGTTGTTAATAGTATTTAATGTATATATTAGTAATTGTAATACCTGTACATATTAACAATAAATCCTCGTTCTAAAAACAAGCTAATATTGAAATATGGGTACTTAAAACGCGCACAACTTCCCTCGGACAAATTCGGGGCTTAGGGCTGTTTGACGACGTTTCCCATGCTAGATGCTTTTTCAGAGGTGATGAGATGACGACCACGTTTTGCGGCGTTTTCCAAGATCTTCTATGAGAAATGCGGCTCCCATAAGGGTCACGGGAGTTAAAAAATAGAAGCCGAGTTCTCAGATGGTATCAAGCGGCATCTTAGGGGAAATTATAGCGAATGCCAAACGTAGAATTTTCCGTACACTGCGAATGCTGCACGAAAAATTTAAATCACACACCGGGAGCAGAATGTCAATAGCAGAAAATGCAAGACTTTTAATGAAAACAACAACGTTTCGTTCACCAACCCCAGGGCCAAGCGAGCTCTTTTAAGCGTTTTCCACGTTGTGTCCTAGACTCTTCGATGTTCGCCTGACCACACTTTTTTAGAGCTTATTGCGTTGCAATATGTCAACACAAGCGCTGCAGCGGTCTTCCTGTGTGTATAGTTGAAACTTCAACCATGCTGAAGCATCATAAAAAGTGTACATAAAGCTGCTCTTCTTACGGTTTTTTAGTGCACGTTAAATGGTACTGGCGATTTGAAATACAACTACTTCGTTGAACACTTAATACAACAAGGTGATTATATTAGGTTCGTTCATGTTGAGTTCGTCTCACGGTTGCATGACATGTCCCAGAAGATATTAGCATTATAGATCTCAGTTGATTGAGATGCGTGGCAGGCGCACGTTAACAGGGCTTTATGAAATGCATGTTGTTTGCTTGCTCGAAATCTAGATCTTGAGCTCTTTTACAAGCTACATACATAGCTTCGGGCGGGAAACCTATATCTTCTGATAATACAAACAGTAGTTTATGCTTGGATACGTGGAGAGACATGTAAACCTTTTGTTTTATGTTGTTACAATAGTTTTAATTGTATGAATTCGACTAGAAATACATTTTAGGTATATAAAAATACTCTAAAAAACCACTTATGTTCGCCATACAAGTAGATTTCACTATAATTTGAAATACTTCTGTGTTCAGAATCACAGGTGGCAAATTTACTATTAGTGTAGCATCATAAAGCATGGCTTAAATTCACCCCAAAAGGCACTTAGTAGGTGCAGCATCGTAGCACGTAAAAGAAAGAGCGGAGGGCATCATCCTTTGAACTTCTCACTTAGTGTTAGGCTATTGTAGATGACTCTACAAATGTAAATATTTTATTCATGGTATTCTTATAGATAAAATCCACACTAGGCATGGGCACTTAGTAGGTGCAGCATCGTGGCACGTAAAAGACAGAGCGGAGGGCATCATCCTTTGAACTTCTCACTTAGTTTTAGGCTATTGTAGATGACTCTACAAATGTAAATATTTTATTCATGGTATTCTTATATATAAAATCCACACTAGACATGCACATTGGTGTATTTACATGTGTTCATAATATACTTCTAATCCTACTTATTTCGCTCATACCAAATGGTTCATGTTAATATTAAACATCGTTATTTGTTGTCCTGCCGTTCTACTGAGGGAGGAAACGCAGAGATCATCGTTGCAGTGCCGACAGTACAGCATACGCGAAGCGGCCTAATAGAAAGGCAAATCCGAAGGTCTATGTACTGGAAAGGGTTTACAAACACTAATGGCCTCCCACGACAACGAATAACGTCGCTTGCAGCCAATTGTTCTCGGCGGTGAAAACTAATTGCCTTGGTTCTAAGCGAATTTATTCTCAGTTCTGTTTGTGATACGTATTCATGAGATAGGTCTCTATCATGGTGGTAATGTGCGAGATAGCACAGATGTTAAGGTAAGCAAAAAGCGATGACATCAGCATACACTTTTACCAGGGCATGTTGAAAGTCTTGAGGCGCATAGCGAACAAGTACGAGATCGTCTCGTTCGAGCAGACGGGCCTCCTCTCTAGCCTCTCTTGCCTACCATGCTCGACCTTATAGTTGCGGCAAAGCTCTATTTAGGACTCCCTACCAGAGGTATATTTCTGTCTTCGCCTTGCGCGGAACCTCAGGAAGCCTAGACATTCTCTGCGTTAGAAGCAACAGGTCTGTTTGAACCACGACAGGGATCTCTTCTCCACTTAACTGCTTTCTGCATCACATCTTTCGAAACACCGACAGCAGTATCCACAGCACTTCCGATTACGACACGTTCGATAGTGATTGAAAGAATGGCTAAATCATGTTAACGGGTCGGCTTCATCTGTGAACGTCTCTGCCGTTTGTGCTTTAGAGCAGGAACGCGTATTATAGCTCGTACAGGTAGACTTTCTTGCAGCGAGCTCCAGAACACAACTCTAAAGCTCACCACTATCAATACTATGAAACAACAAGGTTATGATACTCCTGCCGCTATGACATACGTTGGTGAAGTCATTAGGTGCATCAACGCATGCAAAACCCGCATTAACCATGGCCTGCAGAACTTCCATTTTGTTATCATTAAATCCGTCATCGATTCCGCAGTTAAAATCACCTCCTACCATCGCTGGACCCCCAAGGTTAAGACCCCAACGTCCCGAAAATATCACGACGCCAGCAACGTCTATAGAATCAAATTTGGAGGGCTATAAAATACAAATTAATAATGTTAAATTAATACTTTCGGATGAAGGAGTCATGCTATGTTCATCTCTTCGAATATATGGCATAGTGGTCAAACAATTACGTAGATGGACAAAAAGTCCTCCTACTGGTCTGCCCGTTTCTCCAACAGACATGACGACCAACTTGTGAAATCCTTGCATCTCATCGAAATGCAGTTCCTCCCGCTGAAACGTCTCCACGAAGAGGGCGACTTCTCGAAACAAATCATTAGGCATTAGATCAATTGCCCCCTTAGGACCCTCAAAGTTGTACAATCCTATTTGCCGAAGTATGGTTGTCCCCGAATACACCTCTGTACTACTATCTAGTCATTTCGAGAGGTCACGACCATTCTTAGCCACAGTACTTTGCATTGCAGTTTTCTGGTATGGGGCGGTGCCTTTCCAGCGACGGATGTACACACCCTTCATTCAGAAATTCTCCCTAGAGCACCACATGAAGTCCCTGATCTCGGCTGCAACACACAGCTCCCCTACTTTTTGTATGGAGTTTAAATACTGCATCAACTTCAAAATGTTTTTCGGCCAACCAGCGTAAGTCCATTGCCGACGTATCTGCAACTAATCCCACTACTCAAAGAGCTTTGATAGTTTGTTCATCTTTGCAGATAATTCGCATGCTTTCAACTGGGCATTATTATCTTCTGCTGCCCAGCCCTCCCAGACACGGCTAGCGTCTGGCATTCGTTTATACGTAACGGGCAGACCTATCTATCTCATTGTTCTCTTTATTCTGCCTCTGGGCTCTGCGTCTATTCTCTTTATTCCGCCATCTATATATTGATTGCTCGATATCCGTTTCTCCGCGGGCAACAACTTAATCGCCGTCAGCTGGAGCTGGTTGCGCCGTTCGAATTCCTCTTCCTCGCCTTCGTCACAGGGGTGTAGGGTCTCGCACCACCACGACCACCTACCTCCTCTATTGCTTGTGATATTGTTAGATAGTGCTTCTCTTCGTAGAATGGGCTTTGCCGTCGTCTGTTTGCTTGTGCGCCCCCGGGCTGTGACGTCATTGGCCCGGCTGGCCGAACAAGCTGTTGACATAGCTGTCAACGGAGCGACGCCGGTGCCGCCATCTACTGGCGCTTGAAGCAGACGTATTCTCCAAATCTCCAGTCCTGCGACTGGTGGCGTCGTCTAGCGGCGCCGTGCACAGTTTCCTTGGGGCTGTGAGAGCTTTGCGAGAAGATTCGAAACGTTCGAACTTTGCACTCGGCACTAGTATCGTGTGCGCTTTAGTTTGCACATTTTTCAGCATTTATGAGTTTTGTGTCTTGCTCCTTCTGTTTTTTTTTTTTTTAATTCTAGACTATCCTCCGTCCCCTACGGGCTTGCTCCTTCTGGTTGCCTTTGACGCTGGCGTCCCGACGTTTGTGAGCAAATGCCGTCTGCTCAATGGCGCTAAAGAATAGCTTTGCCAACTGCAGCAGATGTAACGTCGCGCATGAGATCATTCTGACATCCGAAATTCGCACCATATTGTCGCCGCTGATGGTACACTTCGAGTTACATGCCCCAATTTCCGGCAGTTGCCAGAGCAACCTGGGAAAATGTTTGTATAGCAATATGGTTACGATGACGGCGGCAGCCGCGTCTGCACAGTTTTAAATAATGATGCTTGATTCATTCAGCTAGGTTTACTAACTTGTCGAGCCAGGTGGCGTGGTGCATACCGCCTGCGCCTCGCAACCGGAGAAGACACCTAGGTGCGCGGGTTCGAGCCCCACCGTTGCACATTTTGTGCAATGCGATGGGGGTCCGTCTATGAAGCATTGCGAAAAGCAGTCCCGTGGACGCTAAATCTTGGCTGAGGTTTAGCCCAAAAGGTATTAGGTTTACTAACTTACGCTCAAGTTGCGGCTTCCCGGCCTCGCAAGCACTCGCTTGCATGACGACATGAGGCCTAGGGCAAGCCAATTTAACGTCGCCAATCGTTGAAAGACATTTGCCACTTGCTCGTGATGATAGCAAGTGATGCGCCTTCGGTGGGTGGTGTTGTTTGTTTACAAGCGCGAACGTGGTCTTCTAGGACATCGTCTTGCTGTTACGGTGATCTTATCAGACGATTGACTGATTCATTTCGTTGCCGTCTGACGCTTTTGATTGTCGATCGAAACATCTAGAACCGCTGACGGCAAATCAGATCGCTGGGGGATTCGTGGGGGTCGCACAGGTGGTTCCCGGTTAGACACCTGCTGTCACTTTCGAACACACGATAACGAAAATGCACCAGTCAAATTCGAAACAGGCACTTTTTGGATGCCTGAAAGTATTAAGGGCAACTTGCAGCAGCCAGGGCTTTGATTTGTGCAATCATCCAACCAAATCCTTCCCGGGGCTCTTTTACTAAATCGGTATATATATATATATATATATATATATATATATATATATATGCAGTGCTCAACGAGAATAGGCTCAGAAGTACGAGTCCCCTGACATTACAATTTTGTTGGATGAATGCAAAAGTCTCACAATGCGGACTCACGCTTGGCCTGCAACTGTAACTTCACCATCAGGGCATCGTGTCTTGTACGTTGGCTGCATATATATATATATATATATATATATATATAAAGGAAGGGTCGGCAAGCTTTAGTACTTTGAATTTTAAAAGTTGAACCAAAACTATGTTCTTCCGGTTTGTTTTGCTTAGAAGGGCCATTTAAGCAACTCAACCAGATTCCGAAAGATTCGTTCAAACCATGTTTGGAATGTTGGAAGGCGTATTTTTATAAACACTTATAATATAATAAAAAGATGAGAACACACGCAAAACATGCATCGAAATAAAGAATTATGGCGAACGCTGTTTGGTTTTCTGTTGGCAGCGGTTTGCGAACAGGAAGTAGAGTCCGTAATCCAACGCAAACAAAATGGGAAAACATGGGGCCCAGATCTTATTGTCTATAAACATTTAAAGTCAAGTGTTGCCGATGTCATGCCGCCGCCTCTCACCTGCTTATTCAACGTATATGTATATGAGACACGGACAACTATTCGATACGCAAAAAAAGAGCTTTGTCAAGTTCAAGGGAAAGGCCCTGCTACAGACCCGTCCAACTATCGTACTCTTTATCTATGACCACTACAATTGATTTAAAGAAGAATCTATGACGGAAAATACACGAATGCGGCATTTAGTGGCAAATTATTCGCTTTCACGGGACCGTCTCCTAAAAAGCTCTACAGAGTAAATTAAACATTCGAGCAAAAATACTTGCATTCATCAAGGACACCGAAAGAAGACAAAAAGCACCGAAGTTCAAAATTGTGGCTGTCTAGTACCATAAAAGCGCCGCAAACGACTGGACTTGCGCGAGAGAAAGAGATCCAGCATCATCATTGTTGTATATAGCGTATGCGGCCAGGCTGTCGGGGACCTTAAACAGACCGACGCAGAGCACGTATTCTACGTAGATTACCTCCTGGTTACGGCAATACCCAGGCAATATCTGCAGTATTATCAATAAAGTTTCCATTCCTCATGGTGTGATAGGAATTTGATGAACGTTAACACGCCCTACGAGGCTAAACACTAAGACCGTACTGCACATATTTAAAATAAACGTTGTTCCAATATACTACTACTCTACGAAAAACTTTCCAAACTATCTGGCAGCTGAATCTTGAAGGACATTAACTGGATGAAGGCCGCTGACCTGAAAAAGCTTTGGGGTTACCCCTTAGTGCTTTAGCCACATCGGCTTACAATTTACTTGGGTACCAACGCTTGTAAATGACGTGATATTTGTAGCTATGTAAAACGCGTTTTTAAATTGTGTGAGAAAATTATAAAAATGCATTAATTAAAATTAAAATAACTAAACAATGTAAACATTATTTTAGTTAAATTACTAAGCATATACAATTAATTAATAAAAATAGAACAAGTGAAACAAAAGAAAGTGACCACCGAGCATAGTGCTCATAAGACTAGGAGTGATTCTAGCCGTGCACTATATGTTTTGTGCAAACGCGATTGTTTAGGCCGTAAATTTAATCAGCTCACTTGTGGGTAAATGGTGTATATATATATATATATATATATTCTTTGCTAGCCTGTTGGGCTTTTAGGAATTTTTCCGCCAGGAACAGCTCGTATGTACCTAGGAGTTTACGCAATTACATTCACTTGCCGCACTCGCTATATTCCGGCAGTAGTTAAAAACACGCTCCTGCTCCAAGTTCTTAGCGGGTGTTCCATATATATGTTGAAAAATGTCAACTTTTATTTTATTTGTTTTAAATTTGATTTATTGTAATCTACGCAGTTTACACACGTCTGTTTACGACATCTATGTCACATTGTGATATATTCCCCCTGAACTGTTTCTTTAAGTCATATTATATCTAAATAGATACATTTTCTTACCACGATTGCAGAATCTCTAGAGCCTTGTTCGAGATGATTCGCAGATGATTCTGTTTCTAAGAACAGTTAAACCACATTCTTGCCGATGTCGTTGAGTCTACATTCAGCCGAAAGCGGATAACTAAAACATGCGCGTGATAGTTACGATGGATTGTGGATAACTCGAATGTAACAAACAAATAATTTAACCATGTACTCCATGATAGGCATAAAAAGAAGGGTGGTAAGACCTGCTCTCATTAACCTTCGATAAGCTCCCTTTACTTAGGGGCTTGTTGAGCGTGGTTGCCAGTGGCATCGCCAAAACATTTTTAATTACGTTTATAAGCGTAACTCGTTTAATACACTTTATAAGCGGTTCAAGTATCTTTTATTTTTGAATTCTTTCATTCTCAATTGTGAATCAGACTTATCCTGCTGCTTTATTTCTCTACTAGAAAAAGCCTCAATAAATAGAGTATGGCACTGTCTCACATTTGCTGCTGTTAGCTGCCAGTAGTGCGTGCATTACGCATTTCTGACTATCTATAACACTGAGCCAACATTATGGCATGTACTAGTCTGCTATTAGTCAACACTAAGCAGTAAATGCTTCGACCACGGCCACGTCGAAGGGCGTCACATGAGGAAAGAGGTTTCAGCCGGCGTGATGTCTCAAACATGAATAACCTATTTTTAATAGAAATTTTAATATAATGGGCTAGATTCTTTACCATAGGCAAAACAAAGGCTTGACAAACGGATGCAGTAACTGACTTTTCAGACTCACGTGTGTAATACGCAGTCCTAAAGGCCATAAGCTACTCTCAAGGAATAAATTTCAGACATTCCCGGAACAGAACACTCCCGTACACGCATATGTATTATTTTGCTTCTATTTGGAAGCTCTTTGTTGGCCTTCTATCAGGCGTTCGTTTCATTTTCACCATAAATAAACATATTAATGTAATAGCAAGTGTGTTCATTATCGTACAGTCTTTTGCAGAGAAATCTGCAGAGGTTCTGTATAGCCGCGAACACGTACACGGCTCACTGATTAAAACAACTGAGCAATCTAGAATGCCGCCTGCAGTCTTAACCAACAAATGAGGCAATGGGAGCCAGACATGATCCAAAAGCGTCTACAGAGAAAGCCATGCGATATGACCGATGGTGAGGTAGCGATTATAGAAGGGGCCATAAAGTTTTAAAGTTGTGTAATGCCTAAGGAAATGCTTTCCTAGCTCTTTAACTACAGACGGATGAATCTCCGCCTAGAACTCCTACCTGGCAAATGTTGGCACGATGTCTTTACACGTGGAGTCGCATATGAATCAGATTTAAATGATCCGGACTTTTCTTATGGATGACTTGCTTAACTGGATAACTCACCGAATTGCTTAGCTTCTGCGGGACATGGCACATTGTATGAGAGAAGTTGACGTCCAGGCCACGACGTGTACTTTAAAACTAAACTAATAACCAAAATTCGAAATAAATGGAAGCGGCACTAACATGATTGCAACATTTATTTAGGTCCCTTAGCTGTACATGTAATTTTTGACGCCGACTTGATTCGGCTACGGCAGAAAGAGGAGTCCCTTGCCCGTGGACAATGAACCAATTATCGACGCGGCGTTTCCGCGTTGAATTTCCACTGATATACTTTGTAGCAAAAACTGCCATGCTCTTCTATCTCCGGTCGACGCAGCAACTCTGGATCCCAGGTCCGCCAGAAAGTTCCTTGTGATTTTTCCCATTGGGCCTAATGTCTCGAAGGCAATTGGTTGAACGATAAAGTTTTGTTCCAGTTCACGATAGTTTGCCAACTTGCGATCTTCAGCAAGTCGAGCGGCTGCTCCGACCTCTCGGCTGGTATGACGGGCCTAATAATCGGCCAACGTGCAAGACACGGTGACGTCGTACACAAGGCAGCGACCTTCACTCCATGGAACTAGAGTCAGACCGTCCGGACGCAGTTGGCTGTTGGCTGACAGACCGACCGGCCTTTTGACTGCCGGTATGTGGGTTGACTGCATTGCTCGGTGTATTACGTCACTCAAAGCTGAATGCCTTATCTATATATAAGCTGAATGACTAACTTAATTGTAGATGCATTTATATTATAACAAAAATAGTAATAAATAAAGAAAAAAAACACTAAATATAGGAGCATTTAAAAACTGCTAACTTCTAAAAACCAATAGCGAA
The DNA here is from genome assembly GCA_003439945.1 of Dermanyssus gallinae. Taxonomy (NCBI): domain Eukaryota; kingdom Metazoa; phylum Arthropoda; class Arachnida; order Mesostigmata; family Dermanyssidae; genus Dermanyssus; species Dermanyssus gallinae. The sequence goes on from QVRM01000853.1 coordinate 75,010, forward strand.
GTTTACGGCAGTTCAGGTTAAGACGATTGACTCATGGGCGTGCAAGTATACTCTCTGTCTCTCGACCCCCTCATTTTTGCTGTTTTTTGAAACTATATTCTATTTGTTTATACTACTTGTGTGACTGCCGGATGCCATGGTTTAGACTCGGCCGTGCAGAGATTACCAAAAATGCTTCTTCTTCCGGTGGACAGCAAGAGGACTAGGCATTCTACCCAGAAAACCGCGCACATCTTACTTCCTAAGCATGCCCATAAACTTCGGCACGAGGTCTACGCACAGTTCACACAGGCACCCGTTGGAGAATTCTTTGTAAGACAACTCTTTGCAGGTCTAAACAACCCATTTTACTTCAAAATTGACTCTAAACTGTCTCTTTTAAAATTTACCATCATCTCTTCCTTGAGACATTCGCGCTACTCATGGTGAGTGTGTTTGAGGAGGATCTTCTCAGAGCTAGAGGTAATTTAATTAAGTGTTTGCATGCAGTGAAAGCTGAAGAGACAGGCGCGATACGATTTCTCATAAAGACAGAAAAGCCGGCAGTGCTACGTTCAAACTGTCCGATATTAACATAATATGTTCATTCTATCCTTCATAATGAGCGTGGGGATGAATACAGTTAGCGCTAGTAAACGTGTACCCCTGTTCGTTATCCCCCCCCCACCATAGGCTAACTTAATCCTGGTTTCGTCCAGTGAGCGTCTGGATTCGTCCAAATTATCCCTATTATCGCGGCCGTATTCCTATGCTAGAAAAAATCCCTAGAAAAGTCGTTTGATTAGAAAAACGCGTTTTTTGTGTCCGGTGTTTACATAGAAACCTAGGAAATCTCTCACGAAGTGGGGAGCAAGTTAGAATAGTCTGTAGGGCGTATAGGGACATCTTTGCTGATGCTCGGATGGGACATTCGAGCCTAATTATCCCTACGCTCCTCTCGACAAAGTATGTCGGTGCACCAACAGCCGCACGAAAAATCGGATTGCGTACTGGTCTTTTGTTCAATTTACAGCGAGAATTAAGTGCACAAGAGATTCTGACAATAGTGCAATAACTTAGGTAATAGCTTCAGTCGGCCATTTGGCACGTAGGTGCATACCTGGAGGTGTGTATGAATAGCACAGACCTTTCATCAGAAATAACACAGATTTTAAACAGGAAATTTTAATCTGTGCGACGAACTGTCCGAAAGACGTTCAACGTAGCAATGGTCGACGTAAAGGTGCCTCTATGACCGAGCCAACAAGGCTGCGATTGACAAAAACCCAAACATAACATACACATCGCTGAATATGCTAGATACCTTGTATGTATTCGGAGAATATGAAAAATTCACTGGAGAGCTGGAAAGACAAAATGGAAAGACGACTTTGCCACAAATCGATACCCTCTATTAGGAGCTCAGTGCGGCTTGTTTTTTCTAAGATTATGCCAGTCAGCCACAAAATGTACACACTTCAAAGCATTCATCCGTTCGTTTACAGCGTCGGACGTTTTACAGCTATCTAACGGACTTATCTTAGACCTATTAAAGATTATATTAAATGCAAAGTTAACTAGTAATATAAGGGAACATGGCGATCATGGAGACTAGTCAGCCGGTCATGGAGACTAGCCAGTCCATCGTGGCCTTTCATGCGCCCTGATGCGGGCTGAGGAGCAGGCCACTCCGCTCTAAATGACACGTCTAGTCGAGCATTGAAATCAACGCGCTACCGCAGTAAAACCATCCTCAGCAGCTTGCGAAACACCTGAAGGTCTTGGGAGGGCGTCTAGTTGGAAAGCTTGATACCGTTCTCCGATTGTACCTGGCTTCCAATAGATACGGTATGAGAGACAGTAACATCCTCGTTTGTCCTGCCACCCTTGGGACTGCTTCTTCTTAAACTAGTCAATTTTTATTCTATAGAGTTGACAGGTAGCCGAATTAGCCGCGTGGCTTGCCTTACAGCCGCATTGTGGCATGAAAACGTGCCGTGGCATGATTTTTGTTGGTGTCCAAGCGATACTATACCACAAGTATAATATCGCTTATGTATATATATAGTATCAGAACACAAGCTTTGTGTTCACTACGTCAGAAGAGCAGACTTGTGCCGCGTGGCTAACCCTCGGACACTTAAGACAGCAAGGAACTATTTGCCCGTTCGGCGACCGGCGACACGAAAACCCACCCTAGGTGAAATCTAATTGGTGGACTGCGGATGTCATACGGCGAATCTTCGCAGACCACTTCCCTGTAGTCATTCTTTGCGGTTCATTGATCGTAAAGATATAGATATTCAATTTAAAAGAAATCGACCGTAAACAGCAATTCTCGGAACCTGGGAAAGCGCCGTCTTAATAGTCCTAGCTTTCGAACCCCAAATAATGTTTCCAATGTATGTATATACATTACTACTCTCGTAGGAATCCTCTTAGCTCACCTGTTTAAATACCTTCTGTGTGCCAAAACTGTGCCACCACACTGGGTTCCATAACCCTTCCGATGAGTGTTGCTGCAAATTTTGCGGCCTTATCTGCACCAAGTATCATCATGAAACATGTCGGTCAGCGCCAGCTATCTGGGCGTTAGGTCGCTGACATCTTCCTGAGATGCATATACAACATATTCTATATATGTCCAAGATTAACGGAAACGAATGCCGTTTTCGAGATTCATTGAATACGTGTAATGTAATCAACAATACCGAAAGGTGATGTATGTAATAATAAATAATCATATTGTCCGTTTAAAGGCCTTATTCGTCATTGTAGGGCTGAATTGCTAACGCTCCCTGGCCGGCAGACCTCGGGCAGGTAGCAATTTCTGATATTTCAACAAACCCACAACGATGTACACTTCGAGTAACGTACGCGACAAAACGACTGTTAGAAAAACAAAAAACGCACTGTTCAAGACGCCAATTCGGCAATCACGCGCGCTGCCGACTTGAAAGCGCATTTTATTTTGAACACATTCGATTTGCGTTGAGTTGTACAATATGACAAAGCCCCGACGATATGTTCGCGCATGTGACATCTTGTAGGCTCACTGGGAGCTGCTCGCCTACGGAATGTTGCGGTTGTTTTGTTTTTAAAGTTAACGGCGCAAAGCACCACACACATACACATGCAATGCGCCGGCCGTAATTTCAATCGATTGATCGACGTGTTACTAACTTACTTCCTCCCTCTCTCTTTCGCTCTGTTAACCGTCATTCAAATGATCTGTACACGTGAGACTCCTATTGTTGTGTCAGACAAACACACACATGGCAATTTTAGCAAATCGCCGTGTTGTCAAAGCTGCTATGAGCAGGCTAGCATTGTACAGGTTGTGCAGGTCGCTTTCACACTTGAAAGCGGTGCCTCCGATGCATAGGTGCTCAGACGGACTTTATTACCGTCGTCGTCGTCATTATCCTTACCACTTTTGTATTGTTAGAATAAAATAAAACCTATATATTCATATATATATACGTAAAAGCCAGGTCATTTGCTTGATACTCGAGCTCTTCTGCGGACGTACGCACTACCACTCCTCCTCATCCTCAGACTGCCTTGAGGATGTCTCGCGAAACGATGAGTCGCATGACCTCGTTCGTGCCCTCGATGATCCGGTGTGCACGACAGTCTCGGAAGTATTGCTGCACAGGGAATTCCTTGATGAAGCCGTATCCGCCCATTAACTGCATCGCCGTATCTGTAATCTGTAACACAAGAAGCCAGGGCTCGTTACATTTTCTGTTTTCTTCGTACACTTCGTACGGGCAAAACGCATATTTCGGTGACCCAATATTCCTATCGTTGCAGGCAAAATAACTGCTGTAATTGCACCCCCATTCGTGGCTGATTGTGACGCGGTGACTTATGAAAGAACGCGTGCTATGGTGATAAAGTCACTTTTCTCCAAAGTGGTCACTATTCTCGCGATATATAAATCTATTTCTGCTATATATATATATATATATATATATATAAATCTATTTCTGCTATATATATATATATATATATATATATATATATATAAATCTATTTCTGCTATATATATATATATATATATATACATGCATCACTGCTTTAACAATCTATCAACGATCCTTTGGACCTTTGGACATTTTACATGAAGCAATAATTGTTAACATGACAGTTGTCGCCTTATGATATGCTGTCCTCTATTGCTTTGCCCTTTTTCAGCATATGGTAACGCACCTTGAAGCAGTTTTCAGTGGCAAAGTATTTCGCCATAGCACTCAGCTCCGTAGCGTTCATTCGAGCTTCCTGTGCGGCCTTGGCAGCCTCCCGAACCATTAGGCGGCAGGCCTGGAGTCGAGTCGCCATTTCTGCCACTCGGAACTGGCTGAACTGTTAACGACATATAGACATGCAAACTTAATCACCTATTTAAATGGTTGTTTATGGCCACTCTAGCTGTCATGTAGACAAATGACTTCTATTTTAAACCCTCGACGACCCTCAAAAAAGATTTAACGTCTACGGGACTGCTTTTCGCATTGCTTCATAGACGGAACCCCATAAATACAAATGTGCAGTGGTGGCGCTCAAACCCGCTCACCTATGCATCTCCTCCGGCCGCGAGGCGCAGGCGAATTCAACACGCCACCGGACTCGATACTGCACGTGTGTATGCGTAAAAAAACAAGATATATATATATATATATATATACATTTTTTTTTAATAAACGAGGTTTAAGCTGTAAAAGGCGGATTTCGAGCCTGGCCTACCTGGAAGTCCGCGATGGCCCTGCCGAACTGTTTTCGCTCCCGAATGTAGTTGACGACAAACTCGATACTGGCGGCAGCTGCACCCACCGAGCAGGCAGCCACGTTCACCCGCCCATTGTTTAGGCCCTTCATGGCGATGTTGAAGCCTTGGCCCTCCTCGCCGAGACGGTTCGCGACGGGCACTCGGCAGTCCTCAAACAAGACGATTCGCGTCGGATGCGTATTCCAGCCCACCTTGTCCTCGTTCTTGCCGAACGACAGACCCGGCGAGCCTTTCTCAATGACCACGCATGATATTCCTAGACAGATACACGAAGTCAGTCGCTCAATCATTGTTACCTGTTCACCACGTTTATCAGTCATCTGGCTACACGTTCATCCTCTGCGAAACCGGCACGTACTATTAATTCGTGCAAAATGATATATGTATATATATATATAGTATAGTAATCTATCTATGACATAGAGTAGTATCGGTGTACCTTTCGGTCCCGGCCCTCCGGTGCGGACCATGCAGACGTAGATATCGCTTTCGCCACCACCGGATATGAACGCTTTGCTGCCGTTTAGAATGTAATAATCGCCGTCTCGGGTAGCTTTTGTTGACAGCGATGCTGCGTCACTGCCGCTTCCGGGCTCGGTGAGACAGTACGAACTGCAGAACTCCATACTGGCCAGCTTCGGAATCCTGCAGAAAGTGCGAATTGCAAACACGGTACGTGTCAGCGTTCCGATGCGCTAAACTGCGGCTAACTTTATCTAATTGCTACTACACATATAAAAAAAAATTATATATATATCCTACTATAAGTACGGATGATAATTAACAGATCGTAACCACAAGGAGGCGTTGTCGGAAAACCAGCACGGTTTCCGAGCCTGACATTACACACACACACACTCAACCATCAGAAAAGTGCCAAAACATAGCTGAGCTACGGAGAAATGGGCCGCGAACAAACCGCCGCCCACATTGGCTGGCCCCCCTTTTCGATATTAGAAACTGCTAATTTTAATCGACATCATATCATCAGTACTTGATAGCACCATCAGTACTTGATAGCACCACCAGTACTTGATAGCACCACCAGTACTTGATAGCACCGTTGTGGAAGCGCAGTGAGCTAACCACCAGTGACGAATTAGTAGTGATTGGCCGATTACAACACACACACATAGCCATGAAGTAGCAGGACAAAAATAGAGGCGTTTATCTAAGCGTCCGGAAGGATGGATACATGTACACATGTCGCATACCATTTAGCCCGTTGTTCTTCGTTGCCGAAGTGGTCGACCATCCACGTGGCCATGTTGTGGATACTGAGGTAGGCGGCCGTCGAACAGCAGCCTCTCGCGAGCGCCTCGAAGATGACGACCGAGTCCAGACTGCCCAAGCCGGTTCCGCCGAATTCTTCACGAGCTCGGATCGCCCCGAAGCCGAGTGCCGCGGCGGCACGTAGTGACTCACGCGGAAATGTGTGCTACACATAGAAAAATCGCACCGACCGAGTAAGTAAGAGCAATATCATGTTGAAGCCAGATCAAGGATCTCTATCCACTGTGACGCCTCGCACTGTGCTTATGTGCGTATGTCACATTTACTGTCTTTTGGATAACTATATGAATAATTATCCAGGGTAATATACACAACATATGTTGGCGAGAATGTTTACATTAAATTGAGTGAAATAAAAGCCGATATGGCTTCTGAATATAGTGCTGACACTACAGGTTACAGTTGATGCAGCCGCTGGACTTACCCAATTTGAGTTCCATACAGTTATGATTCATACTACTAGTTTTACCAGATCCCAAAAGCTTAAACCATCATGACTTAGACTCGTATTTATGTGTAATGACGTGTCCAAATGCGTCTTTATCAATTGAAATATTGAACGTTCGTAGTCTGTTCATTTGTGTTACTAACATTTTTATCCCAGTCGCGCATATTGGGTAGCCATTCCTTAGAGGTAAAGTCCTTGGCGATGTCCTGAATTTGAATTTGCTCCTCCGTTAGGCCCATCGTATCTGTAAAGTTAACAGTTGTTAATCGTTATTGTAATCATAATTAAGACAATAACTTGTACGAAGTCGCGCACTCATTTGATGTGCATTGGATTAGACATAATTGACCGTTTTTTTTATGTCCATCACGAAGGACTCTACCAACGGTGTGCTTTGGTGAGGCGTTTGAACTGCCATTCTAATTAGGGCTAGTTGCAACCTCAACCTTGTGTGGGTCGTAGGCCCAAAAACAAAAATGCTCTGTATCTTAAAAAAAATATATTTATTATTAAATAGTTATTTTCAAAATTATTTTAAATACAAATGATCTGTAAGTTGTACCTCTATTTCTCGACTATCCCGCCCCATGGCGGCCGATGCAAAAGTGGCCGTTACTGTTCTCGATAAAAAGCAAAAAAACCAACAATGTTTATCTACGACCCAGCATTGACTGTCAAGAAAGCTTTTTAAAGTCTACAATAAATGGAGGCTATGCCTTAAAAACCGAAAGGCTCTCGTTAGCATAGGCAGAACGATCACGTTATATTTCGATAGAACTCACCATCGAGCGAAGCCTGGCCAACACACCTGGCCTGTTTTCGGGCTACCCCAGCCGAAGCTCGCGAGAGCAAGGCCCGGGGAAAACGTGACAAAATGGAAATCATCTGAAATACAGGAAAATGACACAAGTGATTGAACTTGTCGTTGCGTTGAATGTATCTATAAAAAAATGGCCGAAAAATCTGAGGCTACCAAAAGCCGCAGTCTCAATACCGGGACAGACTTTTTTTTTAGCCTAGCCTTTTTAAGATTTGCAGGTTTAGGTTAAGATGAGTAAGATTTTGCTTAGATTTATCTTCAAATCCCAAGCAAAGATCACAGTCGCTAAGCCTCCAATGAGTTCGGATCAGGCTTTAGTACACTAGCAGGAAGCACGCAGATCAGTTTCCAATATCTACCAGCATTGGACCGACACTGGATCATTACTGATGAAAAATAATGACTTCCTTTGTCCTATAATTGGAGTGCGTGCTTCAAACAGTATAGACTAGTAGATAATGCCTAGAATAGATATATATGACGGATATTCGACAGTCACAATTTTGCAGCTGACTCAGCAGCATCTTGGTCAGCTTCTTAGAAGCTTCCCTAGAAGGAAGTCGGTCGGCAATCAGCAAAGATGACTCTGTCGTCGCAGATTTCACAACGGCAGCGGCTTAGCTGTGGCCACCATATTCAGCATAGATCCCAACCTTGAGTTATGACCTGAGGGTGCTGGGGCCCGAAGACGCAAGCCGTAGTCAGATCGACACCTATATATCTGCTACTCATCGCTGCGCATCGTCGCGCGTTTTGAGCACTCCTGGAGCCCACTTACGTAGGAGAACCATTAAGGGGCTACACGAAATTCCTTTTCTTTTGCTTGTTGAGGTCCACTGCGCCTAGCCGACAGACCCCGACGAGAGCATATTGAAGACAATCTTCAAATGGCCACTTTTTTCATCTTTTACTCCCGTCGCCGCCATCATCGCGTTTTACGAAGTTATACGAAGTAGGGTAGGCAGACAGAGAGGCAATAAACAAAAGTGCAGGGAATTTCCTCTAACAGGATGCCTTGACTTCTGCGTGATCGACGGCACTACAGAGTGAGAGGAACACCCACCTACAGCCAACTCACTGGTAGACACAAGACGCACACACACACACTAACATTCGCGCACATTTGCGTACTTACGCCTGCTTGATTTTTCTTCTGTCGTTCTTGTAATAAGGGTAACTTGGGTAGATTTCTGTCCGTCGGTAGTTGTCACTCGAGTTGGAGATGAGGTGGATATGCAGATACTGGAGGAGACAGGGCTTCTGTCCTGGATACTCTAAACGCGTAGTCGCCTGTGCAGAAGCCGACCAGCAGCAAGCAGGGCAATGGTCACGACAACGGCAGTCACGGAGGAGCGGACAATGCGACTGTGCGATGGTGATCCTTAACCTCCGATCGTCGTGCACCTCCTGCTTCTTCGGCCGTCCGAGGGATAAATGCCTGCCCACAGGTCGCGTTTGCGGTATACACCTCCACCTCCACTAACGTTATCACTAGCACACCACTAGATGTCCTGCTACGCAGTCGATATCACACACGAACGTCAGGAGAGGGTAACTAATATCTCTTCTTCTTGTTCCTCTTCTTCGTCTTCTCATTCACATCCTTCTTTCCCTCGTCGTCAATTTCATGGCCGTCGTATGGTCGGTTACAGTCCATATTGACTACACTTGACTGCACGTAGCACCGTAGAGCCTGACAGCAGCAGCGGCAGCAGTTAAAGCAATTGAATCGTCCCTTTAAGCGTCCCCTCGCGGCGCAACAAGGGGCCGCATCGTTGCTGGAGCAGACGAACCCCTCGCTATTCCCCATCTCCTTGCACAGACCCACTTGAGTCTCGGCAGCACGTTCTCTGTGCTGCTACTGGCGTCGCCTTCATGGAATTCTGATGATGATGATGATGATGATGCCGATGATAATGACGATGATGATGATGACGATGATGCATATTTCCTATTGTGCCAATGCACGTGCCACGTAACAAACTCTGTCAGTGTGGCCACCATGAATGAATGAATTTAACCCTAAACGGTGCATCTGCAGCGTAGTTGAGTTTGTAGTGGTGTGTTCCTATATATATATATATATTCCGTAATTAAATCATATGAACTAGATGATATCTAAATAAATTGTTTTATTAATAAACGGTTGAACATCAATTAAATTGTTGAATAGTCTGGAATCGAAGCGACGACACGTTTTAACCTGACAACTGTAGACTTGCTAATAGAAAAATGTATAAGTAATAATATAAGTTATCTCTTAATGGCATTCCTAAGATGATGATAATGATGCTTATGATGATGATTATATTCCTTTAGAGCATATTTGTTTAATAAACATGATCATATACCTAACTGGGTGGTTAATAGTTAAGTATGTTGGGCTAGAACTCGCGATGGTGGATAACCACTACAGCGCATGTTTGCTTTGTTGCGTTCACTAGTGTTTGATCATGTCAGTTACATGTTGACGCTCATCGATGACTTGAATATGTACCCGTATCCTTAATCGAAGGCGTCGTGTTCCGGTGCAGCATATGGAAGCTTCAAGTCACAGGCGAAGCCAATCAGCAGTGGGTATCTAGTAGAACTAGAAGCGTGCGATCACAATCTCAAATGAAACTACCACAAATAATGCACACCATGCCAAGCTGATTCTCACAAACCCTGAACAGCCTGAAGTTAGCCGAGCATTAGCACTATATTAGACTCGATACGACAAGACTACGAATTTGTGAAGGGTTGAGTTGTTGGGGTGTCCCTGAGTTCTGCACTCGAAGCTCGAGAGAGGTAAAACTTAGTCTATGCAACTGGAGTTAACAATTTTTTTAAAGGGCCACTCTACGAAATTAGACGGCCAGATTAGCTGAGGCAGCAGGAGCAGCTATGGCAATTAAAATGAAGTAGTATACATAAGAACAACATTTTCTGTGAAAACTACCAGTGCAGCATCGGTATGAAGGAGTCCAATGCGATTGCACTCCACTGGCAAAGCGCATATAAGCACGCATGGATAAATCAGAAAAGACGACAAATTGACAGCAGTTAGTGCCCCAAAGCCAACAAATCTATTCTGTAGGATAAATTTTGGACGCCGTCAAATGATACATAGTAACGTAAATCGGATTTGTTACAACGGACTATCAAGCGGACGCGTTAGAAACACGCGAGGAAGAATCTAGACTTGAGGAAATAAGTAAATCACGTTATGTTCTAATTGCGCCGTCTTGAGCAGGAACCAGTGAAGGACATTATAATACGTTTTACCACTATAGTTTACGCCTGTAGTGTGAGTTTCGTAATTCGGTAGTAGACTTAGTTAGCAAATCGTATGAGACAAGCGATCCAATTCGGCAATACGCGAGCTATGGACTCGTGCTTAGTTAATAGGTTCTTCATTTTTATTTGGAGCCTGTTATAGGAGTTTATTTTATAGAATTATTTGTTGTTCAGTATTCATTGTGGCCTTGAAGCTTCTTTACTCCCTTTGATGGCGTCTAAAGCTGAAGACGGATTTTACATTATTCAAAATTAATTGATGTATTCCTGTACCATAACAAAAACAAATCCTGTGATTCCATATGACAAACCACACCTGACGGCAGTGACTTGTGAATTCGTATGGCTATCAGCGGTATTCTACAAGGTTCTTACAAGACACTTGTGTCGATTTTTCGTAAAATGTGTCTCTCCTCGTTGTTTACGTGTAGGCTCTCGGTCTAGGAACGCTTGTTGTACAGGATTCTATATATCGATTGTTTCCGGGCCGAGGTGTTTGTAATCGTATCCAAGTCTATACAGTTCATGACGGCAACCTTAAATTGTGTGTGTGAAACCAATATGTGCGACGGAGTGCCACGCTCTCAGGCGGTCAGGAGTGGACGAGCTTGCACCACGTCCCAGCGCACACAGTCTCAGCGCACAGCAAAGGAGCGTCAGCCGCGGCCACAACAGATGAATCAACAGCAACAACAGCAGCAGCAGCGGGGCGTCCTGGGTCGCCAAACCGACGCAACACCATACGGCACGTAACACCACAATGCATCAACCTGGCAAAGCACGTCAACACAACGTCTAAGCAAGCCAACGCTCCATGTCGTGGGGAAGAAACATGCGAGCATGTGCTAACCTAGTGCACGCAGGCACAACTAAAATGACACACTAGCGTGCTACATCGACCACGTCATAAGGCCAAGATATTCGTTGAACATCGCTCGCCTCAACCTAAACGGGGGGTTCAATCTAGACATCAAAAGTAGTTAGTACATACAATAGCGTCCATATGCAGGTTCGACCGAATTCATTTTACATTTCTGCTTGCTCGTGTAGTATGGCCGGTATAGGCTATGGCGTGTAGTATGGTCGGTATAGGCTAGATGATCATCTTTTTTTACCAAGTCAGGTTTTGGAAACATCGAGATTGCAGGGACAAGGGTGTGTTGCAGGATTTTTAGATCTTAAAAAGCATATGATATGGTGGACAGAACAAAGTTGTATCAAATCATGTTAGATGAGGGTTTGGAGAGAAGCTGGGTGGAGTTGCTAGAATAAATTTACAGAAATAACACGGTAAGAATAATAATAGCAGCCGAACAATCTAAAGAGTTTATAGATGCTAAGGGGGTCAGAGAAGGCTGTCCGTTGTCATCGGTGATTTTTCTGATGTATATAGAGAGAATAGCGCGAAGGATTAATAGAACGGGTTTGGGATGGATGGGGAAAAGGGTGTATATATCAAGACACCCGTGCTGCTTTTTGTTGACGATATGGTAGTGTTAGGGCGGGGTACTAGCGAAGTTCAACAAATGTTTAATGCATGTGGGGACGCAGCGGAGGAACTGAGCATGGCGTTTAATGAAAAAAAGAGCGCAGTTTTAGTATTTAATGGGACTAGGGGGACAAAGAAGCTTGTAGTGCAGAGAAAATAATTGGATTATAAAAGTCAGTACAAGTATCTTGGGGTGACAATGACTACAGGGGATGATTATTTAGAGAAAGAAGAGATAAGGAGGAGAAAGAAGGCTAAAAGAGGAAGAAATGCAGTAAAGTGTAAGGGCCTCTTGGGGTTTAATAAATATATAGTAACAAGGAATATATGGAAGGCCATGTATGTGCCAAGATTGACCTTTGCTAATGCCTCTCTGGTCCACAGCGCAGGGCTGAGAAAGAAGTTAGAAACAATACAAAGAGAGGTGATAAGATTTGCATTGGGTTGCCGTTTTAATTGCGCCAGGGAATTTCTTGAGGGGGAAGGGGGAATGTCAACATTTATACAAAGGGAAGTACAAAGTAAGCTTAGATTTAGTAGTAAAATTGAAAATGTTACAAATAAAAGATGGGTTAAACAGATGCAGCTGGTAAAGACGGCACTTAGGATTAAAACGAAGTGGGATCGCAGAGTAGAGTTTGCAGCTAGGGAGATTGGGTACAATTGCCAGCAATGGGCAAGAGCTAGGGTATCAGAGAAAATGGTGAAATTGAAGTAAACAAGTCACATACAGAGAAATGGAAATTGGCGATGGGCTTCAAATCAAGTTTGGCAACTATGTATGGAAAGGAAAAGCGAGAAAGGGGCGGGGTAGAATGGGTATACGATAATTCAATAGCGAGTGGGCTATTGGCAGATGCCAGGGCAGGGATGTTCGATACAAGGATACAAAGAGCTAAATATAAGGAGAGGCAAAGTACAGAATGTCGAGCATGTGGGCTAGAGAATGAGTCAATCGAACATATTATTAAAGAATGTATAGCCTTAGGGGGGAGCAGGGATATAGAGCTGTCGGATGCCCTAGCTCTAGTACCAAATGTTAGAAATGACCTGGTCGATATTACAAAGAAGAGGTTGTCACAATAGAAAGCAAATACTCAGTAGGTATTGAAGTAGACATGGATTATATGGATGCGTAGGTAATATATATGTTGCCGCTCTAAGCGCCCCTGATATAAAAGGGTGACATGTGTATTTAGGTATACATGCCAAGCGAACAATAAATCAATCAATCAATAGCCAGGGAAACGCGGTTTAGACTGATTTCGTTCATACGAATATAATGCGGTTAACATGTCTCATATGGGTAGAAAAAGGTCTACAATCACTAAAAGAGGAATGTAGCCTTTTATTTTATTTAATCTTTACCGAATATGATATATTGCTTCTAACTAAGACGTCTGGAACCATTCCGCCAGCGATCATCTTACCCTCTCATGAAGCTTACCACGAACAAGGATATAAATGCATAACTAGAGGGAGACTCAAATGTGGAGAGGCAGTCTCAGTACGCGCAACCGAATAGTGCAAATTGGTAAAAACAACCTTTAGACTGGTAATTGTAGAACTAGAAAGAAATTACACTGCCTGTCTATATAACCTTAATCTGAGTGATGTCGCAGACATCCTGTAAGACCTAGATGAATGTGCCCACATGATTGTGTAGATAAGTCAAAAATAATTATTGGAGGCGACCCAAATGGTGACGAGAGCCGAAAATTAAGTTTAGGTATGCCTAGAGGGTATACCAGACAGTAAACTTTACATAGGAGATAAAGGCACATACCTAATATGCATATCCTCGAATTGATCAAGTGCAGTAGACCACGTTTTAAGTACTTAAGATAAACCCAGTAAATCCAAGTCAAACACGTTCAAACAACTAGTTCAGAACATCGTAAACAATCAAGCTCTCCCCAAAATCCACAGTACAAACAGAAACTCGGAGATTGGATAGTCACACGTTAAGACAAGCCTTGTAACTTGTGTCACCGGAGGGAGAATAGATCGTTTTTGAAGTGTACGAAGCAGGGATCTAAAAACATATCTGCTGTAAATCTACAAAAAAAAAACAGGAATACAGTGCCGCAAACCGCTTTAACTGCGAAAATATATAAAGCATAGGACACCTAAAATGACACAACTACATTACGCGGCTATCGAGAGAAAACTAAACAAAGAAATCATCGGAACCAGCATGAAAACATCAGGCCTAGGACCACTTCAAATTGAACTTTTCTATGTTTGCTTCGATCAGGAAAGATCCCCGGAAGTTGGCACAGCTTCTTTTCCAGCGTAAGAAAGGTGCGGCTGACCCGCAAAAGTGCAATCGTGTTAGGTTGTGCTATGTATCAAGTGGTGACGAATTTAATTGTATTACAATAATTGCGAAGCTCGCTTGTTTTGCCTGCAGAGTTAAATGGTTTTCTTCCGCAGTGATCAACCGAAACAGCCCTAAGAGAATTCCTGTGCAGCACATTGAGCACGGTTTCAACAAGCCCAATTACCTAAGCAGTATTTACAAATTTCAAAACCGCGTTTAGCTGCGCTCCCCCGTGACCGACTGCTAAACACGATACGACAATATTTTAAAATAGATGGGAAAATGGCGATGATCTAGTAATGTCACCCTGCCACAGGTTGTGCCATCCACCTTGACACTCCAACTGTCGTGCGAGAATAGAACATTTACAAAGACCTAGTACAGCACAGGTATATATTTCAAGTGGACTTATAACACAATGTATTATTATTTATTTATATAACTTTTTTTATGTTAGCACTTTGGAGTGAACAATTGTCTCCGCGTGAACGTGTAGTCACGGGTTCTCTAACCCAGGATTAGCCCAGTTCGACAATGTGCCCCGAACAGATGCTGCGTTTCCTCGTTGAATGTCGAGAGACATTCTCTGACGCAAAAATTCCGATGCTCTCGAGTCTCCCGTGGAAAGGTTAAGGCATCTGCCTACGCGCTGAATCAAATTCAGTGTAAGCGGGCCTGGTCCTCCCATTGTTTCAAACGCCAACGGATAAAATTGGTGCGGATAACCAACGCCAGAGTATTTTCTGCATTTGTCAGCCTCTGCTAACCTGGACGCATGGCCTGCCTGGTCCGCCCGTGCACCGACCATCGAAGGGGCTAATGAGTCGGTTACAGTTGCGTCGTAAACAAGCATGCGGCCACGATGTATTGAATATCGAGCGGATCCCAACATGAATTTTATTATTTCTAAACAGGCTAACTGTCCACTTTTAAAACAGAACGTTCGAAGTGTTTGGATGCAGGCGAATCGAACTACGCGTTGTGAACTCATATAGTGATAGCGCGGATATATATATATATATATATATATATATATATATATTTGTATTTGCCTGTATGAAGACGATTTTCTGTTCGATGATTGCCTTTGCAGACACTGTGCAAACAAAGCAGCAAACATCGACAAATACCATGTACTACAATGAACGGAACCAGCGAAACAACGTCGGCAGCAAGTACTATTGCAACACGGAACGCAATTTCGTTGTGCGACTTTCCAATTGTAGCTTAGCATGCAGTATTACTCACTACTCATCAAAACGTGATGAGCAGTGACCGAAACTGATCTTGATAATGACGATGGTGATGGTGATGAATACGGTAGATATCAGCTGGCTGTGTATTACGTCTTGATTCGATAAGTACGCGTTGATTCGATAAAGTACGCGTTGATTCGATAAAATACGTGTTGATTCGAATATATGTATGCACATATATGCTTTGAATTTCAATCAAGACTCTAAGTAGCCAGCCCCACATCCATCCATCCATAGACACACATTCACAGAGACACATAGCCAGATTGAAGATCTACTGCTAGGCATTATGCGGTGTCATTCATCCGCGGAGAGTTCGAGAGTTCGATTTAGAGATGCGTTATCGCATCGTTCGGCCGGCTCTGTTAGGTCGGCGACTCCCAAAAGCAATAGCTAAACAACATCAGTAGCCATCTAGCCGGCCGGTCGGCGGCTGCGAGCCGCTATGCACTCTATGGTGTCTACCATAGTGTCTGTGTTAGTCTGGATGCGTTGCCCTGCGTGAACGTGTGCCGGGCCGGGCGGGGGGTTGATGGGAAGAAGACTGGGCACGTTTCATACCGCCGCCCGCTCACGTCTCCCAAAGTGCAGCGTCATGATACCACCGCAACGACCACTTGACAGACAGGCCAGACGAGAAGCATGCAGCAGCAACAACAACAGCAAAAGTAGTAACAACAGCAACAACAACAACAACAACAAAAGTAGTAACAACAGCAACAACAACAACAAAAGTAGTAACAACAGCAACAACAACAACAACAACAGCAACGACGACTACAACAACAGTAGCAACGACAACTACAACAACAGCAACAGGAGCAATAACAGCAACAACAACAACAACAACAACAAGTACAGTAACAACAACAAGTACAGTAACAGCAACAACAACAACAACAACAGCAACGACAACAACAACAGCGGTGACGACAACAACAACATCAGCGACGACGACAACAACAACAAGTACAGTAACAACAGCAACAGGAGCAATAACAACAACAGCAACAACAACAAGTACAGTAACAACAGCAGCAACAACAGCAGCAACAACAACAACAACAGTAACAACAACGACAACTAAAGTAGTAACAACAGCAACGACGACAACAACTGCAGTGACGACAACAACAACAAGTACAGTAACAACAGCAACAGGAGCAATAAGAACAACAGCAACAACAACAAGTACAGTAACACAGCAGCAGCAACAACAACAAGTACAGTAACAACAACAGCAGCAACAACAACAACAACAACAACAACAGTAACGACAACTAAAGTAGTAACAACAGCAACGACGCCAACAACAGCAGTGACGACAACAACAACAACAACAAGTACAGTAACAACAGCAACAGAAGCAATAACAACAACAGCAACAACAACAAGTAGAGTAACACAGCAGCAGCAACAACAACAAGTACAGTAACAGCAACAGCAACGACAATGGTGATGATAGTAATGACAACGATGGCGACGTCAACAGGCTACTTCAACATGCGTCACGCTGGTCTCATGCACTCGTAATTGCTGAGTCATGAACGCGACTAGGTCCACTGGTGTGCCGTGATTATTTCGATAACGATCGATCTTCGACTACAGCCACTGCTGACGACATGCTCGATCGATAGAAGTTTTGGCCAGTGAATCGAACGGAAGAGAAGAAGAAGGTGGTGAACATACTGCGCACCCCGTCCTCGTCGAATCGAAGGGAATCCAAAAGTCAATCATAGACCACGGAACGGGTACGGGGATGCCGTACCCCGACGACTTAATACGAGCTTGTAGGGAGCTATCAGCTAATCGTATTTCTATTGCGCGTACTCTCTCTCTGCTCACTAAGTCACTTAGTGTGTGAAAGAATCTATTTCTCTATTGTCGCTCGATCCCAGTAATTGCCCGCTAATCAATCGGGCCAAAATCACAGATATGCTATACTCATATCGAGCAGTGACGGCCAAACGTGGCTCAAGCTTGCTCCAATGGCCTGTTGCTTGCGCCGAACGTACTTCAGTGGATGGAGCAATTTTCTGTAGTATTTGGTTGGACGTAGATTTTTTCACATGATCCGTTTCGTTTTGAGGGGTCTCGTCATAGTACAGCTGGCTTGGACGTGATCGCTGCATGAGGTATCTGGCGAAGAACCCGATCTATATATACAGGGCCATTCATAACAATATGTACTTATTTCAAGGTTTCAATGTCTATCATTTTCGAACCAAAGTGATGGTGCTGCGTTACGTAGTTGTTAAGTAACTAAGCTTTTTCGACAGTCATAGTTTTTATGTTTTACGTGAATTGTTTTCAGAACCATAAAATGTTGCCAAGACGTTTTCGTCCCCTCCTTTCATTAGGAAAAATTATTCTCTTGCCGAGTTCTGCCAAATTCCAAAATATGTGCCTAACTTTCTCATACACCCTACGGAAGTATGCATGCCTTCGCTTTCGATATAACTGTCGAAAAAGCTTAGTTACTTGGCAGCGCAGCCAACGTACGAAATGGTACGAAATTGTGGGCATTAAATTTGCTATTGTCTGAGAGTAGTCTTCTGAACGAACATTTTTAGTCGTAATGGAAACATCTTACGATTTTGCATGTAAAAGCGTTAACGTAAGACATAACAACATATCGACTTTTATGAATATCCTTAATCTGGCTATTCGCTTTTCGCTACGCAAGCTAGCGAAGCGTCCTCCGTTTGCAGAATTTTCCACCGAACACGCCGGCATGATCGGTTCCTTCATGCGTGGCTCTCCCGCAAACGTAGATTTTGCACAACTTTGTAGGAGAAAAAAGGCAGAACAACTACTTAAATACATTTCTCACTCCCCACTCCTAAACAAGACGTTTCCGCCCTATATATATATATATATATATATATATATATATATATATATATATATATATATATATATATGCATTTAATGCAGTATATATATTTAAAAAAGAAGTAACACCGAAGTCTATCCCAACACTTGTATGTGTATTTATTAAGTACACTTTACTGGCTGCAAAAATGCAGGCGTGACGTGTTTGTACTCAGATGTTCTTACAGAAAAACACGAAGTACGAAAACAGCGCGAAACCCTACTCCTAAAAGCTGTACTTCGCTTACCTCGTTCGCTTCGCTACTCGATTTTCTTTTCTGCTTTGACCTTCTTCTCATCGCTGCTCAAGAACTAGATTCAACTTGCTATCTGTGCCGCTTATAGACGTAATAGAGATGTAAAAGATTACCTCATTCAGAAAGGCTTTAAAGGCATTTGACAGAGTCGGTTATGATTATAAATTATTCGTAAATGAAAAAATAGTGATCTCTCTGCGGTTTATTTGACACTGTGCTAGCAGATAGTTGTTAAGACGGCAACGCAGTACTAACGCCGTAGCTAACAACCGCGTCGCCAATGACTTGTTTTCATGGTGATGCTTATCATGACCACATAAGCAATGCAACCAATGCATATAGTATGGCTTAAAAATACCCTTTACATACCTTAATACGCAAGCATAATTTCATCATCATTTATTTATTTCACCATATGTATGGTATGTATATATATGTAGATTATTGTAATAAAACACATGTTTATAGATAAGTAATAAAATATCATCGAGCTAACTGTGTAAGAGAAATAGCTCTCTGACAGGTATCGAGATGGTGGATAGGGCACGGCTGGTTACATAAACGGCACAAACAGCCGACATCAGGATCGTGGAAGCTTCTTCAATGGCAGATTTTATGATGAAACCCGCCAGTTCTGTGTGACCATTGCTGGCGAATTAAAGAAGCTTCCGGGAACTGCTCGAACTTTCTTCATAAAGTTTTCTCTAAACTGAATAAGAGCAGCGGTTTCTGAGAGACGGAATCTAGTTACTAGATCTTCTTTAAGTGGTTGAGTAAAAGTCATAAGGTAAACTAGACGGTTTTTCGCATTTCGTGGCAACCTAATGGCTAGCTTGAAAAACGTAGGCTTAACCCTATCTAGTTTTTCTAGCTGTGATAGGCTGGGGTGTTCCCATATGACCTGGATGCCGTAGGCCGCCACCGAAGCAACTTTCAGGTCAAAAAGTGCTTTTAGTGTGTTTAATACGCAAGCATAATTTGCAACTAACCTACTATGATCGGGGTAAAAAATAATCTACAATGAATGAAACACTTTTGTTAAAAAAAGATTAGTAGTCCCATAAAGAAATGTTCTTGTTTCTAACATACTTCGTGGCCGTGCCTGGCGATCGCTCTTAGAATCTTATTAGTGAGTCACTTGTATTATAGATGATCTAGCAAGCAATAGGTACGCAGTCACCGATGAAAAAGACTCCATCTAGCCAACGGCAGTAATTACGGAGTTGACGAAGTGGCTCTGTTACACGTGTACAGGAGGAATTTGTGGCATAATCGAATAAAAACTGAAGCAATTGAAACTGCGCAGCGAACGGTTTGCAGGATTCAACTGATTTAATGCGCGCCCACACTCAATAGAAGAGACCTCGGCGTCGTTCGGTCTCTATTGCTGTAGTGATATGAGTCTATCTTCGCCCCCCCCTCCCCCCCCGACGCCGAACGCGGGGATAGTGGCACGTGGTGATACATACGTTTGCACGGGCCTCTTGTAATTTTTGTTTAAAGATTTTTGGTAAGACAATTGCCCGTGTACGGTTTTTTCATGACATGGCTATTTTTAATCCACTCCGGCATTTACCTTGTCTAAATTGGAAACCATGCAAACCAATTTAAGAGTGGCCGGTCTGGGTCCCGAACCCAGTCCTCCCGAATGCAAGGCAAAGGCTTTGCCACTAAGCCATCTTGCTCGGTTGGGCAGGCTTTGGCTAGGGGGCTAGGGTTTTGATCTTGTGTCGCAAATTGACACCGGAGCATCGTTGCGCCAATCGAAATCGTATTTGCACTATACTAAAAATAATGATTAGCCAATTCTATTCATTTTACTCAAATTGAGTATAATATATATTTCATGATTAAGGTTGTCTCCATCACCCTTCATCTTCCTTGCCCTTCCAACGAGAGGAGTAGTGTCTTAATGTATGCTTCAGTGTTCCTGCGCATTCCTTTGCATGGTACTTAGCACACACCCGCAGGCAAAACCTGCAGGTGCTTAACTTATACTCTTTGAAAGGCGGTAGTGATAACCATGCAATTACTTTGTACCTGGTATACGTGGCGACTGTCACATGGAGGACCAGACTGTGTGCATGCATTGAATACGTCCAAACTCCCGGCCTTTCGTACGGCCTGTTCAACTTTGGACTTCCACTCGGAAAAAAATTTGCAGGCAGTTCCATATTCTAAAATTTTACGATTTATCAAGGAGGTCGTTTTTAAGTCTAGACAATCATCTATCCCCTACGGGCTTGGAATCGCCGTGAGGCATACCTTTTCCGCGCCGAGGGCCTAACATGTTAAGACTTCTAGGGTTTCCCCAACAGTCCTTGTGGTAGCATGGCCGCTGAGTCAGTTTCATACCTTCTACGACCATATTTCACCCCCGGAACAATCTTACGCATGAAAAGCCTTATTGCTGAGAAAACGGACAGTTTCTAGACATTAGCCCCACTTTCCCGCAACGGGAGACACGAGCCATCCGTACCGCTTTATATATATGCGCTGTGAATGTCGTCATTCCAGTGTAATGAACTCGAAGGCCACGCGTTCCTCGACCCCTCTTAAGGCCAAATTGCGACGTGGGGCACGTGGCTGAACAGGCCCTTCCACTACGACAATATTAATTATTAATAGGATCTTATCATGAAGGCAGCTGCCGCTGCGGCAGCTTCCGCCAACGCGGCTCTCAAACGCGGCTCCGCAAGTCAACGCCTTTCACAGCGCGGAGTCCTCTCGATTGACCGATGGAATGATTGCATACAATTTTCATTTCTACTACAATCTAGTCGGTTAGCTACAGCCGAGAGCCTGTGGCGGCACGTGTACGACGAGTCCGTCTCGAGTGCATCGACGTAGATGCTAGACAGATTTTTTGACAATCTAGGCCAGGCAGTGTGGTCGACTCGTGAGTCGTCGAAGGCTAGAGTTAACTGCAATTTTGGGTAACCTAGAAACTTTCAATCAGTAGTAATTTTTGTCATTGCACTTTATCGGACTTGTGACGTGAAAGAGTGTCACGGTGTTGTGCCGTTTCAATTCGGCTGATAGATGCCGGTGAAGCAGCGTACACGAAGCGAGCTACTATGCGGATCTTTTTTGTTTTTTTACAATTCTTCTGTGTTCCGCCTGCCACGTGCCCTGCTGCTAATTTGAACAATTCATAAGCTTGAAAACACAAGCGGTTTTGTAAGAGTGTAATCTTTCAGGTAAGAAAGCGATGCATGAGGATATCTTAATGTTTTGTTTCCCAAACGCTTGCCGTTGTTTTTCCTATACAGAAAGGCTTAACCAAGTTCTTGCAATGTCTATGTTTGAGTAGAATTATGTTTTTTATTTGTTCTTTTTTTTCTTCTGAAAGTAGAACCAATATTTAGATTTCGCCGTAATTTCCACTAATTTTTATATATTTTTGAGACGGGGTATCCATGCATCGGATCACACCTTTAAATCGCATATTCAGTTTTTTTTCCCTCTCTTCCTTGACGGTTTGAGCACCGAATCGCGTGAATCGAATCATCTGTCTCCCCATTTTTATTTACATTCATAAAGAGGAAAAATATGCACAGTGCCAAGTTGGAGCTCTTCCTGGTGTACGCAGGAATTTTTGGAAGACATTGTGTAGCATATCTATCGCTTGCCACTGTACCACCTTGTTCCAGTTTGATCATCGCCACAACTTCACTCATGGGAAAGAAGATGGCGGCCGCTACCTTGTCACCCGACCGCTGGGACTTTAGGGCTGGATGAGCTCGAAAGCTTGACTTAAACTGCGTCTGTGACGAATCTCAAAAACAAGGAAGACCGGCGCTCGCCAAATTAGCAAAAACATAGCTTCTCGAGCTTCTTTTTCGTTCTGTGACAAATCGCGAAGTACCCATCAAGCATAGTTGTGGCTGATATTCGTTAGAAGTAGTTGTATAAACGTATTGATATCGGGTATAATCGCGTTATAAGCGTTCCGTTATTAACTTATCTCTTACAATGTTGACCGGTGGGACGGAACGCGGGATGTGGCCGTCGACTCCGACACCTCGAATCGCAGTTCCGAACCTAGGGCGCGATAAATACGCTGTCGATTCGATCTTGCCCACGATTTATAGAACGTTGTTTAAAATTCGTTTTATATTATTAGACAAAATATTGGTTAGATCGCTAAGAAGTTATAGTTATAGTAAACATTTAACTGTCGTATGTAGTAAAGAACGGAATTAAAATAGCCAACGACCCCGCAGAGAGCAAGATGCTCGGAACCCAAACAGCGCCGGCTGAAAGAAGACCATCTGTGGCCAAAAATAGTGATGGTCTTGTGTAATCTATCATGGATAAGATTATCCCTTGTATCGTAGAAGCAGTACAAGCGGCAATCACCAGTGCCATTGGCAAAATAATGCCATCTCTATTCTCGCAGTTGTTAGGATCAGCGAGCTCCCTTAAAACAAAGAAACACCCTGAAAATATTGAGATCGGAGATGCACTCCGGCACTCAATCGAAGCGTCCCTACGAGAAGCCCTTCATGTCTCCACGAATGAGGTGACTCCAGATCCTGACGGAAAAAGTAAGAGTAAGGGGCATTCGTGACCAATGCACGCACGTGCAGGTAGTGTCACAGCGAAAGACCTTTCAAGACCGAGCCAGAAACAGCAACATCAAATCACCTTCTTTCAATGGAATTGCGAAAATATAAAATCAACCTTGGCCTTTCTTCCTCTGACTACGGATTCTCAATATGACGTGCTGGTTCTCACTGAGACCTGGGCCACGGAACCAACTGCTGTTTCTGGCTGGTATCTGATAGAATGTCTTGGACAACGGAGTGAAGGCCTTGGAAGAGCAAGCGGTGGAGTAGCTGTACTATACAACAGTAAGCTTAATGGTATAGAAGTACTATACACAGAGGACAACTGCGTTGTACTTGCAGGAAGTTCCATAAATATAATTGCAATGTATTCTAGTCCATCGGAAGCTATTCCCGACCTCTTGGAAAAGCTAGTGTATTGCTTGGACAAAGTCGACCTTAACAAAACAACAGTGCTTTGCGGGGATCTCAACTGCCCTCTCGACAAACCGGACAATGTTAGAACAAATGCACTTATCAGCACGTTAGCGTCCCGTTGTATGTGGGTGGTTTTCACAGCCGAGGAACCGACCTATGTAGCCCCACAAGGGAGGTCTACGATAGATATATTCGCCACAAACGCCAGACACGATAGAATCAGGTACGAGGGTCCACAGTTAAACACTCTGGCCTTTGGTACTAGACGACATCTTCCTGTTGCAATGTCCCTTACGGTACATTATCAGGCAGTAGGCCAAAGGCGGCAACGGTTAAACGCTGCCGTTGACTCAACCCGCTTACTGGAGCTCTCGCCAGTGTTCTCCCTGTTCCGAACCCCCTGAATGTCGAAGTATATGCAACACAAGTTCAAAATGTCATACTGCACAGCGTGCGTCCCCAGCCGAGTAAACCTCGAAAAACCTGTTGGTATACCCGAGAATGCCGATCTCTGAAACACTGTATGATTCAGACGTATATCTTGGCAAAAATTCGTCCGGAAATGACCTTCCTGTATACGAATGCCAGTCGGATCTATAAAAAGGCGGTGCGTAGAGCTAAACTGGAGCACGAGATAGAAGTACAAAACAAGCTTCTCAGACAGTCCCAGCTTCATCCACATAAATGGCTACGCTCCGAGATGCGCTCAACAGCCTGTCCAGTATCACCTGAGAGGCTGCATAGTTATTTTCGACAGATGTTTGCCAGCTCATCAACGATTCCTAGTTGCATCCCGATATACGTCTCCGTTTGGGGACAAAGGACAACCAAAGCTCGACAGGAGCTGGTTCGCCCTATCGGTATCTCGGAGGTTGTGGATGTGATAATGAAAGCGCCGTCAGGAAAGGCTGCGGGCCCAGACCTCGTTCGGAATGAACATCTGCAGCAGGCGATTATTCTGGCTCCTTGTCTTGCTTCTCTCTTCAACGAAATCTTGAAGACATCGCACTTACCTGAAGAATGGAAAGTCAGCCTTTTAAGTGTGTTACCGAAGGGAAAAGGGGATCCCTTGATACCTTCGTCGTACCGTGGCATAGCAAAGAAAAGCGTCATTTACAAAGTACTGTCAGCATTGGTAGCACGTCGACTAGAAGATTTTTTGGAAAGTACCGAGTGCTTGCCAGAGCAGCAGCACGGCTTTAGGCGAGGGAGGTAGACGGTGACGGCTTGCTCCGTTCTTCTCAATAGTATTCAAATGACTCTCCGGGTTAAACGTAACTTTCTTTTTGCTGTTTTCGTAGACTTTAAGGCGGCTTTTGATACGGCGTCACGAACAATAATCCTAGAGAAATTAGCGCTATGTGGTGTTCCAGCGGTAATACTGAAGTTATTACAAGCTATGCTGCAGGAGGGGTATGTAATCATCGACGACGGGGTAACTGAACACACCCTTATTACTCAGACTACAGGAGTTGCACAAGGCGATAATCTTAGCCCGCTATTATTCTCAATATTGGTGAGCGATCTCCCGGACAAAATCCAGCGTCGACACCCGCAAGTTAGTACACTCATGTATGCTGATGACCTCGTCCTCTACTCCCGGAGTCGATTTCATCTGCAGCAATCGCTTGCTTCACTCCAAAAGTTTGTTGACCTAAATTCTCTAGTGATAAACGTAGCAAAAACGAAAGCAATGAAGTTTCGCCGCGGAGGTAGGCTCGCAGAAAAAGACGAATTGCGCTTAGGCTCAGCACCAATAGATTTTGTTCAACATTTTTCTTATCTTGGAGTAATCTTTTCAACGCAGGGTTTAAATTTCACTAAACATATCGAGGTAAGAGCTCGTAAGGGCATTTTATCGTTTCATAATATCCCCGAGCCTCATCGGTTGTCACTAGACGTCGCTCTCAAACTTTTTAATTTAAAGATTGCGCCGACCGCTGCTTACGGGATACAGGTCATATGGCCCCACCTATCAAAAGCAAATCTAAAAGTACTTGACAAAACTAAAGCCAGCTTTCTAAAAAGAGTGCTAGTAGTTCACCGCACTAGCCGCAATCGTCTTGTGTATCTGTTGGCCTCGACACCACTTTTTGTGGAGGAGCTCAGGGCAACTTATGCTTTACCGAAAACGGAGGCCTTTGAGAATCATCTTGCCGAATGGGAGTATAAATTTGCGGATGTTGATTTGCGTTTTTATGAGACTAGAGCGATGACTACAGACTACTGGAAGAGCCCATATTGTAGAAACAGATACTTTGTCACTGGGTTTGCAATGCATGGATTTCATATGAAGATATGTATACGAAATGGGTGGCATGAGATATCAGCCGAGTGTGAATGCAACCTATGCGGCAAATCATGTGATCTGTATCATCTCCAACAGTGTACAAAAGCAAAGTCGTTGATGAAATTTACTTAGGAGAGCTGTAGCACATATGTGCATAAACCAAATATTGGTTAATAAACAATACATTCAAAAAAAAAAAAAATTAACTGTACCCTATGTTTACGGAAAGTGTCTAGGAAAACATATTTGTAGTTGACCTATAGTGTAGTCCCTTGGCTAAACAAGAGTTAGTGAACCTAATCCTATTAACTGTTCATTGACAGGATGACAGGCTCCAATTTGATTGCGATATAATTTTGCCGAAGTGTCAGTTTGCCGCGCGAGTATGAGTCACCAAATTTGGGCACCTTTATAGAAATAAAGAGGAATATGATATATAAAAAAAGACCAATTCTTCTTCACTGAGCTAACGTTCTCTTGTTCTGGTTGGCGTCTAATTGCACTAAAAATATTGGAGCTTGTCGTTGCGCTGAGTAGAATTTCAGTCTGGCTACGAACTTTTCATAAACGCACACATCAATTTATTATCGTCCCCCGTCACACGCTGTATTATGATGATCAATAACGAAACAACTCGCTTTGAAATTCTGTTGTAAACATACAGTGTTTTTTAAGCTTTCTTTAAAGAGTGTTTTCCATGCAGAAGAGCCGGCGCTATATGTAGAACGACTCGAAAATAGTATACCTGGCTAAACTTGAAGCTTTTTATTTATTTGATGCGACATTGTGTAATGCTTGCGGGTTGAATGAAGCCATGCTCTGTTTAATTCCATTTGGGCGGCACGGTGTTCGAGAGGCGGTTCACGACTCTGACATCATGAATTATAGGTTTGATTCCAACACAACATATGGTAGGTAAATGCCGAACCCTCAACTCTTGTCAATTCCTTGTAATCTTAATAAAAACAGCTTTGTCTTCAGCGGTGCCGGATGACAGAAGCAGCTCTACACTCAAGACCGCAGAGTTGACCCCGTAACCTGTCATGCTTAGACACTTCAATTGCATTAAGTGGCTGAGAAGAATAGCACAGAGACACACGACAACAACGACATAGTATTCAATGCCGCTGTTAGTTTTATACGAGTTCAATTTGTGCACGTCATCCAGATCTCCGGATACTCTCCGGGGATTTCGGTTATTTATACAAATTAGAACTAATACGACAAAACATTCGTCTAGAAATGCAATAACCATGTTATTTTAGGTTCCTGCATAGTAGAATCTTTCAAACCTCGTCGAAAAGACGACTTTTTGAATTTTTATTTCATGTTGCCAACAAAGTTGTTTTGTTTGCAGATGTTCAGTCAGCAATGTTGGAGCGTGGTCCAAGCGATCCCTTTTAGTTGTTGCCAAAACTGGTTCACAAACATCGCAGTAGTGATTTGTTCGCTCCTAACTCAACCCAACGACAAAAACATTTGAAACAACTCTGTTCGACTACATACGAATTCTACCAAACTCACACAAGCAAAGACGCACACTGCGTCTAAACGATTGCTAACGGTTTTGATCGTAACTGGCGAACGGCTCGACTAATTGAATTTACACATAAAACCAGTTCTAAAGCTTGGAACCAGAACACATTGTGTATGTATGTAACTGTGGGGTAGCGGAGAGTGTAAACTCCCTTTTATGCCATATAAAGTACGTTGATAATATATATATATATATATATATATATATATATAGTGGTTCACGCACTT
Source organism: Dermanyssus gallinae (assembly GCA_003439945.1). NCBI lineage: Eukaryota > Metazoa > Arthropoda > Arachnida > Mesostigmata > Dermanyssidae > Dermanyssus > Dermanyssus gallinae. The sequence continues at coordinate 102,862 of QVRM01000853.1, forward strand.
TATTTGGCATAAAGGGGAGTTTTCACCCTCTGCTAGCCCCAAGAGTATACCTACTGCTAGTTTCCGTGAGATTTTTGGCACATACGTCATGCAGACATGCTACGTATAAGGCATAATGGGAATAATACACTGCTTGTATAGTTTTATGTGCAGGTACGGCCCGCTTAGGACAAATGTGCCCTTAAGCCAGTCTGGTTGCCGTGAAGCGCTATAATGTCAGTCGCGTGATCGCTTGACTTGAGCGACTTAGATGCCAAAATGTCTAAACCCCGTATGATGGCTACAGTGATAACAGCTTCTCCGTTGAGCGTGTACCGGGTTGTTCAAATGATCGAATTGTAGAACGCCACATTTATGTAAATTATTATAGTTATAACTTATTATTAAAGCCATTCAAGGCTCATTCGAGTAAAGGGTTCTTCCGTCCATATTGACGGTGCGTATTTCTTGACGTCGTCTGCGTGTGCCTTAACGTTTCTAATACTTAAGGGCCCGTCCGTGTAGAGTGCGTGAATTAGCGGGCCTGAAATAGTTCCTTGTGAGCAGCCAAATGTTAAGCAAATATACATATATACTTGCTGCAAAGATTACGTTAAAGGATCTCGGTGTGTACATATCGGCTTCTCTTGATTTCCGAGACCATGTAACAACAGGATTCTCAAGAAGTTTTCCAGACTGACAAATTGGATCTTTTGATCATTTGCACTAGCAAAACCTGGTGCGTCCAGGTCACTGGTCTGGTCGCCGTTCTACAGCTTGAATATAGAGCCCGTCTACAAGATGCCCAGGAATGCTCTCCCTGGAAAATCCGACTTCGGACAGGGTCAGCTTTTACCCTGCTATTTGTTCGTCATAAACTACGCTACGAAGCGGATCTCAGGTACTAGCGAAGCCTGAAAGGGCACTTTGACCGCTTCGCAGAGCTGTTCGACATTCATGAAACAATACTCGTTCAAGTGCAATAGTGAAGGCCAAGGCTGTCGCTCGATCGGGCAAGACAGCCAATATCTACCCACGTGCGCGCTTGCAACGCTTTATACGTCCAGTGATCTGTGCATACAAAACATCATATGCACAGATCAATCCCAAAACCTCAAAGCATATTTGTCTCGAAAATGATTCACTATGGTAGCCGATTAGAAAAAAAAGTCCGGAGCCGTTGGGATAGACTGAAAATAGCAGTTAGGGATTTTCTAGGAGTGTCTCATTTTTTGTTAGTATAACCTTATACAAGGTCTGCTCACTAAGAATAACTGTTATTGTTAACTAAATCGGGTGTTTTATAATCCAATGGCCAACACGTGCAGGCGGTCAGGGATGTACGTTCGCCAGGGCGGCCGAGTGAATCCTACTCATTAAAGAGTAACTTTGCATTTCAAGCATACGATCAGATAATCGTTACGCAAAAATGAACTCCCGTCCTAAACACAGGTCAAACACGTATCTTAATATATGACTCTTGTTTCTTCCCTAAATTGATTTTGTGTACTTGAGTATCAAACCGCTTATTTTTGAGTTGGTACCACTCGGACGTATGTTGTCGGTTCTATTAGTTGTCCTATACTCTTAATGCTGACGGAGGCACACAAACATTGTTGCGGACAAACCACCAACATTCTAACTGTCCTATCGTCTAGTCGTTTATTCAATGGGGTATGCGAGGAACTCTCATGTTTTGTTTTGAAATCTAGGTCTCGGTACCCCCCCGAGAGCTGTATGGTTGAATCGATAATGCACCTCTGGCTGAAAGACCCATTACTGTTCCAAGCTGTGCTCGTGTGGAATTCTCACTATAGGACAAGCGCATAGTGTAGTGAAGTCCGTTAAGCCGTTTGAGTGATTCCGATGTAGTCGACGCAATAATTAACGCCTCACCCTGCGAGGCGCCACCGGACTACCCCCCCCACGCAATGGGAGACTAGTGTCCTTAACAGTATTCCCCCGAGGAAAAAGGGGATTCTCCGTCCTGAGGTATTGCAAATAACACGCGACGGTCGCACAAGCGATTATATTTGACAAGCTAGCATTGTTCGAATTTGACTGTTCCGGAGCGTCCGGAGCGTTCACTGACTGCAGGGCCAATGTGCTCAACACCCGATTGTTGGCGGGCAAATACTCGGAAATTGAAAGCGTTCGGTGTAGAACGTATGATACAGAAGAAGAATCCATAGAACATATCGTGCTGGCGTGCGACGAGCTAGGAGGAGTGACAACAGTGTCCTTAGCCGAGGTATTAAGTTTCGGTGATTAACCAATACCATGGGGAAACACCACGCTAAACCAAACTATTTTATAATTAGGCAGTAATATAACCATTGTGATAATCTAATTAATAGTATAAATACACTACAGATGAGGATGTTTGTGAAAATACATATGATGATACCACAGTAATAATATAAAACTATACGAAGCCAACAGCACGCTGTATGACTTACTGAGGACAACCGCATTTGATTGAAAATATATTCCACAATAAATGGTTAATAAAACTCGAATATATATATATACATATATACTGGAACATCTGTTCTGAGCGTTATAACTTGGCATCGAGTTCCCACTAACCCTCAACTTAGGTTTCAACAAAAGTTCAAATTTGTTTTTTGCAAAACACTTTTTCCACTAATTATGCTTGCAACGGCTCGATCTGTCCCCGCCATAGTATGGCCAGACTAATTGGTTAAAATTCAAAATTCGAAATATTTACATTGCTCTCGCAATTGAGACTTCTCGATTGCAAGTAAGTTCACTCATGAAAAGCTTCTCTAATGTTTTTAAAAGATATTTGTACTTTTCCTGGCATTTTTTCACAATTTTTGTTCTGGATATCAGTTGGTACCTGCCACCAAGTATCAAACACTTTAATGACCTGAACCGCTATTTTGCTGTATTAGTTGAGCGAATAAAATGCCGTACTGCAATCAGCTAGCGATCCGAGTTTATATAACCTACGAATCTTGACGTTACCCAGCACATGATGGAATTAGTGAGGGTCTGATAGCATATTGTTAATACAATCAAGCATATTAATAGCCCGTTTGCCTGGCGTTTAACCGAAGGGGGTCATGGAAATTCAACGCATTGTTACGTTTTTAATGGGCATTATCGGCAACGAGTATCTATGCACACGTAATGGATGTACGGCCGGATGAATGCCAAGGTGGTTAACAAATAACTTTTCAGCAAACACCTTCTTAATTTAGAGAAATAGTAAGCTAGATGCCTGAATGGTTTCAGCCTGGCAATAGCGTTCTTATTTCTCTGTTGACCATTGTTGCAATGAAGACACAGCCATTGATCATTTCGGGTCGAATCAGACATATCGATTCCGATTTGCTCGTATCTGTCCTTTTTGGTTACTTTCTTGTGAGAATTGTTGATTGTGAGAAATTAAACTCCTGGGCTTTCATAGGTTTAGATTAGGTATCAATTTTTATTTACCGAAAACTTAAGCGTTGTGAAATGCAATTCCGTGAATAAACCACGTTTGAAATTGAAATTGAATTGAACACATTGATGACACTCCGCACGCACGTAAATGGTTTGCCGCCAGGCGAATGCCATGGTTTTTGTCGTGTATTGCCGCCTAAAGTAGGTTTGCAAAAGATAGATTTGGGCATGGGACCTCCTAGCTGAACGAAGTAAAATGCATCTAGACGAAGGTCTGGATCTCACCAGGGCCAGGAGTGCCACCATATCGGCCTGGCATGAGGAATGGGCGCAGGTAAGACCCGGTGTGACCACAGGGAGCTGGACCAAGAGTCTGATACCGGACCTCAGGGTATGGTATGACCGCCAACACGGGGAGCCTTCCTACTGGACGACTCAGGTTCTGACCGGACACGGCCAGTTCCAGAGCTACCTGTCAAGGATCAAGAAGGCCATCAGCGATATCTGCGTACTGTGCGACTCTGGAGAAACGGACAACGTAGAGCATACTGTTCTGCGGTGTGATGCTCTCAGGGAAGCACGGGATGCAGCACCAACCGCTGTGAGAGGCCGACCCATCAAGGAGGTGGTCTCCCATATGATGACTTCGGCGGAGGCATGGAGGGAGGCGACGAACTTGTTCGACGCTGTTTTGACACTCAAGACAGCCAAGGAAACGGCCAGGCGGGAGAGGTTTGAGCGGGTCTCTCGGGAGAGTGGTCGAGACGAGGAGCTGAGGGAGGGGGGAGGGGGTGGGGAGCAGCCAGGCCCTCATGGTCTCGACGCACCCTCACAGGACGGATTACAAAATGGCATCCCCCTATCCAACCGCAGGTAGACATGCGGGATGATAGTCAGGGATAGAGCTGATTGAAGGAGAACGGCAGAGACGCCTCTCCCACGGTTTCGATGTAATGCCAAAGTAATACCGAGCCTGGGGGGGTGGGGAGGAATCCGGGTTTAGTGGGTTTGCGAGTCTCACACTAGTCACGCAGGCTGCTAGTGGCGCATGTGCATCATGCATTCCCGAAACCTCCCAGAACAAAAAAAAAATAGATTTAACAGAAAATGCAGAATTTAGATAGAAAATAAAGACAGTGAGATTACAACGATCTAAGTTTACAATTTACGTTTTATTATTATTATTATTATTGAAGTGTGGAATTATAAAAGTATAAATAAAAACCTCAAATACTGTTAAGCACAAGAACTGTCTTTTTATACAAGCTCTTTTCGGTCGATGCAGACTCTGCACATATGTATGACGCGAAAGCGGTCACTCTAAGAACCTCGCTTACTAGTAGGTCTATTATAACAATGACTTGTCGATATATAGTTATACACGAAGCACCCCTTGACGACTCTACCGCTGATGCCCACACAAGCGAAATGGCTTCCAAATAATACGTAAAATGTTAGTAAGAAGACCTCAAGCGTAAAACTGCAGTGGAACTAAAGGGGCACTAAATAGCATTGGCGCAAATTAATTAAGCAAAAAAAGTGGCCCTCCTCCAGCTGCCCCAGGGTAGCCCGCATCAAGATTGAAGGCTATATTTATACCTTTTGTGACGTGTATTGGGTGCGCTTTAACTGGAGGCCTCAGCGTAACCTAGTCTTACATGGTTAAGTTGCTTAAAATACAAAATGAGTTTATTTTGTATTAAAAATTATAAAGTTTTTTTTAATGAAATATATAAATTTCAATACAAAATTTCCCAACCTGTAAAAATTCTTAAGAAAAGAGGGTTCGTGCGATACTAAAAAAATCAAAACTAAACGTAATTTTCCTTCACTTGTAAAAAATAACTAAGCAAACATTAGTTAAGCTTATATAATCTCGCATGTGACAAAATTGATACGCGCGCATTTTTTTTAATCATATTTTTCATCATATGCAATGCAAATTTTCATCATAATCAAATAACTTAAAGCATCTTGGCTTTGGAAACGTTGTGGCCTATCGCGAAACATTCAAAACACATTCGTTTACATGTTGATCAAGTTTGCCTACATGATATCGATTGGAGTATTCTCGGATACAAGTTATTATAAAAAAGTGCACGTGTCTTATTTCGATAGCGTATTTATGTGTGATATCTACACCGAATGCTTATATAGTGCAAACAATAGAAACGTGTACATCAAACTACTAGTCATTGGCCGTTACCAAGCGTGTACTTATATCAAACAAAACGTACGGCATTAAATTAAAATGTTTCTTATACTATATAAATGTTTAGTTAATTAACATTTAAGAGTAAACGGCCTCAACAAACACAGGACTCATTTTGAATATATGTTGCGTTTGTTGAAGCCGTGCTGATAAAGCAAAGCACATTTCAGTTTAAACAACCAACAACAGATAAGAACTAGTCTCACCTCCACGCGTACTTTAGTGCGTAGGGGCGGGCACGCATGCATGCACACTCTATACGTGCATTCATAGACGCGGTGTATTCATATATATATATATATATATATAAAGTGCACAAACACACATCTGATTTACCGTAGCTTCCGAGCAATGGTGATGTGTGGAATGTCATATTACTCAACAGATCGGATTGGATCGCTGAGACAGAAAGAAAGAGTGAGGCGTTGAGTGAGGTTTGTTGTTGGCAGGAAAACACATGATTTTAGGGTGACAGTGTAAGACACTGTCAGTGCCCCGGTGTATAATCTTCACCGCTCCATTGCATTTTTTTCTCGAACGGTTTTGTTTCCTCGGCCACTTGATATTGTTCTTGACGAGAAGGCAAAGGTCTCGTTTTTTAAGCAAAATCCACTAAAAAGCAGTGTTGGTAAGCCTACTGTTGCTACTGCACGTATACTTTCTAGCTTATTCTGCTTGAGGGAGATCCGTAGTAGTAGTAGTAGTTTTATTAACTAAGAACTGGTTTTCACATAAACATTATAGGCATTACCTTTTCAGAGTTGAAACAACGGAATTGCTCCTTTGTAACACAGAATGTGATATAGCTCACACGGACGGCTACAACGTTTACGTAGGCACTCCGGCGAGATCTCATGAAGCATCTCGCGCACACAGATCTTCAGGCGGAATCCCTGGACAACAAATCTGGTGACTAAATGTCGGTTTTCATAGCTACAGCCTTTCCATGAATCCGATGTCTTTGCCTTTGTTTCATGGAACAGCGGGTCGATGTCTTTCTCAATCGAAGGCGTGTTCTCTGAAGGCTGTCGTCTTTGGTAAGTTGTGCATCCTCTGAAAGTCCTCAACGAATAACGACGACGACGCCAGTAAGTACATTAACCTATTTAGGCTAGTGCGGTGGACGTTCAATGCTCTCATTAGAAAACTGGCCTTGAGTTGGTTAAACGCCCTTGAGTTTTGCCCCGAGAAATGAGGTCAAATTACATGAATACCGTAGGTTGCGGTGGGTGCAATATTCAGGTTGAACAAGCAAACAACAACTTCTTTCAAGAGCCTGTATGGATTCTTGACACTGTAAAATGATTGTAGGCCTTTTCAAGATCTATCTTCAGCATGCATACTAAAAAAACTTGTGCTATATAATGAAAACACGCCCCTAGGTAGGGAAAGTAGGAAACGATTTCGATTGTTCTTGACCTCAGTCGGAACTCATCGTTTTTTCCAGTTGTCCTCTTTGTCGAAATTTCAACGTTTTTCTTTTAATCTTTCTCCCATCAATCTCTAGTCTGTTTCGGTCGCCATAGCGCTGTATAGTTACGAGCGACTGTTGCAAGTGAAAGCTACTTCCGGAGAAAAATACGAAATCATCGGCACACATAAGAATTCCCACCTGTGAATGTTGATTTTTTTATTTTCGTTGGGAGGTCGCTTACCATTACGTTATACAGAGAGAGTTTACAAGTGAAGTAGGCCTCGCCACTTAAAGCATTTCAAAAGTCAGTGCTATTTAAAGCGTTCAAAGTCATAGATTAAACGCAAACACAGCATCGCTATCATCAGCAACACCAGCACCAACATCTGCAGCGCAGAGTCTTCAGCTGTCGTATCATAACCCCCCCAACATTTCTATCATCGTCAGTATCACCATGATAAAGCCTCATCACACGTGTCTCACAGCAGCCATAACCATGCACGGCAACCGACGCGAGGTGACGGTGCGCTTCCGAACCGACGAATCAGCCAAAAGGACCGGTGGAGCATTCCGGAGAAGGCCAACTCAATCGAATACATTGCTGTTACATTTACTCTTGTTCTGATATGAACCAGACCGACACAAACCGATGTAACTTTCGATCTATTTTCTCGATTGAGGGCCGTAAGCTGGCACTATTTTGGGTGACAGCCACTCCGCGGTGTCTCTTGTCCAAATAGATAGACCGAAGGAGGGTAGGTTTAGTGCAGTTCCATCCTCTCCTCGGTGCGGCGTGGTCAATACACGCCCGTGTGTTCTCTTCCTAGCCTTATTTGCGTCGTAACTACTGTCGTACTAAGCTCACCCCCGCGTCACCTACACGCATATTTATGTATTCAAGATTCAAAACGGGGTTTATTAGAGAAACTGCATATTATAATGCTTTAGTTTTCATAAAAAAAAAAATATATATATATATATATATATATACACGGGATACACATAAATAAATAATAATTATATATAGTTATTTTATACACGGGATATATATATATATATATATTTACACGGGATATAATTATGGCAAAAAAACATTTAGCGCTATATATATGTCTATAAAGTAAAGACAACGTAGCAATTGTTTAGTTTATTAGGCACATGATTTATATATTTGGTTCAATTTTCAAATTTAAAAGCGCTATATATATATATATATTATATAATATTAATTTATTAAGAATACATGGTTTATGTATATATATATATATATATATATATATATATATATATATATATATATAACTTTGATTTACCATATCTTGTTGAATATCTTTTGAATCAGATGCGCTCACTATTATGCTACACAGAGTGCTGCTGGCTTCGTATATTGTTCTCGTGGTATTATTACATGCATTGTTTACAAACGACCTCGTCTGTAGTGCATGTACAGGTATACTATTAATTGTGCTCCCACGATGGTTCTAAAACTACCTAATTATCACAATGCTGTGCTTCAGCGGGTTGTTTCCCCATGGCTCTTTACAATCTATATCAGTTCCCTAGTCTGCGTTTGGTTTCATTTTTCCCTTGCCGTATTAGCTTATCACCAAATCCTAATGTCTCGGCCAACGTCACTGTTTTCACAGAGCAGCTCGGCCGCCCAGTTTTGTTCTTCGGTACCTGCAGCTATATTTTTTAGACGGCTTGCATACGACATCTTTGATTGTACTTTTTTTTGCCCTGCAGCTAAAGAGTCCGAACCCACCTTCAATAAACTGTGCACCTACATTGCATTACATGGCGCCCAACTTCACGTTGTATCATGTCAAGACCGTGTCTAAGCTCAAAATAGCGCTAGCGTATACCACCCTAGACGCAAACATGCTTTTCCAAAGCCATTTCCTGCAGGTTGTGTGCTTCTTATTGCATGCTTAGCTTTCAAATATCTGGCACGGATTTTTGCAGTGTAATTTTCAAGTATTTAGGCGTTTTTATATTCGACTTGTTTCCCGTGTGTTTTTTAGCGGCGTCTGCTTAGTATCCCCCACAATATCACATTTGCACATTTAAATTTTATTGAGCTCTTGTCCAATATTTTCCGCAATTTTTTTCACACACAGTTAACACATTTTGTATTTGGTCAAAATCCTCTCCCAAAAGCAACGTGTAGTCTACAAGCAACAGGACACACGGTCGGAGAGATACTATTTCATCACCTCTAGCATTAACTACATTAAAACCCAAATTCGTTTCACACACTACTTGTGACACATATTCACTATACAGCAAAAAGCAGCCCAGTAACAATAAGCAAGGGCATCTTTGCCAAAGCCCTTTTTAATCTGTGGCACTCTGAGATGTTCTTTCCCAGTTTTGCAAAGTTGTAGCTCTTGTCGCATATTTATTTAAGTATACTGACCTATTCTCACTCTCGTCCGCTCTCTATCATTTTGTTTCAAAGCGTTCCTATGAATCTGTCGTAGTGTCTTCGGATATCTAGGAAAGTTGCGACAAGGCTCTGTTTTATAGATCTGGCCCAATAGATACTTTCCATTAGTACGAAAAGACTGTGTGCTGTTCTCCTGCCTGCTCTAAAAGTACTCTGCTATGGTTCTAATAGTTTACTCTCTTTTAGCTAATCTTGTATTCTATCCCTAGGGATGCTAGCTTGTTACTGTTATTAGTCTCTGATTGAACAATTTAGTGTTTTCCGCCTTTAGTTTAGGTAAAAAGGTAACTCTCTAATTTTAGCGATACCCCATCATATCCACATCCAGGTTTGTTATCTCTTGTGTTAATTGAATTTCTTGGTTGCCTGCTGTGACCACTTAAAGTTATTAAATTGTGGCCGCTCCCAACATTGTGTTTGTTATTTTGTTTTCATCAATACACATCTTTACAATCCACTTTTCTGCCTTATGGTTGGCCACTACGTAGTTAACGCTATATATATATATATATCCACTATTGTTTCCCACACACGACGCTCTCCTCAAAACGCTATCGACTATTGTCGCAGGTAGGAAATGTCAATTGTTTCCTACTGATTGCAAAGGGCTTGCTTGAGCTCGTCCAATTTTTGGACAAAGCCAAACTTCAACCACAAAAATGATGGAATACTTGCCCGAAGCGCCCATGAAGCTACGGACTGTGGGGGAGATGTTGGCCCATCGCGAGAGTGACTGTAACTATGGGTATGAGCCAGAATATCCGCAACCGGCCTAACTCCGTTCGTTTTTGTTAATCAAGGGGCCGGATTCTAGAAACCGTGATCTTTGGAGTGGTTTTGCCCCTTGGCGCAAAACCGCTTCAAAAAACGGCCGAAAATGTTCCAACAGGACGGGGTAGTCGCCCACACGAGCAAATAGTCGAGCACGAGAGTGGTGACAGGAGCACCTTTCTTACATACTTTGAACAAGTCAATGTGGTCGCCGAAGAGACCGGATCTTAATCGCACGGGGTTTTCAGCTTTTCGAGGGTTTTGTAAGCTTGGGAGTTTTGGGACTACTCGATTCCGACATTTGGACGAGCTCAACCAAGCACTTCGCGCGAGCAGTGGGACAAACTGCGAACATAATCGATGACGTTCTGAGAAGGCTGCAGACGTGTGTTTATATATATATATATATATATATATATTTATATATATATAATGCGACAACGCGTTAGCAGACGGGAACGAGTTCCCTCATTGTATTACCGGTCCCGTGCTGTGGCACATTTGGGTTCTATCTTGGCTTCATTGACCACGACGGTTCGCTGATGCGAGACGCCAACAAGATAAAACAACAGCTGTAATATATATATATATATATATATATATATATATATATTCGCGCTTCTAGAGTAGGCCCCCTAGCAGGTTCATTCGGCTTATTAACAAGCGTTGTAGCATCTCGCACGGGTATGTGACCCTGTCTACCGTGACGTATATATAGATAGAAAGGGCCTAGCAATTGTGAAATTTTTATCAGAAAGTTATATATGATAATACAAAAAAAAATATATAAAAAGGGTCTAGTAATTGTAAAATAGTTATAATATATAGGGAGGGCCTAGTAATTGTGTCAAATGTGTTGCGTTGTTTTTGTTGTTTGTGTTGTTCTTATTCTCTCATACAACGAACTGTAAATGTATATATGCAATGCGAGGTAAATGCTTCGGCGTCATCCGTTCGGCCGTGGCGATATGATTTAGCCAAGCATTAACATGGTCGTTCGTTCGAAATGTCTTCACCTGTAATGCCGATGCAATTACCCCCACGCGAATTGCGGAATGCTTGCCTGTTCACGCTATGACTCGGTAGTCAAATTAACGAAATCAATGAAGTCGAAAGCCTCGACGCGACGACGACGACGCTACGTCTGGGCATATCGTTATCATGGCTGGGTTAAACTGATAGTCCCTATGGCAGTAGGCAATGAAACTACATGATGACCTAAAGTTTTCAGGCTGACCCTCAGCGAAGATCTAACGTCCATGAGACTGCATTTCGCATTGCTTCATAGACGGACCACCCCCATAAATACAAATGTGCAACGGTGGGGCTCGAAGGCCCCGTGCACTTATGTGTCTCCTCTGGTTGCGAGGCGCAGACGAATGCATCAATGCCACCGGGCTCGACGACTACATGATAACCTAAGCACACCGTTACTATACATACTATATTCATATAGATTTTGCAAATGCACACTGTGGAACGTGATGGTCCGCCAGCCACATCGGTATAACAAAAACGACTAATGACACTAACTTCGCCCGGCCGCCTCTCCACCCCTATTACATTGGAAAAGATGACTGTTTTCGTCGAGTTCTACGACCCCTCAAATCTGGCCAAACTGTGCTTGGACACCCTGTATATGCAAACGTGTTTGCTTTCATACGAAAGAAGATTTTTTGAGTCACGAACGAACAGGCATCTAAGATCCTCTTTAGATCTTCTTCAACTTATTTGTCTAGGCTGATTTGCACGCTGACGCCGTCGGCCAGTGGGTTGTGGTGGTGGAAGTCGTGGCCTTTTCATCTAAGCTAATCCGACGCTCGGCTTACGTAATAATGGCTGTTGCTGAAATTGAACACGCAGTACATTTGTGAAGCATTTGCACCACCGCGCACGTGAAAACGCGTTCGAACGCAGTAGACATTCTCACATACCCCCCACAAATAACACGAGCACGCGACAATGCTTTAGAAAACGGAAATGAGCTCGCCCATTGCATTGCTTGCACAGCCAGTCTTGGCCGTAGCGTAGTTTGCCTTCGTCTTGGCTTCACTGACCACGACGATTTGCTGATCAAGACTGCCGACATGGTAGAATGGCTGTAATATATATATATATATATATATATATATATATATATATAGATATATATATATATATATATATATATATATATATATATATATATATATATATATATATATATATATATATATACATATATAAAGGAAGTATACGGGAATATACAATCGGAAAGGGGTGAAGTAGCATGGTTATATGATAATACAAGAGGCAGCAGGCTGTTAGCGGATGCGAGAGCGGGTATGTTAGACACGAGGGTGCAGCAACATTGCTACGAGGAATTAGAAACAACGATATGTCGGATATGCGTTAAAGAGAAGAAACGATAGATCATCTGGTTAGGGAGTGTGAACAATTGGGAGGGACCAGGGATCTAAAATTAGGGGAAGCGCTAGGATTAGGTAAGGATGCAGAAAAGGCACAGGTAGAGATTACAAAGCAAAGACTATCCCGATGGAAGGCGCTCAACACATAAGGGCAAAAACGGGGGACTACGACATAGATCATTAATAGCTGCAGCGTTATGCGCCTCTGATATAAAAGGGTCTCTGTACACACACTTATCAAGCGAATAAATCAATAAATCAATCATATATATTCATATGGCTACATGCAGTTGTTTATTTAGTATTCGCTTGACATGTATACTTAAACACGCGTATTATCCGTTTTAAATCAGGGACGCTTCGAGCGGCAGCATAAGCGGACACGTTGAGATATATAGAGCTCCCCCAAAATTGCTATATATATACATTGGAATATTGGGGGAACCCTTTATCTATTGAGGATTTGTACGTAACACAACAAGTAGGACTTGGCAAGTTCTGGTGAAGTACAGCTTCAGTTACTGTTTCCGTCCAGGCTCAAACAAGCTCGCCTCTATGAAGGAATGTACAGATGCCACTGTCGTTAAAGTACAATCTTTCATATATATATAAAAACATATGCAGAGTAGAATTAAATATATATATATATATATATATATATATATATATATATATATATATATATATATATATATATTCTAAGACGGTTTCATCTTGTCCTGTATCCGGAGCGCATAGTAACAGATACCGGTACACGGTAATGGCGGGGCTAGTTAGCGCAAGTGTTTCCTTGTTTAGTCTTGTTTCGATATCGTCTGTGTCAGCTTACTTCGGTGCTTGCGTTCTCGCTTTAGTAAATAAATATATATATATATATATATATATATATAGATGTTCGTCTGTGTGCGTGTACATATAATCCCATACAGACTGTTTGAATGTTAATATGTTTACATTCATATATATATATATATATATATATATATATATATATATATATATATATATATATATATATATACGTGTGTGCGTACGTGAACACACAGTCGCAACACACAGACTGTTTGTACGGATGTGGACAAAGTGGCGGGCAATGTGTCAAATTGACACACTGTTGGACCGCTAGATCACCGCTGTCTCTAACTTCGGCTCGAAGATGTGCCAGCAGCGGTGGCGGCAGGAACGAGCTGTGGACCGAATAGTTTAGTGGGACCGCCGATGTCACCATCAACAACAACATCAACTGCAGCAGCTGCAACAACAACAACAACCGCTCAGCAGACGCAGCGGCCTGGACCCTGCTTTGCAAACCTTCACCATCCATCGAATGAGGAGAGCGGGCGGATCAACGGGAGGACCTGCAGATGCAAACAGACAAACGGACAGATGGACAGACAGACGTCTGTTAACCGGCCGGCCAAGCAAGTAGCTAGCGAGCAGGCCTCTATAGCCGCGTATTTGAACACGTTACGTCATTCGAACGACTGGCTAGGTAAATATTTGCTACGGAATCGGCCCGTACGAAATTACGGGTACGTACGCACACCAACGAGACACATATATATATATATATATATATATACACATATACTTATGATGCGGAAGTGCACTAGCCTAATAAATTGTGACTCATTCGGCGGCGTAAGCATAAGGATAGTAAAATGGGATAACGAAGAAGATGAAGATATATATATAGAGAGAGAGAGGGCAAGAAAGAAAGAGAAGGTACGAGAGGGGAGAAGCACAAGGCAGTTCAGCAAACAACAAATCAACACAAGAGCATAAGCAATAGCCGGAATGGCGGCGCAAAACAGCAAGAGCAGCAGCAACAACAACAACAACAAAAATAGCAACAACAACAAAAATAACAGCAAAAATAACAACAACAACAACAACAAAAATAACAGCAAAATCAAAACCACCACCAACAACAATACCAGCAAAATCACCAACAACAATGAAAACGACGAATGAAAGAAAGAAACAAGCCGACAGGAGGCGCCGGGAAGCGGGGGAGAGGTAGTTCGGGCGGGCCGGGGGGGGGGGGCCGGGGGTGGCAGGAGACGAAAATCTTCGTCGTCAATGAAGGCGCCGTTTCCGTTAGTGGTTAGACAGACGACGATGATCAAATGACGAGAGAGAGGCAAATATAAACGAATAAAAAAAAGAGAACGAAAAAACAGAGAACAATGAAAGCGCACCTCATCACAGGGGCGACTCGTTGTGCTGGGGTGGGGTGGGGTGAGGTGAGGGAATGGGCCGGCATTGGCCGGCGGGCTGAGGGCCGGATGCCGGTCAATCAGCGAGTGAGTCAGTCAGTCAGTCTTCATGAGGGCCGAAACGAGGGGCAGCGATGCCGGCACGATGACAACACGAGAAGGAAGTGACGAATTTCTCGGCGCCGTCGCTTCGGCGGGTTTCCGCGCATCAAACGCGCTAATTCGCGCATTCGCAATGCGCACAATGCGCCTCGTTCATGCTGCTACGATGCCACCCACTTACGTAGATTCGCTACTACTACTACTACTACTACTACTACTTTAGCTCCTGCTGCTGCTGCAGGTGCTACGCCAGATTTGACTACGGTCGTCATGATCGCAATTCTAACTGCAATCTGCCTCGGCTCTACATTCGCCCGACTGTCGTTCCGATGTGCATCCAGTATCGCTACGAATACAGTGATTATTGCTTGCATTACGACTTCACCACTCGCCTGTCCCCCGTTTGACTAGGCGAATCAAACGTTGCTATAAACTTTCTTCTCTCATATATATATATATCCTTTTTTTTTGCAATTTAATTTTTTTATTTACACGAATCGACACGTAACGATCCAGCACCAAGGGATTGCCCATAACATTGAAGACGAAGCATAGCCCTTAAACTCTCGGTTTACCGCGGATGGGTTAGTCAGCGTTATTCAAGATGTCACTCACCGCTGGCGGTTGGTCCGCACCTTGCTGAAGTCAGTACGTAGACAAGTAGCTGAAGAGTTCATTAAGGTCCTGTGCTTGCAGTCGCAGAAAACAACGACGATACTGTCTGGCTTTCCCTGTTCTCCTTCACGCCCATTGTCCTCCGCCTCCCCGATGGTGCGAAGGATGACCGCGGTGCATTCAACTCGGTTCTTCCTGGAGTCACGTTCTGGAGCCACTCTTGTGGTCTAGCTTGACTTTAGGAACACCTTGAACAGTTTTTGGAGAGACCACTAGTTGAGTGCGGTCAAAGCTTGGGTCCTGAGTATATTCCACCAGATAGATCTAGCGTATAGGAAGCCCTCTTGTCTTCTTCGGCCGCATGACATCATAATCATCATGCCGGTGATTCAGTGCCCCCTTCCCCTGGTCTACCTGGCTATGTGTAACAAAGTGTGAAATCAATGTTGTAAGAGATGCTACTGGTTCTGTGCTGGAGGCCCTCCCAGGGTGCAAGACTGTCGGCACGGATCTAGAGTTGCTAGGTGTGCCCCTATTCCCACAGAGAGTTTAGGCTGCCTTCGAGAGGTGGCTAGCCAAGCTAGAACAAGCGATGTCGTACATTCACTTAGTAGATTCTCACCGAGGTCTTTTTCTGAGCTCCACATTTGCGGCCCTATGTTTCAACCACCTGTTTTGAGGTGCAGACGGTTTGGTTTACTCTCCAATCTAGGGTTGCCCAATAAGATTGTCCTATTGGAGATAGTTCTGATAGCATTCCTCGATAGACCTATGTACCAATGTAGAACCCTTTTTGATTCGGTCGTTCTTACAGACCTAAGAGCTCGATAGGAAATACGCCGCCGTAGAGCAGTTGCTCTGTTTGGCCACGAGCCACTAAAGCTGGGCGCCAGGGAGAATGGTCAGCAACTCTATATAAGCAAAGTTTCGAAAACCTCTATGCGAAAAGCGCCCTGAACGCGAATAGGGCCAGGCTGCGCCTCGTTTCGTCCAACCGAACGGGCGTTTGGCCGGTGCCTGGATCGAACTCTGTTAGATGACGAGTCGGTGAGGAACAGACTTGGAAACAGACCTGGTGTTCGCTCACACCTGCGCCTGCGAGGACATCGTCCTGACGGACGCCACGGGCTGTCCTATATTATCAGCGCAGGCAGGCGAGCAAGGCACCAGACCATGAATGCAATGTTCAACAAAGCTTTACGACCCAGTGGCCACCCGTGCTCCTGGAACCCAAGGACTTTGACAGAGATAATAGTATACTGGATACTCTATATTTTTTTGTACGATGGTGTGCGCAATGGATATGGCATTTACAATCCGCGTCCCAAAGGCTAAGGTTTTATCTTGCAGGGATACATGAGACCTTTTACGATTCGACGAATTTAAACTTTGCAGTGTGATAATAGAATAGTAGAATCTCTAAGCTCTTTTCGGTATTTTAGAGTCTTTACTTACTTTACTTAAAGAGTCTAGCTCTCAAAAACGTGTTTCGGGCAGCCCGTGTTGCGAAAAAATCTAGCCATCAAGGCAGACATCCCTCTACCCCAGAAACTATCAAGTAAGACGAAGCTTGGCTTCCTTCCGGGAAAACAACCGGCAACCGGGTTCCAAGAAATTACCGTGAGAGAGCACGCGTGATTATGAACTGTTTACTCATAACCGCTGCCACTTCGCAAGGGTCATTATTAGATTGATAAGCTTCAATTTGCTCCCTGAGTCGTTTTTCTCAAACGGATTTTCAAGAGTTTCGAATTATATAGAGTTCCGAATCATCTCTTGTAAAACCCACCCTTCTACGTAGCTATCTTAAGAGCGCGATAACGCAACGGCTCTTTTTCTGAACCGCTCGGATTGCGGCACGTTAGGTATCGCCACTCAAATCTTCTATTTATTTGTTTCTGTTCGTATAATGATGATGGTTTGCACCCACGCAAGCTCCGCCGCCGTGGACCCCTCGCATTCTGCTGTCAAAAACCCGTGATAGTCCGGGCGACTCTGATTAATTTGCGCAATTTCTCGCGGATCTACTAGCGGCGGAATGCATGTTGCGACAAACACCCGTGCGTCCGGAAGCTCTTCATAACCCCGCCTGAGTTTACAAGCGGCGCACTGCGTTGCCGCTTACTTCTGTAGGGCTGGGCCCTGTTACCACAAATAAACTCTTTTTGAGCTTGACCCTTGTTTCTACTGTGAACGGTAGGTCTGCAGGATTCTTCTCCTTCTGAGAAAAAGGCCTTCAGTCTGATATTTTCGTCACTTTTACTATGTGTTCTAGACCATTTTTTATATTCCCCACCACTGACTCGGGGGGCAGGCACCCATCAGTGTGCTCAGCTTCTTCGTCGAGCCCGGTGGCGTGGTACATTCGCCTGCGCCTCGCGACCGGAGGAGACACATAATTGCGCGGGTTCGAGTCCCATCGTTGCACATTTGTATTTATGGGGGTGCGTCTATGAAGCAATGCGAAAGGCAGTCTCGTGGATGTTAAATCTTGACTGTGGGTTAGCCCTAAAAAGCGGCGAGTAGAAACTTTACTGCTGTGTTCACTGTCTGGTACGCTATCATAATCCTATGGACTACAAGCCGTCGAGCCTGGCGTCCACCCGACCAGCCCAGCTCGGTGTCTGTAGTCCTCTTGGAACAGCTGTTAACGCGCGTCCTGTGATTGCGAAGATGGCATAACATAAATGTTAAGCCTTCAGGCCCGGTGTACGTACATAAGCTGATCGCAGCTCACCGACAACATGCCGGTTTGCTCGAGTTGACAGAAACTGAACCGTTGACAAATAGCTGATCTTGTGTCTTCCTAAATTCATCGAAGCGTTCCAGTCACGGCGACAGTTCAAGCATGACGTGATGTATAATTGAATCAGGGTTTAGATGCAATCCTTGGGAAAAAGACGAACTTGTGGAAGTTTCGAAGGTCAATGGTTTCAGGGAGTAGTTTTTTAACTGCCAGCGGGCACGTTAATGAAATTCTGACATCCTATATCGTGCCTTATGCAGAAACTGTTGGTGCTAATTTCCTCGTCATGCACAATAATACTAGGTCACGCACCCGGCATTTGTTCCGAGTGTCTCACGGAAGCATTAACGAATTAGTTAAATTGAGTTGACTAGCATGTTCTTCTGACCAAAATCGCATCCAACACGTGTGGGATAAGCTGAGACGACGAGCTAAAGCCAGAACTTAATTTCCAGCAACGCTGAAGTTATTGCACTTGCTTCAACTATGCGCGCGAAGTAGAATAATATACCACAGCAATTAGTTGATGAGTACAATATATCAACGACAAATCGCCAAACACCAGTGGCTGTTGTCAAGGCACGCACAATACGCAATATTAACTTTAATGTTCAGGTCTCATGAAGGATAGCAAATTTATGAGACTTTGTGAGACTACGGGACACTACACATCACTGATAAACTTTCAGAAAGATAATATCTCGAGTTAAAAATCAGAATTATATATATATATATATATATATATATATATATATATATATATATATACAAAACTATTTTTCTCTTACATTACATTAAAAGTTCGAGTGAAGAATCGATCAATTCTAGATTGATCTCCGTGGTAACCAATACGGCTAAGATGAATATTAGGCTTAATTATTAATCACAGCCAGCAGGAAGGAGCAATAGTGTTCTCGTTCAACAACGGGCAATTTGTCAACCTTAGCTCGATCCAGACGATCTAACATTACGATGAAAACGTAAATAATCAAAAGGCATATATATATATATATATATATATATGACTTTCTGCATGATACCTTTGTATCCGATTGGGAAGCAAATTCTTGTGCGGCGACACAACGTTGAACTGCGGCTGCTTCAAATCGATTAAGTCTGTCTGCTGCGGCTTCCCTGTTAGTTGTTTAGATCTCTGACAGGGCAGCGTAGCGTTTCCGCCCCGGCCGGGATACTCCTTTCGGATGACTTTCATCTAATAGATACGATTTGCGGCTCAACAATACAGTATTCCTTTACGCCCCCATTTCGCCTGTTGCCGCCTCCGGAACCAGACGACTCGCTAAGCACCGTCCTCATAATAGATCGCGTTCTTTCTCGCTGCTTCTTTTTGTTACACCGAAGCACAAGAAATTATAAACGTAATACTACTACTACTACTACTACTAATAATAACAACAACAGCAGCAGTAGCACTAAAAATACTACTAATAACATTATTAGTAATAATGATACGACAATCGGCCGCAACGCTCAAACGGAAGCGCCCACCTGGCGATGACAGTAGACTGCCATTCAGCGTCTGCCATTTGTCCGCCATTCTGACAGAAGTGCAAGGCGGAGATCGAGAACAATCAACAGCGATTTCTTTCTTTTCCTTTTGCTCAGAATCATAATGATAATCAGTTTTTCGGCCGCCCGAAGATCCTGGCACGCGAATGCTCCACAAGCCTATCGATCATTACTACGCCCTACGGCCTCCACCTTCACGCAGACACACACACATATATATATATATATATATATATATATAGATATATGTATATAATATAAATATTTATATATAAATATATATATATATATATATATATATATATTCTAGACGCATATTGCTTGCGTTGCCATCAGCCGGTTCAGGCGTTCAATAGTTCACACGGATCTGTCAGGCGGTAGTGACGTCGTGTTCGACTTGTAGTAGTTCCAGTAGCCGAGGCAGAATCCGAGGTAGGTATCGGCGGCGACGGCAAAAAATGGAGCGATTCGTCCCCACCGTGCATTGACGGCGGGTGCGTTTGTGGCTGGATGCGGCAACAAGAGCATTCGGCGACAGTAGCTGAAGCAGTGGCGTTCGTAGTCGTACCCATCTATCATCCACCAACGCCTTTTTCGTCGTCCCGCTCGTTTTGCCGTTGTTGTTTTTGCTCCTGCTGCTGTTGTTTTTGTTGTTGCTGCTGCTGTTGCTGTTGTTGTTGTTACCGTTGCTGTTGTTGTTGCTGCTGCTGTCGGCAATGCTGTTGCTATTCTTGTTGGTTTATTGCTGTTGCTACTGTCATGGCCGAGTTGTTATTGTTGTTGTTGTTAGTGTTGTTGTTGTTGTTGTTGCTGCAGCTGTTGTTACTGTTGCTGTTGTTGCTGCCGCCGTTGTTGCTACTGTCGTTACTGCTGTTGTTATTCTTGTTGGTTTATTGCTGTAGTTACTGTCATGGCGGGGTTGTTGTTAGTGTTGTTGTTGTTGCTGCTGCAGCTGCTACTACTGTTGTTTCTAATGTTCTTTCGTTCTTGCTTCGACCGCTTGCTTGGCGCTCGCTTTGGTTTTTCCTGTGTTGCTTCCAGTAGATAAATGGATAGTCGGATAGACAGGTAGACGCAACTGTTCGTCGTTGGTTCCGTTTCTTGGGACAGGTCGACAAGACAAACAGACGACAAAGTACACACATATGCATGCATACGTACGAGCGAAAAGTAATATTGCTCGGTAATTGCTAATATAAAGTAGTTTCGGACTACTGGAATTATGTACCTATCTAATAATTAGAAGCTGCATTGTATCAAGCGCAATAGCAAATGTAAATAAGTAGTCGAGAAGCAGAAGAAATGAAGAAGCAGCTTTAGCAGCAATATTTGTAGCAATTATGCTCTACTCTTCCAGAGCGCGCAATGAGCCCATAACATGTTGTGTCCGTGTGTCGAGTTCAGGGCTCTCTTCCAGGACATCACATAAAGACAAATACACAACTTCAGTGAACGAAGCGACTGCTTTACGACGAGGTTTATCCAGTGACGACACATGATATTCGTCTTGTTCGACACATGAATTTGTGTCGTCGTCCTCGGTCTGACCTGTGCAAGCTCGCGCACGAGCTTCGAGCAAGCAGATCACACGTGCTCGATCGAACGTTCGAACGTTTTCCTCCGACTACTTAGCATTACATGGCAATGTCAGGGGTCTAGACGACCCCTGATATTCGTAGCGGGGGGGGGGGGGGGGGGGGCTTGTACGCAAATGACCTGAGAACAGGCTTTCAACGCAAGATGTCCGGCCGTATTGTGCGGCAAGGTCCAAATTAGGTCGAACTCGTATTGCACTACTCTACGACAAATCGAGTGCCTGTTTACGTCAGCCGGACAAGCCACCGCGAGTAAACGACTAGTAGCGTCGGTAATAAATAGGTTTACACTATGATGTTCTCCAATTTGCAGCTATCGACAAACACCAAGACGCACACATAAGACACAACACGACAAACAACCAGTGTTGACTGACGTTAACGCCACTCATATCGCACTACGCCAGTAGGACCAGCTGATGTTCGAAACGCTTGATAGGAGACTAACTCACCTAAACCCAATTGTGAGGCGTGAATGTGCGCTAGTATTTGCTCGTGCGTTGGTTCAGCCCATGAAAGCGGCCACAATGGAAACATTGCACTTTTTTTCTGCAGACAGCCAAAGACATAATCTGTCCGAGAAACTGAGTATTACGATCGACGGATGCGTGTAAGCTTTCACCGTGTGACTATACGGGGTTATTATTATTATTATTATTATTATTATTATTATTATTATTATTATTATTATTATTATTATTATTATTATTATTTTATTGTTTATTGCTGATCATACAATTGTGAGGTCTGAACATGTATTAATTTACAATTAAATATCTCGGTGGCAGTCTCTTCCTCTCAACTGCGCACCGCCAGCGAGAGCAACTGCCGCAGGAACTCGCTCTCTCGTCGGTCGCCTGTGTTCTCCTGTATCCGCTCGCCAAGCTCTTTAATGAATCTCCTTGTGCCTTTACTAGCGGGACCTAGTGTTTCCATAGCGATAGGCACGACGTAGTATCTGGGTTCTAAGTCCCTGTACTTTCGTCTTTTTCTCGATCTGCATTATTATTATTATTATTATTATTATTATTTTCCATTGTTGCATAATAATAATAATAATAATAATAATAATAATAATAATAATAATAATAATATTATTATATTATTATTATTATTATTATTATTATTATTATTATTATTATTATTATTTACTTAATACAATTGTGAGGTATGAACGTTTAAATCATGTTTATCCTGCTCTGTTCGCTTTCTGTCAGTCCATGGCGCCTATAATGGAAGCCACGTTCCCTCTACACACGGCCAAAGATTATTACTATTATTATTATTATTATTATTATTATTATTATTTTTTTTTTATTATTATTTATTTAATTTTTCAGTATTTCCCTACAATTGTGGGACCCAAACGTGTACCCGCGTAGGCTCACCCCCCCTTCTCAATCCATAGAGCCGATGATAGCGGCGGCGTTTCTCCTACACACTGCGAGCGAGAGTTGCTGACGCAGAAACTCGCCCTCGCGCTGGTCACCCGTGTTAGCACTAATTTTGACACCTAGGTCTTTGAGGAGGATACTTGTGCTCTTGCTGATCGGGCCCATCGTTTCCATGGCGACGGGTACGAAGTGATATCTCCTCCCCAAATCAGAGTATTTGCGTTTCTTTGCGATCTCGGCATGTTCAGCAACCCACCCTGACCTGATGGCGCTGTGCATCAGGTATGACGGAGCCACTGTACATGATACCGTGGCATCCCATACCAGGCATTTGCCGTTGGACCATGGCGGGATGGTGACGCCGTCTGGTCTTTTGTCGTCTTCGAAGCCCAATCTGGGCTCCAGGGTGCTTGGTATGCCGGCTCTACGAAGAGCCTTCTTCAGGATCGCGTTGATTTCCGCGCGTCAGGAAGCCCTACCAGGGCTTTTAGTGCAGCTCAAAGGGTGCAGTCCGTCCTCATCCACTGTTTTTCCACACGCCTTACACTCGTATGGCTCACATATGGGAGCGCCTATTCTCAGAGCGGCCACCATGCGGAAGGAGGTGTTGTCCAGCATGGTGCCCAGCTGTGATGAAGGAAGTGCTCTTAGGAAGCCACTGCTGAAAGTGTCACGGGCAGCTATGAATACCGCTCTCTCTGTCTGATAGAGGCCGCGTAGCACAACGAAGCAAGGTCTGCCACGGACCTTGGTCCCAATCGTCCTTCGCTGAGAGGAAGTGTGGCCCTTTCCCAGGATCTGTCAATAAGGGCCACGTTTAGAACTTCACTCAGTATCTCCTTTGCCACCTCGTCAAATGCTTGCAAATTATCACAGTGGTGGCCTGTGGGGGGACGTGCGTAGAATGTAGTTTAGCCTAGGTGATCCTAGGCTGTATCTCCATAGGCATAATGTAGCCTGTGCGTGCATCGCCAATAGCCGAGTTTTGATACACCGGAGGGCGTCCCGCTTATTATTATTATTATTATTATTATTATTATTATTATCTTAGCTCATACGTTGGCATTGCTAGATCGGCCAGATACGACCAACGTCGATAATCCGCGTGCGTATCTGTGCGTAGCACAGCATCTGTGCATGCTGCATGTCGCACGGCTGTGATAGTCAACCGAAGGACCATGCGGCATATCCTCCACCCGTTTCCACCGTGATTTCGACGATTTTGATCGCATGATCGACGTGATTGATGACAATGGTGGTGGTCGTGGTAATGATAATGATGAGGACGACCGGAACAAGCAGCAGGAAGAAAGGAATCATGACGTGACCTACCCTGCTGTTCGAGAGGCTGACGAGAAGGCTCGGTTCTTTTTCCCTAGCCAGTACTGGCTCGAGGAAATCGCGGCCCACAGAGTTGGTGCTCTGGCTTGTCTTTGGCAGGAGATCACTGAGGCAGTCGGAAAACAACAGGTCTACCTCGACTCTTGCTCTAGAGCTTGCGATTGCCTTCAAATGTTTACGCCATTTGTCATTCAGCAAATTATATGCGTAAGGCGTTCGCGTACGCGCATGACACCTCAATATTATTTCGTCTTGAGCCGACCAAACCTGGCGAGAATGTACGTACTGCCCTTGTATATATGGAAGAGGCTATTAAGACCTTCAACGTGTTTGGTCTTCGTGTCATGGCCAGCAATACCGGTGACCTGGTGTTGTTTTATATACCTCAGAGAACCATTGGTGTGCACCAGGTCATATTGGCGGGACACAATTTGCTTCGTCTCAGACGGTCAAATGTTTGGGTCTAAACCTGGATGAGACCTTAACATGACAGTGTCACCAGGCGGCTTTAGTATTCAAGTGCTATTTTATCGTTGCGCTAAAGGTCTATTTCTCAACTATAATATTTTGTTATTGCCGGTATTATTTCATGCCCTTCCAGTGTGGGGGAGAGGGCTATATAGGAATATCTTGTCGGGCTAAAATCTCTCAGGGCAATGTTCGACAGAAGGCGCAAAGATTCTGTAGCTAATTTGTTTGCCGTGTACGGACTGCCTTTGACTAATGAAATTCATTATGTGCGTGTTACCCCGTCTGTGTTCAAAATGATGAGAGGTAAGATTCCATTGGAAATCTTCTGCCCACTAGTCGCCATGGTGGTCAGCCGCTCTTACCGTTGCCCTATCGCATATGTGACACCCTTCGTTCTAATGAAACTAGCAGACAGTCCCTTGTCTGCCGCCCGCCGTCTATTTCGGGTTCCCTTTGTCGAGAAGTTCGACCACTTACGTCTGCGAAGGAACTCGCGAGTTTACCACTTAATCACTTTTTCCTAAACATATTTCGACCTATTCCGTCGACAGTACATTGACTGATCATTTACAGTGATGTGCCCGTCAACCAATTTTTTTTTTTAGATTCCCCGTAAGGCAATTGCCCGTGTACGGTTTTTTCATGTCATGGCTAATTTTAATCCACTCCGGCATTTACCTTGTCTAAATTGAAAACCGGCAACATCAACGACTTGCCCGACTCGCGGCTTCGTTAGCAAGAATTTGCTGTTCGTGGTCATGCAGATACAGATGCAGGGTAGTAGTAGATCGACGACGATTGCGTTCGTTCGCCTAAACAAGGCGAATCGAGTCAGGAGAACGATCAGGCAGGAGACAGGTACATAACCGATCCGAGGCTCATGTATGTACATTTGTTTGTTGGCCTGTCATAGCGAATTGGATTCCGCTCACAGAGTGAGAGTGAGAGGAGATAACGACACAGGCACCGCAGCGATCATGATGGGCTGCTAATCAGCCGCGGCCGCCGGTGATGCCTCCGCAATCCAAAACTTGTGCGAATAGGGAAGACGTCCTTTCTTCCCATCGCTCTCCCCAGCGCCACGACAGTACAGCGACAGTTGACTAACGCAGAACGGATAGCAGTAACGATAGCATGAAAAGTATCCAAGCGTGTAATTGTGGGTATTACTGTTGTTGTCGCGGTTGTTGTTGTTGTCGTTGTTATTATCGCGGTTGTTGTTGTTGTTGTTGTTGTTGTTGTTGTTGTTGTTGTTGTTGTTGTTGTTGTTGTTGTTGTTGTTGTTGTTGTTGTTGTTGTTGTTGTTGTTGTTGTTGTTGTTGTTGTTGTTGTTGTTGTTGTTGTTGTTGTTGTTGTTTTTGTTGTTGTTGTTGTTGTTGTTGTTGTTGTTGTTGTTGTTGTTGTTTATCTCATGATTTGCATGCTCCTCCTACGCCCATGAACGACAACAGATACAGTAGATGGTTAACGGCCGTTGCTCCTGCTGCTGTTGCCGCTTCGGCTGCTACTGGTGTCGCCGCCATCACCGCCGCCGCCGCCGGTAGTGGCCGGTCAGCACGGTCCGCTGCGGTTAGCAACAAACGCGGGCGGCGTACTGTCACGACGTCCTGTGGCAACGGCGCTAAGACCGCACCCGGCGCGACATCGGCCTGAACGCCGGCGCTTTGCTGCTGCTGCAGCCGCCCATACACGACAGCACCAACACCAACAGCAACAACAACAACACCAAAACAAAAACAAAACGCACTAAAATACAAAATCGACGCTTCGCCGGAGCATGATGAGCTGCTGCTGCTGTCGCAATCCTTCTGCTTCGATCGATTTACGCGTAACATTACACACGGAAACAGCGGAAGCGATCGGCGTCGCTGGTTCAAACTCTGCCCCGCGCGGTAACGTGCAGTACACATCGAAGACAAATATAGCACAACGGCATATATATATATATGAAAAAAAAATATATATATATATGCATATATATGAATATATATATATATATACATATATATGAATATATATATATATATACATATATATGCATATATATGAATATATATATATATATATATATATATATATATATATATACCGGTAGTTCAATAAGTTCTTAGAATGAAAACCGAGAACTTTCCAAATCATGTTTTTAAATTTTTCTTATTCGATATACTCCCCGAGAAGCTCAATACACTTTTCCCACCGAGATTTCAGAGCTTTCATACCTCTTGAGTAGAATTCCGCGTCGTTAGACTGAAAATAGGCATTGACAGCAGCCTTAACCTCTTCATTGCTGGAAAAACGCTTTCCACCGAGACTATTCTTCAAATGTCCGAAGAGGAAATAATCAGAGGGGGCCAGGTCTGGAGAATAGGAGGGTTGTTCAATAAGTTCGAACCTCAGTTGGGCCAGTTTTGCCGATGCTTGCCGGGACTTGTGTGCAGGAGCATTGCCCTGGTGAAACGGGACAACCTTCTTCTGCAAAGCGGGCCGTTTCACGATGAGTTCTTGCTAACGGCAGTCCAACAGTCTTGCATAATATTCTCCTGTGATCGTTTTACAGCTCTCAAGGTAGTCGACCAGCATTATTCTACGTTGGTCTTAAAAAACTGTAGCCATCACCTTTCCGGTCAATGCCGTTGTCCGCACCCTCTTCGGAGGTCCTTCATCAGGTGCACACCATTGGCAAGATGCTTCTTGGGTCTCGGGAGTGTAGTGATGAACCCGGCTTTCATCGACGGTCATGAATCTGCACCAAAAATCCGACAGATTGTTCGACATCTTGGCCAAATTTTGCTGTAAAGCCAAAACAGGCGCGTCTTTTTGGCCTTGGTTGAGCAAATGCGGCAGCCATTTTGCTCTAAGCTCTTTCATCTTCAAGTTTTCGTGTAGGATAATGTGCACACTGCCTAAACTAATCCCTAATGCCTCCGCTATTTCCTTAATGTTCATTCGCTTATCTGTGCCAATAATTTTTCGCACTTTCTCTACGTTTTCCTCATCAGTTGCCGTTTTTTGGCCTCCTGGACGTAGTTCATCCTCAGTGCTCCTGCAACCTCTTTTTAACACATTAATCCAGTTGGAAACAGTAGCAAAACATGGCGCAGAGTCACTGTACGTCTCGTCTAACTCAATTTTTACTTGGGTCGCATTCCAACCTTTAAAATAAAAATGCTTGATAACCACTCGAAACTCTTTTTTCTCAATTTTTAAAAATCACGCCGATACGTTGCACGGGAAAAGCTATCAAACGAAATCGCAACGGCCAATCACCATAATATATTAAGTGCTAGCAGTCGAAAAGTTGCAGTTCCTATTAGCGGTGAAAGCGTGCCAAAATTCGAATTCTAAAAAGCTCATTCTAAGAACTTATTGAACTACCTGTATATTCATATATATGCATATATATGTATATCTGACTGCATACATAGACATAGTCATGAATATATATCCAAAGCTGACTTGCTTCACGGCGAACCTATATATAAACGAAAGCTCCTTGTGGCAGTCCTTCTCGACGTCAGGAACGCGTTTAACAGTCTGCCGTAGAAAGGAATTTTAGACACCCTAGGAAGAAAAGCGGTCCCTTTATTTCTCGTAAGAGCCGTTTCAGGATACTTAGAGGACAGAAAAGTTTTTAACGGCACAGTAGAGATAGACATGACTGCAGGAGCTCCTCAAGGGTCAATCCTGGGACCCCTGCTCTGGAACATAACATATGACGACGTCCTGAGACAAGATCTCCCAGAGGAAGTAGAAATGATTGCTTATGCGGATGACTTAGCCATAATTTCTCAAGCAAAAACAGAGAAAGAACTAAAATTAAAGACAAACATGGCTATCTGGTCCACAAAGAGATGGATGGATAGCGCTGGGCTACAAGTTGCCCCGGAAAAGAGCGAGGCCATCGTTCTGACAGGCAGGAAGAGAGTAGACAGCATGAAACTGATGGTGGCGGGCCAGGAAATCAAGCAGGTAACAGAGGCCAAATATCTTGGCGTCCTACTAGACAAGGATCTCAGGGGGACAAATCACATTAGAAAGTGTACGGGCAAGGCGGCTAAAGCGGCTAACGCGATAGGCAAAATTCTGTCAAACTTACACGGCCCGCGGGAGTGCCGGCGACGACTGCTAATGTCGGTTACCGAGTCTATGGCACTTTTCGCGGCGCCAGTCTGGCTGCAGAACACCTTGAAAACGAGAACGGCAAAAACAGCCTTAAGAAGAACGCAGAGAACAGCGGCGCTTAGGATCCTGCAGGCCTACCGCACGGTTAGCACGAACGCAGCTCTGGTACTGGCTGGCTCCCTACCTTGGGACTTGGTAGTGAATGAAAGGAAAAGTATATGGGAAGGAGGGTCTGAATCTAACAAAGAAGCTGAAAGTGAAAAGACGATACGATTGTGGCAAGAAGAATGGGATGCCATTCCCGCAGGCTCATTGGGTTATTCACTTCGCCTGCTCATCCCGGACATAAAGAAGTGGATTGACCGCCCGGCGGGAGAAATGAACTTTTTCCTCACGCAGTGTCTCACTGGCCACGGTGATTTTCAAAGTTATCTATTTTGTATAGGCAAAGCTCCCTTGGTAACCTGCGTGCACTGTGAAGACGGCATCGACGATGACCCCGAGCACACTCTCTTAAAATGCAAGGGACTAGAGCAGGCAAGGACAACCGCCATAGTACTGCTACGATTGAGATGGGCCAAAGAAGCAGGAAAACAAGGAGTCGGGATACCAGACCCGCCGGAAAGTAACATGAGAACGTTTGTAGAGCACATATGCAGCACAGCATCGGCATGGAGGCTGGGCGAGGAAATGGCAACTGCGGTGATGAAAAAGAAAGCGGAGCTTGGCAGGTACAGAAGAGAACGGATAGCGCTTACGACATCAACAGATGACGTGGCTTGTAATCAAACGGGTTCGCAGGTGTTGGGACAAGCACGTCGGACTGGTGGGGGAACCCGTGAGTGACCTCGGCCAAATGATCCGTTAGGCGCTCGCCACTTCTCCTAATGGCCCATAGTACTGTTCTATGGATATCTGGACCATTAGAGAGTGAAGCTTAAGGGGGGAGGTATGTTTAGTGGGTAGTGGTCTTGGCGGACCAACATCCAACCGCCAGGGTCGAGCTCCACACTGCTCTCGAGAGCGGAAATAATCCGTACTCGAAGCGTGCGTAAATGCATTCACCCTCCTCCATAAAA
The DNA here is from genome assembly GCA_003439945.1 of Dermanyssus gallinae. Classification (NCBI taxonomy): domain Eukaryota; kingdom Metazoa; phylum Arthropoda; class Arachnida; order Mesostigmata; family Dermanyssidae; genus Dermanyssus; species Dermanyssus gallinae. Next base: position 132,723 of record QVRM01000853.1, read on the forward strand.
AAAATATATATATATATAAATGTATATATATATAAATATATTTGATAAAGCGCACACTTTACACACTTACTGCAGACCTTAATCAGATCTCAAACGATTCACCAGTGCCCATTAATAAATACCGAACTCGCACCCCGCTCTCCTTCTTACCCCTCTCTCCCTCTCACCTTCAGCCCCATACTTAAACCAAACACGAGACCTGGTGCGTATTTTGTCTTTCTATATGCATGTGAAACATATTTTTCGATTACCGAATTAATTCTAGGAGTAAGAGAAAAGATAGATTTTGGTATACCATTGGACTACTTTCGTCGACAAAGGCGCATTCAACGCAACACTTAATTAGCAGCGATTTATTTAAATATGATTTATTTGTATAGCGTATTTAAATTAGCACCCGGAAGTGAACAATTATCTCCGCGTAAACGTGTAGTCACGGTTTCTTTAACCCAGGATTAGCCCAGTTCAGTAGTGTACCCCGACAGATGCTGCGTTTCCTCGTTGAATGTCGAGCGACAGTCTCTGACGTAAAAATTCCGATGCTCTCGAGTCGAAAGGTTAATACTTCTACCGACGCGCTGAATCAACTTCAGTGTAAGCGGGCCTGTCAATTAGCGATTCTTATTTAATTTTTTTTATACATTTGGACGGGATTCAACTGTCCGTGATTATAACTCCGTTAGGTACATCACGGGTTTTCATTGCAAGGAGAGCACTAAGTCTCTCTAAGAAACATGGAGAGCGAGAAAGAAAATAAAACGTGTTTCGGATTTTATATGCGACAATCGGTCCGACATTCAATATTTTTCTTACAAGGCTTAATAATTAAGTCACTTAAAACCTAATAATATTAATGGGGCTTAGATTTGAATAAATGGAGTACCCACATTTGAGTGAAGCTCTCAAGAACCCCTTCTGAATGTATAGAGGGCTGGGTCGCGGCTAAATTAACTTATAGGTATTCCTGCTGTGGTGTTTAGAAGTACAGGAAAAAAATATGAATAGTGAAGTATCCGATACGGCACCAAGACATCACAAAATTATGCATTGCCTACACGACACTTCCGCCGTCTACTAACTGAATAAAAAATAGCTGAATGAATATTAGTTTTACTGTATAACCGCGAGGACAACACCACATAATTGGGGATGACACTTTTTGAAGCGACGATGTAGTCATTCTCTGGACGAGCACATTCACCGAGGAGCATGCTAGGGGGCTGTGTTCTTGGAAAACGTCAAATATCCACACAAATCTCTTCTCTGTCACCTCTGAAGTAATTGTGATAGGGAACATCGAAAGAGTCCGACCGTTGGTCGTAAAGGATATTACTAGGTTCGTTTGATAAAAGCGCATAATATGCCCTGTACATCCTTACGTGTCATGGGTTCTTGTTCTTCATGCGGTTCTTTGTTTGCCGCATCGTGCTAGAGATGATAACGAAAAAGCGCATATCCGTTTAGCTTTAGCGGATAATCGTTTTACCACTTAGCTAGACGATTCACACTGTTTGGGAATATGTCCAGGAAGTGCCCCTTGCGACAGCTAGGCTTTCACAGGAGCCCATTCTGAGTCCTACGTTGTGATACAGTTTTGCCTACGACAAATATCTCGAAATATTGGTATTGCGTACGGAGTCGCATTAGTGAAATATGCGAATAACGATGCATTAAAAAACGGTGATACGACTTACGTTCCTAGCAGCAGGGAAAGTTTAAGCTCATATATAAGCGCTGGTTAGACAACCTATGTATATATATATATATATATATATATAAGTTGTCTCCATACACGGCTTGTTACTATTTGTTGCCGCTGTTGTTTGCTGTTGTTGCTTTCTTATTGGCGCTGGTGTCGTCGTCGTAAATGTGGTTGTTGCTATTGATGTTGATGACGTATACACGAAGCGAGCGGTTCCCCACCGTACCGAAGTTCCGAGTGACGAATACCTCACCTAACGTGGGATGCTGCGTTACCGGTAGTTCGTCGTGACGAAGACGACGACAACAACAACAACAACACCATCAACCACAATACCTTTACCGCGACTGGTTGTTAGTGTCTTCTCTGTAGTGGGTCGGTCGCTGCTCTGCTTGTGACAGGAAGTGCCAAAGGAAGACTACGGGGTTGTACTGCCGATCGGTGAGGGGAGGCAGGGAGGGAGGGGCGGGGGCATTCACCTACGGAATGACACTGGAAGGTCAGCCGGAGAGGAAAGGAACGATAGAAGTCCAAGAAAACAAATAATAATAATAATAATAATAATAATAATAATAATAATAATAATAATAATAATAATAATAATAATAATAATAACAAAGAGACGAAGACAGCGAAGCAGACGAGGAATCAATCGACATCATCGACGGAATGGATCATCGACAAACAATTCTGCAAACCACCACTGACGACGACGACCACTACCGTCACGATAGCTATAACGCCACTCGGTCCGAGGGCGGTCGGCGGTGCCACGCCGTAGACTGGTGCCGTCGCCAAGGCTGCCGCTGGCTTCATGATGCACACAATCTGCGTATAAGCTCAGTGCCTGCTTCTCCCTCATTCTTGCTTTCTATATATATATATATATACATATATATAGAGAGAGAGAGAGTTCTCTCACATTCCCCCTCTCGCGCCGTGCGTCTGTCTGTCGGTCGGTCTGGCTTGACGAAAACGCAGACACAACATCTCAACGCGAGCCGGCATTACTCAACAGTTAATCGTGATCGAACGTGGGACGTTGACTTCCGAGCGGATGGCAATATTAACATCACCATCATCATCATCATCATCGTCGTCTTCGATATTTTGCCGTCGTCGTCGCCGCATCCCGTTCGTTGCACCGTATTAACGTCGTGGACCTCGTCGGCGCGTTCGGCCTGTTTGATCTTATTCATATCGATACGGCTTTACTGGAACTGCTATAGTCGTCGTCGTCGTCATCATCATCATCAGCACCATTATCACCGTCGTCATCATTCATCATTATCATTAGTACGCCAGTTTTTACACACTGCCACAGTGTAGTATTGGTAGAGCAATACTAGTTGCAACAACAAAATACACTATAACTGTCTGGGCCGAATCGGCAGGCTTTTGGCGCGAGTGACCCGGGGTTGTGTTTGGTAACGCTACGCACAGTATATTAATTGTGCCTGTTTTATTTAAGAAATAACCATGATAAAGCCGTTCGTGACTGAATCTCTCACTTAAACGTAACAACAACTTTAGCATGTTAGCCATTTGCAACAGACCAAAAATACGTATACTACAGTATATATATATATATATATATATATAATGCAGCGATAAAAAAAAGCGGTGCAATCAAGGTTCTGACTGCAATTACTTCCCATAGTACAAGTTGACATCGCTAATGTATAGATTGAGTGCTCCAATGTGCCCGCTTTTTTTTCGAAGAGTTTCTAATCGTAATTTCATTGGGAAGCCGCGAGGACAGGTCCAGCAATTGGATGATTCGCGATAGACTTTCCGTACTTCAGCAGCGACGTATTCGCAGGTAGGAATTTCAGAAATAGTCTAAAATTGAGCATACAATCTGTTGCAGGTAGCGCAATTGCTATGTTTTAGAGTTAGTTTAGTGTTGTTGGCGGTGTTGTTGTTGTTGTTACTGCTGTTGCCGACGGCGCAGTTGTGGTTGCTTCTATTGTTATTGTTAATGAGTATTGTTTCCCTTGTTGCTGCCGCCATTGTCGTGATCGATGCAGTCGTTTTGACCGTTCGTTAAAAGCAATGCAAAGCTAGTCATGCGCGTATTTTATGACTGTTGTTGATCGAGTCGTCTTCGTCACTGTTGTAGCCAGCTATTGTCGTTTTTGAGATACTAACATTTTATGAATACATGTATTGTAAATGTGGCCTGAGCACTTTGTTCCACGTTTTATTTTAAATATTTAAAATCGTTTCAAGCGTTCCTGAGAACATGCACTGCTTTGAAATTATGCGTTACCACGTCTGGTGTGGATCTCAACCAACAGATCAACAAACCAATAATCTTATAACGATCCCTCTATTAAAACTCCGTAAATTTACGTCGTAATGTTTTCATGTTCAAGTTCTAGAATAGAATAGAAAGCGCCTTAATTTTCCAAATAAAGGGTGGAAGGAGGCTCGTAGGCGATGACGTCCACGAAGCCGCTTTGTTGTGCGATTCTCTGGCTACACGCCAAGCGAACATATTATTGATTGTTTTAAGTCTTGCGATACATTTTGATATAAACATGATTTGGCTTCTGCGACTGTTCATTGTCACATCAAAGAAACGGTCGATAAGATCAGCACTTGTAAGTTGCGATAGTGCTCGCGCATCTTTGCTCCTCAATAAAATCGATAGCGACGGAAGGTTTACAGCATTCGCCTCGATATCACATCTTCTATAGAGCTTTTTTAGGAATATTTTTTGTGAACACCTTCAATCATGCCTATGCGCTTGCACAAGTATGGGCTCTAGACGGGTGAGCAATATAAAAGTCTGGATAGCGTAATTGCTTTATACAGACAAATGTACACATTTGGGTCCTTGACGATAAAGCAACGGAACAGCATGCTCACAAGTATAGATATTGATTTGACTTGGTTTCTTAACTGTGCAGAAAATGTGAGATCCGTTGATATTTATGCGCCAAGATCTCGTGCACCATGTGCGGTGGACAATGTTGTCCTATTGAGCTGATACCCCGGATCGACAGAAGACTATAGCGCAGTATGCACGCTCTATATGCAGCTTCTTTGAATTCCTAAATATTTGCGTCTGTCTAAATAAAAGTAGTAATGAAGAAATTCATGTAATGCTTGCATTACTAATAATACAGTGTTGTTGCTCGGCTGGGCGTGTATTTCGTCAATGAGTTGTTGTTCATATTTAGTTTTATCGTATTCGGGCGTCGCTTGTTTTTATTGTAATCGGGCCAGTTGTTCTAGAGCGCTACTGCCCGTGAACATAAAGAAGAGTAAAATAAATATTATCCTATTTAACAACGTAAAGTTAAGTCGCTGCTAGTTAAATAAGAAGAATGATGAAAATGTGGCTTCCAAATATTAATAAATGTAAATCTTAGGTTTAGTCACTCCCATTGATTTAGGCGAGTTTGCGAGTTAGACATAGGAAATAATCCATACAAAATGGAATCTTGGAATTAAAAAACTTCCGGCGTTAAGACTCTTCTCTACAGGATTTCTTTAGCACGGCGATAGATAAATCTTTCGCAAGGGCCGTTTGTAACGCTGTCACTAAACTAATGTGGATTCGTACCCCGGAAAGAGTCTCTGTATGCTAACGTTTGTGCATTCGGTCTGCAAGGATGCCGATTAGATCGTTGTCATTTGCGACATGTCAGGAGCATGTATATATGTCAGCATTAAGAAAAGATGACACTTTCTTGGGGCGTCTGTTGGCTTTTGTGCTTCGTAATTCCACAACAGATTTGTTATTGAAAAACAGCCTACATAAAATTGCAACAGTTTTAAGCAAAGCCGAAAAAGTGCCACAAGGGGCCAAAAAGGGGTGTGAGACACATTGGACACTAGAACAAGTTGTTTGTAACGTCATATATGGGCAAAATCCGAAAAACATAATTGCTGGCCCTATGAAGTTCTAAGAGGCAATTTTAGAGAGAGAGAGGGGGGGGGGGGTCACACATACCAGGGACTGTCTGACTGTGTTTGATTGAATATAAATTTTAGGCTCAGCACTTCTAAAGCATATCCTATGCAGCTGAAAAAGGTGCTTGACATTTCTCATGAAATGTCTTGTATAGGTAACAAATGTATAAAGTATCTCTCTTGTAGAAACAACTAAACAAGCACAATTTTCACTGCCACTACGGTTTTATGCATTGGCCGACGGTCACGTTGCCTTGGGCGCTCTCCATCTTATTGTCACTGAAAACACAAACAAAATTGCTTGAACAAGACAAATAAACATCTTTGAAAAGAAAGATTACCACGTTCTGAAAGCGACTGGTAGCCGCCGGCAGGTGTGATGCCCATCATTATCGTGCGGTAACGAATAACAACCAATATCCACTGATATCAGCCCTGTCGTAGTAGCCCCGTTGTTGGGTTACTAAAGAATGGAGCGGAGGAGGTGAGGCGATTCGGTTCAATATTGATACCGAGTGGCCAAGATAAGCCAAGGGTCGGCGAAAACGTCCGATGCTTAAACGCTAGCTAACAATCTCAACTTGTAGCGCTAAGATAGCACAAAAAAATAAAAATAATAATTATGCTATGTAATCGATAGATCATGATCTAAGTCATGTGGGACGTGCTATTTATCCGATGCAAAGATAACGTCTGCTTCACGAGGGTATGTCAAAAGTTGCAGTCGATACCACCATAACCATAACGTATGGCCAGATAACACAGAAACGAGTGATGCTGGTCTTTTGTTTACAGTAAATAGAGCACAGAGAACAGGCGAATCGACCAAAGAAATAAAATGCAACAACGGAGCATTCTTTACACTGATCGAACAACGATCAACGTCGAACAACGATCTTATGCGGCCACTACGTGATCATGTGAACACCATTTAGAAATGATGCAGACTTTTCGAGCAGATCTATCAGAATTGACAGCTAGAGGAAATTCGTAGTGTTTACCATTTTTCCTGATATCCCCTATAAACAGGCTCTTATGGCTGAGATCAGTAAACGCCCTAAATGCATCTTAACGTAAAAACAAAGACACATTTATTGTGTGTTTATATGATGCTAATGATGATACTGGTTATGGGTATCATCTACGTACTCACATGTTGGGGTACCCGAGAATTTTGCGCGCTAAGTGTGTGGGCCTAACACAAGTCACCGACCGCTGGAGATGCCAAAGCCGCGGGCAGACGGAGGAAAAATACACGCTTCGTTACCTGCCAGGCAGTGCAGATAAATAAAACCGGCAGGCTGGATTAACTGGCATCAGCGATTCGGCGTTATTTCGAGGGGCCTCTGTCATTAAGATCTTTGCCGTGGCGGCAGGAAGAGCAAACGATATCGCCACCTACAAAGTGAGTGACCAATATCACGGTGCGTTGTACTAAGTTTTAACGCAGACAATGGTCCGGCCGCTAACAACGAATAATGCAGCATTGAAGGGAAACGGGCATCCCTTGTTCGAGGTACTTCAACGCACCGAATTGAACTATAACGCCTTCAACGCCAATAACAAGAACAGTAACAATAATAGCAACAACAACAACAGCAACGACAACAAAACAACAACAACAACAATAAATACGAGGACAGATTTCACACCAACTACTACAACAACAGCGATGCTGATAGCAATACCTGTTGCAGCAGTGAAAGTTTTGACTGGGGCATCAGACAGACAGATGTAGAATTAGCAAAAAGGGCAAAATAATACTAATACCAACAACGTGTGGATAAAGTACAGCTGCTGCGCAAGGTACGATTAGCAGAACGGCTCGACAGTGTATTGCAAATGGGAGAATTTCACGTTCCACAAGGGCAACTACGGATAACGGAGTAGAGTGACTTTGTTGAGTAGAGAAGGAAACGAAGAGCAATTGAAGCAGCAAGCGTAGAAGGGCAGGAATAGTGGACTGATGCTGACTGTGACGATGATGCTAATAATGTTGACCATAATGCGAGCCGTGACATTTGATGACATCTGCGAATCGGAATAAATTTGCCGTAGGGCTGACGGCGGTTGAATATCGACTCGGCGTTGATTTCCTTCTAAGGAGGAAGGAAGGAAGGAAGGAAGGGGAGGAGCCCGTAAACTGATCCGATCAAATTGAAAAGAAACGCGAAAACGACGACAACGACGACCGTCTGCGTCGAACAATAGACTGGCATGAGCGAATGAGTGAGTGAAAGTTATGTATGTGTATCTATATATAAGTTCTATGTGTGTGTTTTGCCAGGTTTGTGATTGCCATCCACCAGCACACAACAAACTTTTCCTGTTGTTCCTCGCCCTCCCCCGCCTTCGTGCCCTGTGAATAGCGGGGGGCGACCCCTGACCCCATCTGGACTCTGCAAGAGAAGACAATCAAACGCCACCAGTCGCTGAACAGCCGGTGAATGACGCTGCCGTCTGGTCGCAGCGACTGGTGGCCATAGACGAATACAGACAGGCCACGGCGGTGCCACGTGGTCCACTTTCGAGGATGATTTGGCGGGCAATCGAAGCAAATAGCGGGCGTGTACCGGGCGTGCTGCTGGATGATCGTCCGGATGATCCAATGCGGACTATGCGGCATATAACGGTAGGGTGGACGGAAGGGAGGGGTGTGGGGTAGGTGGAATTCCCACCCCACCCTATACCTCCTTCAACCCCACCGGGGGAAGAAAATGATGCGAGAGCCGTACTTCTATGGCAAGGTAGTGCCGGTAGCGGTGGTGGTAACAGCAGCAACAGCAGCAGTAGCAACCGCCGCCGCCGCCGCCGCAGCAGCATCATCATCATCATCAGCACGCTCGAGATGATGGTATCGCGCGTAAACACTGGAAAAGCCATCGTCTCTTCAGTGGAACAAACGAGCATGTCGAACTAACGCCACGCCACATTAAATGGTCAGGCGTCAACGCGCCACAACGAACAGAGCTACAAACTTTTCTTTCCTCTGCAGATCACGACAAAGCAAAATATATATCTACTACTTCTACTACTACTACTCCTGGCTAGCGTCGTTTTCTCGGAAGTTCCGGTCGGACGCTAAGACATGATTACTAAGACACGCTCGCAACGTCTACCTGACGATGCAAGCTAACTAACGTAACGTAATGTAACAACACCCGTTAGGGCCACTTCGATTCTGCTCGTATTTCAATCGTCCCGAGGACGGTTTTCCGGAACTTTCGACGCTGAATAGGGAGGGATGCGTCGGATGTCAACGCCTCGACAAACCTACCCATGAGCGTTGAATAGAAGCAGTAAGTGAATAATAGAGACGATTCCTACTACTCACTTAGCGTTGACGATTCAACTAGCGATGGGCCTGACTTGATTGCGAAGATTACTTTCGGGCTCACTAAATATAACATGTATAATTATTATATATATATACGAGATATACTCGTATATATATATATTTATATATATATATATATATATATATATATATATATATATATATATATATATATATATCAAAAAGTTTGTTGCATCATCCGTCTACAATTTAAAATACCTTGGGCCGATGAGAGAGGCATTTTTCGGAAGTAATCAAAAATAAGTATCATGTGGATTGGCTTGGAATGGCTTCTATAGCAGGTCGCACAACTGTAACATGTCAGACCCTCCAGTGGCAATGGAGCAGAACGAGTACCGTGCTGTGATTAAATATGTTTTTTTTTAAGGCTTAACTGCAACGGGAATTAAAGTCTAGTTGGATAGGTACAAATAAGCTGCGTGAAAAAGCAGCAATTAGCTTTATTGCAGTACATCAAATGCTTATTATGCGTGAACAAATTAAAGTGGCTAATGACGTTACGAGCTAACAACTGAGCAAAAACGGATACGCGTGTCAACTTCGGAAAGCAATTTGAAACTTCTAAAACGAAATCCAAAGGGTCTTCGGGGGACTTGGATCTACCACATCATTCTAGAACTGGGTGATGCCACCAGGGAGTGGATCGCGCACGGCGAACGATTTTAGCAGGGTAAAGAGGCACATCTCAGCCGCAAAGGTTTTGGTGCTTGTTTTTCGGGATGCAAAATGTATTCTGTTAATCAACTGCCGTTTTACAGGAAAAGTGATAACTGGAGAGTACTAGCCAACACTCTTGAATAAGCTGAATTAACGTCTTTATAGCACTACGACACGCGATGCGGAAGAGGACTGTACTGTTTCACCAGGACAATGTGCCCGTCAACACGTCGCTTTTTGCTATGGCCAAATTACGCGAATTAAAGTTTCAATTTGTCGGGCTTTTCCCGTATTCTTTGCAAGTGGCCCCGTGCGACTATTCTATGCTTGAAGACCTCAAGAAGTCGAAGACATGAAAACCACTTCTCTGGAAAGAGAAGAGAATCAGAGCAACAATGTTCGGAGACGAGTATTATTGGTCGAAAGAATCGTAACATTTTCCTCGTGGTATAAAATATATTGATTAGCAGTAGACTAGATGTGTTGAGCCTGGAGGGAACTGTACTGGACAATAAAATATACGTGGTCTTTTTGGTCCGTCTATTACTAGTATTCCATGCAATATATAGAGAGTGAACGGTCTCACCCTTATCCCCTTTGAAAGGGGAAAAGCGCTTATTTAAGATGCGACGATCACCGACACGCTCGCTCCATCGAACCTGGAGGCCAGTGCATCTGCCGCTGGCTCGACGGCACGCAAGGCGAAACGTCTAAACCCCAACAAATGTGCCCAGAGTTCATTTTCGTGCCGCTGGTATTCGAGACACTCGGGGGACCCGGCCCTGAGGCACGGCGGCTTCTACAGAAGATTGGCAAAATATATTGAACTGACGACAGGGGAAAAAAGAGCTCTTGACTTTCTACTTCATCGGCTATCTCTAGCGGTGCAGCGCGGCAATGCGACAGCAACAATGGACACAAGCCCTAGTGCTGTAACCTTAAAAGTAAATCATACATTTAATTTGCATACTCAATATGCTCACTTAATAAGATGTCAATATTCCCACTACTGACAAGAGGGCACCACAAGAAGATTTACTGTTCAATTAGATGCTAGGTTGCTCGTCGGAAGAGCCCTTGCGTTTGACAAATGATAGGATGGAACCAATAACCCGAAAATATTGCAAGCACATGTCCGTCAGGCTTATTCGCTTCCTTGCAATTATCGGGATCTTTTGCACTCAGTGATCTATAAAAACGCGCTAATGGAACGTCTCTCAGACATACTACATATTGAAGTATTTTATAGATGACTATAAAATGCCTTTCACTCAAGTATCGCGAGTGATACATTTGAAGGAACTTACCAGTCGCACAAGACTTCCATCCAGCCGATATGAGTCACTACAAACGAGTCTTCCACATCATCTGTATTTCGTCGTTGCTGCTCACCCTTGTATAATTTCTACAACGCAATAAATTCTGATTTAAATAAAAAAAATTGTATTACCTTGATAAATACATATATATATATATATATATACACACATATACACTGGCCAGTCGGCCTCATTCGGTCAGTTCTCTATGCGCCTTGGTATACCTCAGGAATTTGTAATGGGGTCTTTCCTATTTATACTTTATATCAATATAGCTATACGGAGCCTAGATAGGTTCTCCAGTATACGTGCGGTATATTATGTTGATGACTGCACTCTGCTTGCCCCCTTACCTAAAGGTAACCTGCGAACTGGTTTTGCTATGGCGAACAAAGCTTTAGCAGTCTTCTGTAATGCTTTTTGCAACCTTCGTATGAAGATCAACGCCACAAAAACCCAGGCTGTACTTTTCCGGACGTCCCACTCTCCCATAACCTTCTCCAAGGGCGACTTAATTATGGATGGTACCCTAGTGGAAAGCTAGACGTGCTATATTTGGTCTGCGACTCAGAGAATTAGTCGGCTTCATACTTAACAAGCACAGTTGTTTTAATGTGAAGCAGTGGATATGCTTCCGAGCTGCCATTTTTGTTTACAAAATCATCAACACTCTTACAGATGCTGGCGATTTTTTCCAGACCATACCCTCTATTGCTGTGCCATACCCCTTCCGAAACAGACGACCTTGCATAGCCATTACTCTTCCGCCAACACGCCTTCTTGAAAATGGATCACGTCATCACTAATTTATTGTTTGGAATATAATTCCTCTTGCCATTGCCGCCATTTCCGATCATTCGGTCCTTAAGAGAAGCCATAAAAAGTTTGTTTGTTCCTTGTAGTTTTCTTTTTTTGTCGGCGTCTCATCTTGTTAACGATATCAGTTTTACCTTTGATTGACTTTACTCTACTCAAAGGTACTGCACTATCATTTAATTTCCGCACATGATTTCTATTTTGATAATGAATTGTCATGCTATTATTATTATTATAGTTTTCCTTTATTCTTTCATATATACATGTGAATGTTTAAATCCACGGTGCCGATGGCTCACTCCTCATCTATCACGCGTGTCCGAGTGGGAGTCTTGCCCGACCCCTGACGCGAAGACGCGGGTCCATCCAGTCTTTCATAGTTCCGAGCACCGAAATCGCGTTGCCCCTCTGAATCTCTAGGGAAAGCCGTTGGCAGATGAAAGTGCCCGCCCTCTTGTCCATCGTAGCCTGCTGTAAAGCGTCGCCAACCTGAAAAATTAGCGTCGTTGTGAGGGGCCCAGCGTCTCGAATGCGAAGGGTGAAAAGTGGTACGCCCGGCCTAAGTTCGCATACTTTCTTATTTTTGATGTCTCGGCGCGGGAAGCGGCAGTTCCTGGGCGAGAAGCGCCGGGACCGACAAGGGAGGGGGTCAGAAAGTCGGTCACCGTCGCATCCCACACCAGGGAACGACCCTTGTAGAAAGGTATCAAAGTCAGGCCGTCGGGCCGCTTGCCATCGTCTCTAGAAAGACCAGGCAGTTCCAGGACGCAAGGGGACTTTCGCAACGACCTTGCAAGCATGTCATTCAGAGCGGTGCAACGTGGTCGCCGGCCCGCCGAGTGAGCGCAGGACAGGCCGTGTCTGGCCAGGCGTCCGACAGGCTCGCCACAAGTGCATCTGTGTGGCTCTACCGAATCGGCTCCCAGTCTCAGGCCAACGCAGATCCGGGTGGATTGGTCGTCAAGGCGGGTACCCAATGAGTCAGCGGGGAGTCCGTGTAGCCAGTCGCTCGCTCCTGGGCGAGCGACGGCAAGGAGGCGCGCTCTATCCTGGTCGTCACCGCATTCTTCAAGCAACTCAGTAAGCGAAGATTCGTGAACCTTCTCGGCCCAGGCCCTCTGGCAGGCAAGTCTATTCATATCAGGCGATGAAGCTTGGAGTCCAGCCGCTATAGCGTCGCGAGTTGCCTCAAACAATGCCCAAGCCCCCGGCGGGAGCAGCCGTTATTATTATTATTATTATTATTAATTTTTCTTTTTCTTTTGACGCAACGAGCACATGATCTTCGTTCTAGGGCCTGGGCAACCTCCGCAGTACAGAGGCTGTATGCTTTCGAGTGTATTTGCAAGTACTCATGAATAAAGCTATGTGTTTCATTCATTCATCCGAATGAGAGTACGCGGTGACGTTCCGTACGAGGCGCCGAATAAAAAAAGGGATGTTTTTTTGCAGCGGTCTCGCAGAAATCTTGATGACAAAATACAACAACACCAATACGTTAATAGCACCAATTCATGGGTTGTAGTTTTTGTTAATGCTGCTGTTGTCGTACGTCTCGACATTGTAACGACCGTTGTTGTTGTTGTTGCTGCTCCTGCTTCAAATGGTTTTATGTAGGCTGCTGTTTGTATTGTTGTTGTTGTTATCATCATTGTCCTTGTTGGCGGTCGGTGTTGTCTCTGCGTCACCGGGATTTGCCGCACGAAATCACTTCCGCAGACGCCGTCGTCGTCGTCGCCGGTTTGCTGCCTACCGGGTGACCGATCGGTCACACCACGGTCGATGACATATGGCTTTTTCCTATTGTATCGCACTGGCTGAAATGGCGTCTTCGGTATAATATATTTATATATATATATATATATAATCCTGGGTGAGACCTAATACATACACAAACAAACGCATGGGACAGATGTTCTTTAAATGGTGAAAGGAATATATTCCCTATGCTGGCCTCTCAAACCATCTATGCGGTCATAGATTTGGTGATACGGCTACATTTTGAAGATTAAATAATAAATCACATTTTGAAGATGAGTGTTACCTTTATAAGTTGCGATCGTTGTCGTCGTCATCGAAAGTGTGTATTTATGTAACTGAATGCCCGAATGCGTACTTAGCTAACGCATTCGGAAGCCCATACTTAAAACACATCTACGTCTTTAACATAGGCAGGCATTAAGTAACCTTACTAGATTGTATTCGCCGGCTTTTTTGCCGATCTGTACTAATTCTAGACAACTGAGGATTGAGAACCTGGTTACAAATTATTCCAATTCTGTATATTTCTCTCTGCGGTGGTTGCGATAGAAATAATAATAATAATAATAATAATAATAATAATAATAATAATAATAATAATAATAATAATAATAATAATAATAATAATAATAATAATATAATAATAATAATAATAATAATAATAATAATAATAATAATAATCATCATTTCTTGTGGAAATTCTGTGGAGAAGGATGGCCTCCGCCCATTGAGCTGCATCAAGAGCCAAGGCCGGGCTCGTAAGCGCACCGAAATAAACGCGGTAATTCAAAGAGCATGCTGGAACCCAGACTATAACTCCACGACGATAGAATTCCCCGACGGTGTCACCATTCCGCCGTGAAAAATAGGCAAATGCCTGGTTTGGGATGCGACAGTCTCCCGCACAGCCGTTCCGTCTTATTTGTGCCATAGCGCCACCGAGGCGGGATGGGTTGCCGAACACTCAGAAAAAGAAAAGTGGCGTAAATACACAGAGTTAGAGCTGAGATATAATTTCGTGCCGATTGTAATTGAGACAATGGGCCCGGTCAGCAGAAACACAATCACGTTTATAAAAGACTTAAGTTATGGAATTCACGAAACGCCGGGCGTTCCGGCCCCGCGCCCCTTTTCGTTCTGTAAAAAATCACGAGGTATCCACCAAACCGATTTTTGGTAAGTTCGAGGCGGTAGCGAAAGATCTTATCGCAACCTTCTCATGGGCTACACTTCTTTATTTGTTGGTGTCTATGAACATCCTTTACGGGATTTGTCGTATAGAATTGGATGTCTAGCTTGACATGCTCCGTAACATGCACACACACTCCTTAGAGATAGGGCTTTATCCTTAACCGTATATTGAAGTTCTCCGAAACACTCTAATACATTAAATCCTAGCAGAAGTTAAACAAACCTACATGCTCGTGTCGTGTCTTCTCCTGACACCGTTGTTTGAGGGAGAATAAATTTGAGTTTTCTCGTCACCCTTCAATCAGTGAATTGAATTTTTACTCACGCGTTACTACTACACGGGGAAAATGCGAAACAGTCTTTAGGTTCTGTGTATAGGGTCAGTCAAGAATGTGTGTAGTGTGGGTTCAATCAAAGAGAGTTGACGAAGCAACGTGCGCTCCTCTGCACTGACTCTGTTTGCTGTCGATACTATGGCTCTCTGCAGTTGTTTTTCTCTCAGAAACTTCCTAACGAGCTGAGCATTTTTCTATCAAAAATAATTAACGGCACCCGCTTACTGACTTCTACGGTGCAAGTCTTAGATGTCTTAAAAGAACGAACGGGTCAATTCGTCAATTGATCAGACCTTTATACATTGTCGATAGATCAGACCTTCTTTTAGAGGCTGGACTCTACGAACAGCCGCGGAAAAATAGTCAAAACTGCAAATAAAAGTCGCAAAGAAACGTGATTCTAGAAAAGTAGACAGGAAAGCTTCAGGCTATTCGTTCATGGTTTAACCCATGATACAAATGTCACGCAGAACATTGAATTGACGAGTGGGTAGCGCTCAACGACATCGTTGGCAGAGCTCTTAGAAAACCTAAGATAACGTTTATGCTTGAGCCAAGAGGTGTTTTATGTTTGGGTAAGGTAATATTATATCTAATACGGCAACTAAACCCTTGCGATCTCACGGAAAGTGTCTAACCTGGAATGTGGCGGCGGTAGTACCATAGACGGCAGCATCCTCCTCAGCATCCTATCACAGCTCATCGGGTGTGTACATGATAGATAGAGGGACATGCCGAAGCAGTACTATCGTCGTCGAACTCGACACGGTCGTTCCCGAAGGACTTTTCAACTCAAGGTCAATTGTACAAGGGAATATACAACCATTTTGTGTTAGTGTAACCATAAATACCGTTTGAGGCAAGCACACTAATGTGTTATTAAATCGCGATTTTTAACATATTTTCATATTTAAGGGTTTAATGAATTTCCTCTCTCTCTCTCTCTCTCTCTCTATATATATATATATATATATATATATATGCAAAATAGCATTAGCTTCCTACAGGCTTGCGCGACGATGACGGTAGCGGTGATGGTGGCGCTGGTGGTGGTGATGGTGGTACTGGCGGCGGCGGCGTCGGATATTTAATTCCGGAGTCGCAAGCGGCGGCGACGACGACGACGACGACGACGGTAGCCGCCGAACGCGACGAACTCCTCATTCCTACAACACAAGAAATCCCTTCTTGATCGCTAACTAGCTAACTGCGATCATCAAGCTTTCACACGCGCACACCCACGCACACATACACACACAGAGACAGACAGACAGCCAGTCGGAGAGATATAGGTAGATAGATACATAGAGACGTTTTCAAGCGCAAATAGGCAAACAGGCAAACTGGCAGAAGGGCAGACGCTTTACGCGAGCGGCCGGGCAGGCGGAACACAATAACACGGCGGTGGCGTTCGCTGCATTGTGGCGAGTGGGCAGTAGCCAGCTCGTGGTCGCGGCAAAAAGTCACAGTCGGAAGGACGTAGTAACCGTAGTAGTAGTAGTAGTAGTAGTAGGAGTCGTAATCATGCAACAACAAAAAAAACACACATTTGTTTGACTGCATCAAAATGCGTAAAAAATCAAGCCAATCGTTTTTGCCTTGACGCTTGAAGGGCCGGTGGGGGGAAGGGGGGGGGGGGGGGGCAGGGGGGGCAGGGTGGACGGGCGTGGGATGAATGGTTGCGATTTGGTTTTTGATAAACCCTCGTACCCCCCCTTCCCCCCTCATTGCTCTCGCTCAAGGGTGGCGCGGGGGGGGAGGGGGGTTAGGGGGGTTGTCTCACCGCTGCCCGATGGTCCTGCTAACGGAGACCGTCATAATGCTACTGTTGATGTCGCTGAACGAATAACGATGTTGTTGTGGTTGCTGGTTGTGTGATTGTTATGGTCGTGGTGTTCATTGTTGATGATGGTGATGTTGATGGCATTCATGATAATGTTTAAGATGATGACGATGATAGTGGTGGTATCGATGGTATACATTTTGCTGATGTTGTTGTTGTTGGGGGTAATGATGATGATAATGGTGTTGTTGTTGTTGTTGTTGAGGAGAATTATGATGGTGCTAATGATATTGAATATGATGAAAACGTTGATGTTGATAATGATGATGATGTTATTGCCGTTGCTGTTCATGTTGATGATTACGATGACGGCGACGATCGTATCGTCGTAAGATCGGTCTACTGCCGCTCCAGGGTTGTTTGTGTACCATGAGCGCAGCCCCTGGGGGGGAGGGGTGGTGGTGGCGGCGGCAGCAGCAGCGGCGGCGGCGGCGGCGGATTCGCTTCCGCTCTACAGTACTGACTAGTGCGATGCCTGGCGCGGTTGAATGCCTGGCTGGCTGTTGGGGCGCGCGGCGCTGAGGGTGTGCGTCTGTGCGCCTGTGCGTGTGTGTGTGTGTGTGTAGACGAACAGCTGGCAGCTTACGCGGCGAAGGCTGGCATCCAGGCCAGGGCTCGTTTTGTATTTACGCGCGCCACCAACGCCGGCGACGTTGCCTCTGACGACGACGCCGACGCCGACGACGTCGACGGCGGTGGCAGCGGCGGGCAGACGTCCGTTGAGTGGTCGAGCGTCGCCGTTGTGGTCGTCGTCGTCGCTTTCGCTGACGAGCGTCCGTTGTTTTCCACCATTTGCGGTGGTTCTTCCTCCCCCCTCAGCTACAGCCTGGCGGCGGCGTCAGTCGACGACTGGCGGCAAAACTTGACTGTTGGCCAGTCTTGTTTTTTACTGCTACGTTTACTACGTCGACTGCTGTTGCTGCTGATGATGATGATGATGCTGTTGTTGCTGCTGCTGCTGCTGATGATGATGATGCTGTTGCTGCTGGTTATGATGTTGATGATTATTATGATCATGGTGATGCTAGCAATGATGATGTTGGTGGTGATGACGATGGTGATGCTCGCAATAATGGTGATGACGATGGTGATAATGATGGTACATGATGACGATGATGATGGTACATGACGATGATGATGATGATGGTGATGATGACGATGATGATGGTACGTCTCATGGTACATTATCGATGCTTAAAGACAGCAGACAGACGAACAGACAGACAGACACACAGCCGCCTAGCCAGCGAACCATGCGAACTGTTCTTCGTCGTCTTCGTCTTCGTCGTCGTCGTCATCGTCAGCCGTAAGTGCGGGAGGCAGACCAGCTGAAGAGCTGGAACGACAACGCCGCTGCTGCTGCTGCTGCCGCTGCTGAGGCGCGTCGTACAGTCCAACAGACGGGTGGGCAAAATAAAAGTGACACGGGCGACTGCGGGCAAACGGGCCTCTTGCGCAACAGCCGCAACAACGTACAACGGTTTGGTTTGTTGTTGTTCCTGCTGCTGCTGCTGCTGCTGTTGTTGTTGTTGCTGTTGTTGCTGCTGCTGCTGCTGTTGTTGTTGTTGTTGTTGTTGTTGTTGTCGTCGTTGTTGCTGTTGTTGACGTGCGTCAACCGTTGCGCGAGTAAAGTGAAGGACCCAGCGAGGGAGGGAAAAAGCCAACGAGCTGCTGCTAACGGGACGCGGCTCAACAGACTGACGAACGGACGAGCAGACGAACAGACGAACGGACGGACGGACGGACATACAGACAGACAGACACACATATAGACAACATCGCGCCGGCTCCGTGCGTTCTCGTACGACGGCACGAATCAAGTCCAGGATCGTCATCAGCCGCTAACTTTGAAGCCCCCGGTTTTCCTCTGTCCTCCTGTCTCGCCAACCCGTCGGCTACTGGCATCTTCGTTTTTCTATTGCTTTCAAATCAAACTGTTGCTATTACTGTAGTAGTGGCAGTAATAGTAGTAGTAGTAGTAGTAGTAAATCTTGGCTGAGGGTCGTCGTTAAATCCGTCGTTAAATCTTGGCTGAGGGTCAGCCAAAAAAATTAACCTTTAGTAGTAGTTGTTCCGGATCTCAGTCGAGCCCGGTGGTGGCGTGGTGGATTAAGTCTGCGCCTCCCAACCGGAGGAGACACATAGGTGTGCGGGTTCGAGCCCCACCGTTGCACATTTGTATTTATGGGGGTCCGTCTATAAAGCAATGTGAAAAACAGTTCCGTGGACGTTAAGTCTTGGCTGAGGGTCAGCCCGAAAACTTTACTTTTTAGTAGTAGTAGTAGTAGTTCCGGATCTCAAGAAATGGTATAACAGAGTACACGAAAACGTCACCTATCACCTGGCGCAGGTGATAACGGGGCATGGGTGCTTCCAGAAGTACCTGCACAGGATGGGCAGGAACAGGAACCCGGAACAGGGCAACTCTGGACCCTGCGTGCGTCATGTGCGGGACCGGCGAGGCTGATGATGTTATCCCCACACCATCCTTCTCTGCCCAGCACTAGAAGACGTGCGTACGGGATTCCCGGTTGTGGCTGCTTTTGCGTCCTCGGACACGGCGGTAACGGATCTAGTTGCCGCCATGCTTAAGGTCGAGCCTAAATGGGATCTAGGAGTGAGCCTGGTGGAGGAAGTCTTAACAAGAAAGAACGAGCTAGAAGCGAAACGGATGCGCCAACAACGTCCGCGAGAAGCGCCGGTGTCAGGCGGCTAACGTTCGTGAGCAAAAGCAAGCGGTTCCTTTGAGAAATGGTTGTAACAAATGTATCAATAAAAAAGTAGTAGTAGTAGTAGTAACTCTTGTTGTTGTTGGGCTGTAGACGTTGCTGTTGTTGTTTTTGGACAGTCACAGTCTGCACATACGTAGATTTGTGTACAAGCTACACAGATGACACCCCTATACGAGTGGCCCACGCTGACTGCTAAATCATCTACCGCGTCCCAGCACGGTAAAAGCACGTAGTTTGCCTAGACCGTTTGTCGTAAACGAATTAGACATGAAGGTAACAAACACATGCAAATCTCGTGCAGCGTCGCCCGTACACATATTCAATACGTGTGTGTGTGTGTATACCACATAACGGAGGGGTATCGCTACGGTCATAGGTCGCCCAAGCTAGATTGCTAGACTATTGTACCTGCAGGTGGATGTCAATGACAACCATTACCTCTGATCATGCGAGCGAGCCCTTTCCACACCCAGGTCGGCTACAGCTTGTTGTCTAAGCAGATGCCAATGTATGCTTGGCGCTCGTGCCCTTTTTACGGATATTAGTGCATTTGATGACTAACTCTAACTCATGTAGCGTATATTATTCGTAAAAGAGAAACGTTTTAGCAGTCGATTTTTCACGTATTTTATTCGATGTTCGTGAATTTATATCAGTCCTCCGAGGGCGTTCGGCAACTGCCTTGTGTACTTTTTGTACGACGTACAAAAAACACGGTGAAAACGTCTGTTAGTTATGGTAGGTCTGTTAACATAACCTTTACATTGCTAAAATGCCTTGATGAAGTTTTTAAAATTCCGCGGCAACTGTGGCTACGGTACAGCACAAGGAACCAGCGCATGATAAAAACATTTCCATATTTGCGACATATTACCTAGATTGTAGTACCAGGTTGCAGATCAGCGCTAGCGAGACCGAAGCGAGGTGAGGGTTCCATGGGGAGAAGGAACCGGTTTTTTTTACTATGCTTATCTATTGACGAAGTACATAGACGTTACGCTTGAAGCTTAACGTACCTGAGTAAGAATTTCTACGACAGCTACGTCATAAACGACATCTATGCATTTCTACGACATATACGTCGTAAAGTATTATTGTGCTCGGGAAGCTTCAATCGCCTCCCTTTTAATAGGAAAATTCCACCGACAGCAAGTTGCTGTATGTCGATGCAATCTGGCCGAAACTCCGGCAAATCTGAGCGCTATTAAGAGAGTAATGGCTAAACAGTTGGACACGAAGAATATTTGCTGTCAGGAACGCCACCGTCTCTAGACCCTAATAACGAAAAGCTGGTATTGTTACGAGAACAGCACTTTACAACGTGAGACCTCATCAGCGAGTAAGAAGACAACATGGCGGACAAGGAACTGGATCAAGTTTGATCTGACTGCAGTTGCGTGAACAGCTACATGGATGATGAGCGTGAGGCAATTCGATTAACACTTCTTTGCGAGCGTGTACGCCACACATGGGTTTCACTGCGCAGTTAATCGGCTCTGGAAGTCATGTGAAGTTATTGTTGATGTGTTCTTGGGTTTGTTGGGCACGATCGCACATGCAAAGTGCACATGCATATATACGAATATATCTACTCAGTATGGCGTGACATTAAATAGTTCATACATCATATTATAGCAACGGATAAACGAGTACTACACGGGCAGACAAATCTAGGTTGATCACCGACGTGGTTATGTCATTGCAACCAGCTATTATAGACGGAAATATATATATATATATATATATATATATATATATACAAAAACGCAGGATGCACACAGGCATACATCGTGTACGCAGCACGCATCCATTTCACTTCTTGTTCCTCGTCCGCTTCTGTTCTTGGCGCCTCGTTGCGTAACGATGGCCCCCTGCATCCACCGTTCATTGGCTTCGACTGCGATATTGAGAGTGGGACGCGCAAAGCTAAACATCCCAGCCCTGAGGGTTTATGGCAACAAAGTTACTGCCGTACGCCGGGTCCCGGATCTTGGTCTGCATGAAGATGTTATTATGGCTGGCAAAGTTAGTCGATGGTCAGCGACATGATCGTGCTAACACTGGCAAACATCGGTGGGGTCGCATCGTCGTCGTCGTTGTTGTCGTTGTTGTTGTTGTTGTTGCTGTTGTTGTTGCTCTGCTGTTGTTGTTGTGTTGTTGCTGCTGTCGTTGTTGTTGTTGTAGTTCTGCTGCTGCTGCTGTTGTTGTTGTTGTTGTTGCTGTCGTCACGATTATTGTTGTCCTCGTCGTCGCTATCGCTCTGACTGCACAAACTGAACGAACATATTACATACCTCCGCCATACTCCGCCATGCGTTCGTGAACACGCATCGCTGATTACGCGGCAGCCAACACCGTACACCTATTGTATATGCACACGGACCGAGACGTGTTAACATGGAGATGTACGCATTTATATATATATATATATATGCATAACGGTGCATACGAGTGTATACATGCGCACATACATATGCGTGGTCGTGTCATAATGTTGTCGCCCTATGGCAATAAGGCGTTTCCCGTCGCCGTTCTCGTCGTTCTGTCACCGGTCATGATGCAACATTGAGTCCGGTCGTGTCTGTTGTTGTTGTTGTTGTTGTTGTTTGTTTGTTGTTATTGGTTTGTTTTTGTTTGTTGTTGTTGTTGTTGATGATTAGTAGTAGTAGCAGTAGTAGTAGTAGTAGTAGTAGTAGTTGTTGTTGTTGTTGTTGTTGTTGTTGTTGTTGTTGTTGATGATTAGTAGTAGTAGCAGTAGTAGTAGTAGTAGTAGTAGTAGTAGTAGTAGTAGTTGTTGTTGTTGTTGTTGTTGTTGTTGTTGTTGTTGTTGTTGTTGTTGTTGTTGTTGTTGTTGTTGTTGTTGTTGTTGTTGTTGTTGTTGTTGTTGTTGTTGTTGTTATTGTTGCTGTTGTTGTTGTTGTTTGTTTGTTTGCTAAATGTTATTGCGTATTTCGTACTTCGTTCTCTCTGTCTGATGGCAGTTCGCCCTTCTATGCTTTGCGGGAGCAATGTCTGATCGGCACCGTCTGAGCGAAGCGGCCGCCGTCTCGCCGTCGTCGTTTATATAGTTAGTGGGCTTTCGCTTCGTGTTGAAGGACAACACCGACATCGGCGCGTCGACAAGACCCACATGACATCTAGTTGGCCGATGCTGGTTGGCTAATGTCTACAGTCGGCGCGATAAGAGATGCGCATATTTATTGATGGCAGACTGTGGTGATGATGATGATGATGATGATGGATTTGATGATATTTATGATGATGGAGATGGTGGTACATGGGTGGTATTTAGATGGATGGCCTATGCGCAGTAGACGTAAAAAGAAAGAGCCACCATTGGGTCAGTCAATGGAGATCGGGCTGGAAACTTGGCTATATTAGGTGCTGTTAAACCTTTCTGCGAAAACCGACGTTGGTTGCCGGAGTTGAAGGTGCCAATTTCGAAAAAAAAAAGCGACGAACCACATTGTCTTGGAATGGCTAGCTGCGTGTTGTGTTAACAGCCACTTATTTGTAAGTACTGCAGTTACCAGAGTTTCGGCGAATTTCGTCCATCAACTGTTGACGACGCTGAGATTTTGGTAATAGATCAGTCAGCTGCGTTGCGAGTTCTTCCGGGGTTTCGTAGGGACTTTTTTGTGTAATAGCTATAGCTATAGATTGATCGTAGTACACTCGCTTCCGACGAAGGGCACTTTTGATATGACGCAATTGCCCATAGATAAACACTCACATACGAAAACAGAACGTGTTTTTATTTCGAGAGTAGCACCTACTACCCTATTTAAAAGGTGTGTGACGTCAAGCGCAAACCTAGGGGCCTTACAGTATCACTAGGCTATACATCACTAGGCCGTCTCATGTATCCTTAAATCCTACGCTCACATGGAGAGCGCCGTTTATGCCGATGAACAGAAACTCACCAGCTGTTTTAAAGGTCGAACGGCATCTGCTATGCATTTAATTGAGAACGGGTAACTTCGTCCGTGATTAAATGTTTAAAGCAGGGAGAACATCCGTTTTTGTGCGTAGATTAGTAAATAATCAACGAACGAACAAGTAAAAGAGAGCAAATAGTGCCCTGTTTTTAAAGATCATCAGCGAATTATTTTGCACTAGAAAGCTCACATCGAACAGATGGTTAAGTGTTGCAAAGTGGCCGGTAGCAAACCAAGGCCATTGAATAATACCTAGATACTTATATTACGCTGATTCGATACTATGTTACAAAAAAAAAACGCACAACGTCTTAATTAATAATAACGCGACACATGCCGGTTTGTTTCAGCTCTCTACTATTTTCAGAAATACGACAAATACATACAAAGAAATATTTGTATTTCAGTCATCCGCCAAAAATACCCGCAGTCGCGAATCTGTCGAATCTTTTAGCAACACAGTTTATTGAAAATATTTAGCGTTGCTCTCTAGGTTGATGTCTTGAATTTAACTTTGGAGTGGTTCTAAGTGTATCAACTTGGAGGGACATGTCCACAGCAGCACGTAAATGTTACCGCTGATATGTGGTAGCGTTATTCTTAACTTAGCAGAGAAGTCAAAATTATATATATATATATATATATATATATATCCTGTAAGGCGTCTATACATTGCTGTTTCTTTGTAGATGGTCATTTTAGATTACGGATTCAATTCCGACACGACGTACACTAGGTAGATTTTGAGGACTTGCTTATTGCGAGGCAGAAGTGGTAAATAAAGGTACGCATGTACTATCTTGCATATACATGTAGTAGTGTGCATTACGTCTGACGGCTTCGACACTGACACAAAGTCTATTTTTTGCAATGCCCGCTGTCGCCATTCGTTACCATCTCTCTCTACTGCAGCCGTAATGGCGTTTGAGGAGCTGCTGAAGACTAGGACTTCACCGGCCATCAATCAATGAAAGCCAGGACTGGGACACTGATTATTAGGTGTTACTTTCTGTAGTTCAAGCCATTGTAGGCGTTGGATTTTTTCGTCTGTATTTCATACAGCAGCAACTCTACTTCGGTCAGTCTCTGCTCCCATCCAGACAGGTATTCCTTGAGTCAACGCTATTCTGTTTTCTTCAAAGGTTATCTAAAAATGAGGGCGTAAATGATAACAAACAGACGAGTTAATCACTGCTAGTACGACCGTGACACAAATACGTCATTCTTTAAGAAATTGGCCGTAATTTCGTCAAGGGCTCTGAGTTTCTTCTTAGTTAGGCCAGACGATCATGATCTGTATGTCATATAAGGTTATCGGCGCTAACTAAAGGTTAAAAAGACTCACCGACAGCTTATGAGGTTTTGCCATCCTATAGTGACATAGCAACACTTACGGAGTCCTTCGTCTACGTGCTTCCAACTTTGTATCTGCGTTGAACGCACCATTATACGAATTGTATTGGCTTGCCTTCTAGGCAAAGTGCATAGCTGCTCGCGTATCTCCCTCTGAGGCGGAACTTCATAGAGCTTTCATTTTATTTAACTTTATTTTCAGGAATTTTTGGTAAGTTCAATGTACAACGTATAGTTGCAATGTGTCAAGCGATTGCGGCTGATAAAAGCGACTTCAAGGGTAGAACGCCAGTTACTCCTGCCGTCGCTTTATCTGCTTACATTGTTGGAATCGATATCGATATATCGCTCACTTATACCGAGGAAACATCGCCGTGGGCTACCGCTTCCGGTATCACTCAGTATCCTGCGAAACGTGATTACGATCAAACAGGGAGAAAAAGGTGGCGAGCTACGAGCCGGTGGAAGCGTCGCAAAAACAATTTGTTCTAGGTACAACATATCTAATACTGTGGGGTAGACGATTTGCATAAGCATTTTGACATTTCCCCCGACCCCTTCTCACTTATAGGGACGGCAGCGTGACATTAATTTAGATAATTAGATGTAAGAAACTATGCGACTACGACGGTGCCTACAGATAGTATTTCATTAAGTACAATTAAAAGTAAACTGGGAATTGCTATATATATATATATAGTATTTCATTAAGTACAATTAAAAGTAAACCGGGAGTTTCTATATATATATATATATATATATATATATATATGCATGCGGCAGTATTGGACAGCGAACATAAAAAGTGACGCATGCCACCTCATTTCAAGCGTTCAGGCAATTGAGTCACAACGCTTCCGCTCGCCGCAATCAGACGTTCATCCAACCAACCGGTAATCTACGAGCACTGCACAGGAGTTACGAAGATGTTCTTAACGCTTGGTCGATTTCGCCCACTAAAACGTTTTAAGTAGTCAATTCTCTTCGTGGTCGTCGCCGAGAGTTAATCTCTGGCTACGCGGTTATGCTAGCGATATGCGGCGGCACATATGCCCCCCCTTACCTTAACATTCAACCTCATTTGCCTGGCTCGCGGCGCTGATTTTACTCCTGCTTGAGGGAGGTACGCCTGAATTGAAGGCAAACCAAAAGAGGGCGTTCCCTAACGAAGACTGAACGAATTATCTATTCCATGGCGAGCAGTCGGCGTACGCCATTCATAGCGTGATCTCCTACGTGACGCCGATTGATAGGCTCGTATGCCGTACTCTGTCTGGATAGAGGTCATTGTCCGTGCAGCTGATATAACTTCAATGCCTGTGTGTTTGCCTTGTATTGGCTTGTACCCGCTTTACCCACTGGCGAAAGCTACTTTACCTTCAGACTTCCTCATCGCGTCGATGATAATGATGATGGTATTGATGAAGCTGTTGCTGTTATACGCAGTTCGCGTGATCGTGGGCGCCGAAGTCGTTGACATTGGGGGATCGTACGACATATATTTACTGCCGTATTTCGCTAGAACGTCGTTGCCTGCTTCGATGAGGATGCGGACAAAAGATGCGATATGTTCGCCTGTTTGCTGAAGAAGCCAGAGAGGAAGAAGGAGAAGAAGACCACGACAACAACAACGACGACAGCGACAACGACGACGACGACAACAACAACAACAATAACGACAACGACAGCGACAACAACAACGACAATAGTAACAACAAAACCAACATTAGCAACAACAATAACAATGACAACAACAACAATGTTCGACAATTACAACAGCCACCAGGTGAGCATAAGCACAATAGTAGCCAAAAAAACAAAATGACCAAAGCATAGTAACAACCAACTAAATTGCAACAACAACAACAACAACGATGAAGCAGTCGAGTCAAAGCTACAGCTTGTTTTGCGTGTATCGCGTCCGGCGACGTGCTTTGCTGTTCGGATGCCGCCCTTTACAACAGCGATGGCGGTAGATATAGATGGTGCTGCGAACAACAGTGTGTGTTTTCGTTTCGTTGTTGTTTTTGTTGTTCTTGTTGATGATGTAGTTGTTTTTGATAATGATGATGTTGTTGTTGATGATGATGATGTTGTTGTTGATGTGGTCATTGTTGTTGATGATGATGATGTTGTTGATGTGGTTGCTGTCGTTGTTGTTGATAATGATGATGATGACGATAATGTTGTTGTTGTTGTTGCTGTTGGTGGTGGTGGTGTTAGGTTGTTCGCGGCAAAGCGCAGAGTGAGTGGTACCAGTGTGTGGGTAACGTCGGCATCGTCGTCGTCGTGGTGGTGGAAGTGATGACGACGAACGGTGTCGTGGTGGTGGTGGTGGTGGCAGCGGCCGCTGCTACGGCTGCCTTCGTCCGAAATAACGGATGATGGACTGACTAAAGCGGTGCGAGAACCCTCGCCGGACTTCGCCCGGCGCAAACAGCAGCAGCAGCAGCAGTAGTAGTGGGCACCGTAGTAAGAACATAGAATAGTTGTAGTAGTAGTAGTAGTAGTAGTAGAAGCACCGTGGTAACTTTCCCTTTCGGTTCGCCCCGGCGGCGTCGGCGGCGGCGACTTCGGCTTCAACGGCTTCGGCTGCGGCAGCAGTGGCGGTGGTGGCTTCAAGCATCTGTCCGTCGGGCTGACGACGCGCGCGACTTCGCCGGCGCCCTCAGCTCAGCTGGCGCTGATTCAGTGGCACCAGGGGCCGACACAGGGACGGACGGGCCGACACACGGTCGAAGCAGGGCAGGCAGGCAGGCACCAAGCAAACAGACAGACAACGTGGTGGTAGAGGTGGTAGTACTTCTGCTTCTGCTTCTGCTGCTGTTGAGGTTGTCGTCGTCGTCGTCGATGTTGTCTGTGGTGTTGTAGCTGGTGCTCGTTCTGCTGCTGTTGTTGCTCGGCTTGTCGCTTGCCCATGTGCCCTGTGACGGCAAGTCAAAGTCAAAGTAATCTTCATCAGTACCCACACACACACACACGCGACAAGTAACAGGCCCGGACCGAGATCCGCGAGAGGCCGTCGTAAGGCTGAGTGCTGAGAAGTTCCGGTTCTCCGAGAAGCACGCTCGGTGGTCGTGCTCGTTTTGCCTCGTCATTTACCCTTGTCTTCGTCATCATTCTGCGGTATCTTTCTGCGTTTTCTGCGTTTGCTTTGGATGGTTCGTCTTCGTCTACTTTTTTCGTTCTTCGTCTTCTTGGTCCTCTCTTTCGTCGACTTCAACTCCTATTTACAGCGAATGGTGCGAATCTTTCTTACCTCGTCTACTTCGTTGTCGTCGTCGGAGTCGTCGGAATTGTTACCTTGTCTCGAGGACGACGGGGCCAAGCGCGTCAAGCTTACCAGCTGGCAACGCAAAGATAGATGGGCTGCTTGCTCTCTTGATCGTCCCTTCATCAGCCCTACGGTCCTTTGCTACGGCTGCTACTACTACTACTACTACTACTACTTCAACAACGACGGCAACAACAACAACAACTTCCGCCATGACTGCGACTAATGCGTGAGTCTAAGCGTCAACGAAATAGCCTCGTGAGCCAACGGAGGTTTTGCCTTCGTGAGGAATCTTTCCGCCGACCGCTGCCGCCGCCGTCGCCGCCGGACAGCCAGCGCAGGGTCAATACCACGACCATCACCACTGGATGCCCCTCGCCTACCATTTGTGTCCGACTATCTGTTGGATCTTCAAGCTTCACTACTGATACGATCTCAACGGCACCTTATTTGCTTGCCTCTCCTTTCACTTCAGCTTCTTCTTCTTTTTCATTTTCCCCTTCTGCTTACCCTCTTGTTCGTTCTTATGCTTTGCCCTTATCCCTTCTCCCCTCATTCTTTTTTCTTTCCTTTGCTTCTAGTCGCACTTTTCCTTCCGTTGCGGACCTTGTGATTTCCCTCGTTCTCCCCATTCGCTTCTACTTCTCTTTCATCTTCACTATCATATTTTTTGTCCGCCTGCTGAACTCACTATCTGTGATGGTGGTACTTTTGGTGACTCTACCTCACGCGGCGAGCATGTCATCAACTTCTGCTGGCTCGATCTCAAGTTTCTCTTTTTATCCCTTCCTTGGGCTCTTTCCTCTTCAGTCGCTCTTTGTCTCTGTACATTGCTTCTTTGCCCATGCACCTCCTTCATCCAGCTATAGCTCTGCACTGCCAGTCCGTGATTGGCCGCACGTATCAGTGTCGTCGTCATCATCATCACCGCGTCTCCTTTGACTTCTGCAGCCAATTTCTCTCATACTTACATCTTACATACCTACCAAGCTGGCAATACGCTGGTCGATTGCCATATAAGAGGAGATTGCCAGGTCGTGCACGGTAGTGGAAAAGCAACAGCAGCAGCAGCTGCAGTACCAAAGGAATGGGAAGAGGATGAAGACGACGAAGTTAAAGAAGTCAAATGCCCTTTGCTAAATCGATTTCTCTTCACAAGAATTCGCTTACACTACCCTATTCCTTCTGCTGTAGCTGCTAACTTCTGCTAGTCTATCTGCTCTCTTCATCTATTGGCCTCTCGAGTTACCTGTGTGCTCTGTCTATCTCCTATCTATCGACCTACGTACCCTCATCGGTGGTCCCTTCATCTTTGCTGATCGACCCCGTGCGCCCGCTTGTGTTTGTGTCTGTGTGTTGTGCCCAGTGTGCCCCTGGCCCTTCTACGTGGATACACTTAGTTCTCTCTCTCTCTCGCGTGTGTGTGCGTGTGCGATCAATCCGGCGGACGGATGCTACATTGCCCACGCTCTTTAGCGGTCGTCGTTCGCTCAACAGCATTTTGAAGCCTCTGGGTATTCCGCCTCGCAGTCCACCTCAGGGCCCCGCTTGCCCCGTCAGCCACCGCCCGTCGCTTGGGAGCTTCGTTATCTTACCTTGAGTCTTTTTGCTAGCTTCGTTCAGCCCCGTCGTCGTCGTCGGCGTCACCGCCACCGTTGTTGGGCCCGCCGAACAGAAGTCAACCTACCTGCCTACCAAGCTAATAAGCTGCTTTGTTGGATTTAGCCAGCTTGCCCCATGGTGGTAGAGCCCTTGCTCTACCACCAACGCGTGTCGTCCTCAATCGTCCTTGAGAGGGTTCGTGGCCAAGGGAGCGAAAACCAACGATTGCGTTCGTTATCATTGCCATCAAAGTCATCTTAACTGTCATTATAGAAATAACGCTCATTTCTGCGACCATCGACATCATGTCGTCGGATTGTTGTGAACTACAGCTGTAACGCCTACAGCTGTGTCCCCCTGCTGCTTCTGTAATCGTTGTTCTAGTAGCACGTGCAGTAATAGCATAATATTAGCGGTTGTTGTGGTTAGGTCTTTGTGGTTAGCGTGGCAACGTGGTCGTCACGCGGTTCACTACGGTTAACGTCTAGTAGATACGCATCTGGGCGCAATCGGAGATTTATTCGCCTATAAACGCAGGTGTAGATGAATTGTTTATAAGGATACGTGCATGCATGTTGTGAACTTGAGGATGCTGGATCAGCGCCGGACGTTGTGATTGACCAACCATTTTTGCCCCAACGTTGCTGCTGTCTATAAGGTAAGAGGGCGAGCAAGAAAGATGTTTTCTAATCGTACGTCCGCATTGAATGCTATGTTTTGATCCACGCTGGCGGTAACCGCAACCTTTGTTCAGCGTTTGTTACTATATATATATACTGAACAAAGGTTGCGGTTACCATATATATGTATATATATTAAGTGTCACCTTTATTACAAAAATATCGTTTCTGAAACAAGACTTGCACTCTTTGAGTTTGAATGTGCGTACCTAGACCATATACCATTCATTGTTTACAACGTCGAATATAGCGGCTTCCGTCGTATAAACCTATATAAAGCTTTGTAGACTGCCGCACTTAACATCAAATTTTGAGTAAGACTTTTCTGCACGCCGAGTCTTAGAGCATCGTTGTCATCTTAATTGTCATTTGAACTTGTATAGGAAGTGATACCAATGTATGTATGTATATATATATATATATATATATGGTAGTTTAATGATCTATAGAGCGTTGCTACATCTAAATAGAAAGGAGGCTTTAAAGTAGTCATATATATATATATATATATATATATATATATATATATATATATATATATATATATATATATATATATGAATATATATGCAGGCCAGTTTCGGCTGAAAACGCGAAAAATTGGTAGCCGACTTTTATAGCTCGTACAGTCTTCATTCTATCGCACCGCTTTACCAATTAATTAAACGTAGCGCGTGTTGAGTCCAAAGTATCGGAAAGTAGAATCGTCCCTACGAATTTTTGTTTTCCTGTGAACTGTCAGTAATGCGTCTCGTCGCGCGACTTCGTTGGGCGTTCCGTGGGCTAGCAGATTTCCGCCGCCACAGTCTCACCCGTTGTGTGGTTTTCTCTCTCGTACTATTGGCTCACATAGTTCAGTTCTACTTTTTCTACGTCAGGTATTATGAAAACTCCAGTTTTGTACTTTTCATACTGTTTAACTTAAAAGGAATGAATTGTATTGAAATTATGTACCATCTTGAAATGCAATGTTATTGCGAAATAAAACCATATATATACTGTTTAACTTACACATTTAAACCTATATCCATATACACAAGTACAAATATATTTGCGACGTTCGTGTATATACACATATCTTTATTTAAATAATATATCTACTTTAGTATTATTATACTTAATTACAAACTGTATAGATCAATAAGTGTGTGTATTAATATAATTGTATGCGGGTTTGTTAATATATATATATATATATATTAGGAAGCATCATGATCCGTTAGTACTTGCATAGGGTGAAAGGTCACCTCTCCGTGGTCTCTCTCAAACTGAGGTCCGGACTAAGCTTCCTTGTTAATAGTCTTGACTTAGAGTTCTTGTAAAAAAAGGTGAGCTAGTTCTATGTCTTGCTTATCATCACCCCACCACAAAACCTACGGTTAAGTCGATCTTGTCTTTTAGTTCCGTCTTGTTCCTGGCTGTAATTATAAGAGCTAGGTTATCTCTTTGGAATATCTGCTTGTAGCATGCCGTCGTAAGGTTCGGCCGAATTGGTATCGCCAAATTATAAACCCTTGTGAGACACCGGCTGTAATTTCGTGCTTCGTTCTGTCACGTGTCAGCATCTCTATTTACTAGCTTTGATTAACTCGTGTTAACGTATTTTTCCGCCTTAATTTCAATCGGAGTGCGCAGGTTCTGTACACGTTTTTACACTTATCAGACTGCGCCTCTGAGGCTCGTCTTTGGGTCCTGGCTCATATGCTTGTGGCCTTATTGCATAGTTTTCTGGCTATCCCTATCTCTTTTATCTACCACTGCTTGCGCTGTCGTCCTTTGATCCTAAGAAGGCACTGGGATGCAATCAGTCCTGTAGGACGAGTTGAGACCTTCCACCACGTTCCGATAGTCTTGGGCACGCTTTATCAATATGTGTAGATATATAAATGTTGCATATGCACACGTCTATATATATATATAATAATATATATATATATATATATATATATATATATATATATATATATATTCGTGTTTCAACGAGCTGTTAAGCTAGTTGGAGGCAACCATCGGGCAGAGATCTTCGTGTCGCTTAGTGCGTCTTAGGCCGTAACGCACGGAATGTCTCTGCTTGCTTTACTATGGCGGCGGCAGCAGTAGCGTCGAAAATATGACGACGGTGTCTGACATGAACGATGATTGTGGTCAAGAACCGTTTGTGAGTCGTGTAAAATCGACCACCACACGGAGAGAAACATGTGCAGCACAACCGACCTTATTTCACTGAGCTCGTTCATGGTCTCTCTCTCTCTCTCTCTTTGCTTTCCTGTCATTCGGTATTTCGCCTGCCTGTTGGCCGGCGTAAAAACGTCTGAACGTAAAGGGATAGAGCAAGCAAGCAGGCGAGAGGTTGTCCCCCCTTACAGCACTAATATTGACTTTTGACACTGTACCTTTAGGTGGGTAGTAGACAGACTCTCCTCAATGCTTCATCAAGGCAGCGTCAGCATTCACTAAAACCCGCCGTTCCCTCCTACATAAGTGGCGTTCCCAGCGTCGTTACTTTTCTTATGCGTAACACTTCATTCAGTAGAGCTGCTCTCGCTAAGATCATGAATGCATGCATGCATTCACTCATTCATTTTTTCCTTCCCCTTCCTTTCTTTCGCCGTCGCTTTCGTTCTTCCTAGCTTCTCCGCTTTGTTCAATTCTCTGTTTCGCTTTCCTTTTCCCTATAGCTTATTCAATTTTTTCTTTCACACTTTCTTTCCTCGTTCTCTATCTTTCTCTCTCTCTCTCTCACTCTCTCAATCTATTTATCCATCTCTCGGTATCCCAGAACGCTTACCGTGCACGAGCACGTCGAGTGTTTACCGTGGTTAGCGGGTTGGCAGCGGTGGCAGTTGCGGCGGCGACTGCAGAAGCAGCCATAACGGTCGTCTGTTTAGTAAACCGTTAGCTGAGCCGCGCAGGCAACGCGCAGAAAAAGCCGTAGAGGAACACGACAACAACGACAAGGAAAAAGAAAAAAGAACAGGAAAAGTGCACGCTGGTTTCTAGTGTCGTCGGACAAAGTTCATATCTTTGGCCGTTGCCCGGCGGTCCGTTGGCTTGTCCGTTCACTTTGAGCACGTTGCTGCTGCTGCTGTTGTCTGTCGTATGCAAATCGAAACCCACAGCAAGCGAGCGGGCAGTGACAGTGACTGCGACTGTGGTGACGCTGACGGTAACGCCATGGGCTAACGGCTGGTTGGATACCGACCGTTATGGCTGGCGGCGACCGTTGGTCTTCGTGGCGGCTGTTACTGCTGCAACTGCTATCGCTAGCAGCGCCTTAAGAACTTCACATCATCTTGGCATTTTGCAGCCTGGCAAGCGCGTCATCGTCGTCGTCATTGTTGTTGTTGTTGTCGTCGTCGTTGTTGTTGTTGTTGTTGTTGTTGTTGTCGTTGTCGTTGTTGTTGTTGTTGTTTTCGTTGTTGTTGTCGCTGTTGTTGTTTTCGTTGTTGTTGTCGCTGTTGTTGTTGCACAAGCAGCAACAAGCCCGCATACGAACACCGCACGCCGATCGAGATTGAGAGCACAGAGACACAAGTACGACTCACACAGAAATTGACCGTTTGCTGTACCGTTCGATGATGCTGGCTCGGTTGGTGGGTTGGTCGGTCGGCCGGTGAGTTGTTCTAGCAGGTCGCATAGTAGAGCAGAAAAACACAGTGGAGTGGCAGTAGCTGCAGTTATAATAGCGGTAGTCAGGTCAACGGTTGTTGATTGCGCCAACGAACCTTTACCACTTGATGTTCTTCTGTCTGCCTATACCGGACACGGACCCTGTGCTGCTAAGACAGGTCTGCTGGCCAAGTTGTCTGTAGGTCTGTCTGTCTGTCTTCTAAAGCTATGCCATAACCGTTACCACGTGACGCGCGACGTGAGATGCGGCCGGCTGTACTCGAAAAATGTACGGAATGATAACGCGTAAGATCATGATAGAAATCCTGGTGTTAGAGCCTGACAGGGCGGCAGTTTGTTTATATTGTTGTTGTTGTTTATGTTGTTGTTGTTGTTGTTGTTGTTGTATTGTGGTATTGTCTTTTTCGGCTGTTGCTTTCATTGTGGCTGATGCTGCTGCTACTGTTGGTTCAATGTGGTTCATCCATTGCCGTTGTTGTTGTAATTGTTGTCGTCGTCGTCAGCAACGTTTGGTTACTCCGCTTCTGTCGGGCCTGCTCGAACTGGGTAAGCAATGCAAATCAGTTTGGCATGTGGTCGGGACGGGAGAGAGAGAGAGAGAGAGAGCGCGCGGTTAAATCCTATGAGGGATGCCGATGATAGCGGTAAGCGTGTGCTCAATATCGGTCTTTTGTTAGACTCTCTCAAGCGGCCAACCGGTCAACGGTTTTTTTAGGCTTGATTTGGGGTGGCGACCGTCACGTAAACTGTTGACGACATATATATATATATATATATATATATACATATATATATATATAGAAATGCATACCCCATTTTTGTTTCTCTTTGCCATCGCAAAGATTCCTTGCCACTCTGCTTGGCGGACGGGGCTTGCTGACAGAACAAAGGATAGATTTTTAAATTTTAATTTCAAAACATGCAAAGGCGTGCTTGCGAAAACAAAAGTTA
Source organism: Dermanyssus gallinae (assembly GCA_003439945.1). NCBI lineage: Eukaryota > Metazoa > Arthropoda > Arachnida > Mesostigmata > Dermanyssidae > Dermanyssus > Dermanyssus gallinae. The sequence goes on from QVRM01000853.1 coordinate 167,789, forward strand.
CTTAATCACTATTTTGAGGACTGGCTTACCTATAGGCTGAACTTTGTTGGGGCTAAGTTGGTTGAACATGCGGTAACAATATTCGAATATTTCCCTTTCTTTCATTTATTTAGTGTTGGAAAGAATACAACAGCAGCAGCAGCTTCTAAATAGCAACACAAATGCGACCTAATAATTTTTAAATCATTTACTCAAGAAGAATTATTTGTATTCAATTAATTTAAAGGTTAAACCCATAATATGAATAACAATAATTGCCATTATTATTGTTTTAATAAGAAATGTACTACTAGTACACTTTTTTGTAAGTCCTTGGTAGACCTGCACAGCAGAATAATTGATTATTTGTAGTTGGTTTGGGGGGGGGGGTGGGGTGGGCGAGGAGCGTCTGTGATTCAGGGGACTTCCCAAGGCATGATTGCAGCATCAAGCCCCGGGGTGTCGTACCAGATGAATATGAGAGGGGGGTGTAACGTCCTTCAACCGGCGGCTAGAGCGTCCTTCAACCGGTGCGTCAGACGTTGTCAGGCTTCGATTGTCGATTCGACTGGGGCTTGGTGGAATTTCCCTAGAAATGCCCCCAACGATTGTGGCGCTCGACGCTACGACGGGTGAAAGTGAACAGCAGCAGCAATGCTGACAGGTCGTCCATCTGTCCTCCTTTCTTTTGTTTAGCCATCACCATGCGGTCAGGTCAGGCACTGGCCGACGAACGAGGGGCTATTCAGGGCTGGGGCACATGTGCATTGCTTACCCACTCGCCAACATCGCCGTGGGGCATTTTCACTGTGTAAATGTCAGCTCCTGCCCCCCACAATACGACATCACGAGCCCACGAGCGGCGTGTGGCGACTCGTACGCCGTTCTTGGTGTTGTGACGGTGTCTGCGGTGGTGACAGCAGCGCTGTACACCGGCGAGCGCTGACCTCCTTGTATGTACAGCCTGGCTGTGCCAGCTGGCCGCACCGAATTGCCAAGTGTAGGGCCTGATCGGCTCCCGGCCGCTGCAGGGAAGTCAGCAGCACTATTTGCGCGTGAACCATCTGAGAACATATCAGCGTACTCAGACTCGGTAACGGTGAGTTTACCACAATATATATATATATATATATATATATATATAAATACCAGAATTCGTCTAACAAATTTTGAGGTCTAGTACAATTCAGCGAAAAAATCATTATCAACACTGGGTTCTTCAAGCTTTTTATCCTAACATAATTTTACTAAATCTGCAGTTGTGAGAGCCTCAGCCATCCTATCGACAAAGCAGTCATACTTCCGTGTCTGGAGAAAAAAATTGTATCTGTTGAATTGCATAATACGTTAGCTTAAGGCAGAACAAATGTTGTATTTAAGATCATGCTCAAAAATAAAATGTGTTACATATTTTATATTTTTGCTTTTACGCCCAAGTACCCATTTTTAAAAGACATTTCCGCCCCATTTGTTCCATTGGAAAAAATATTCTTTCGCCGAGTTGTACTAGATCCCAAAACGTGTTGAACGAATTCTGGGAGACCCCATATATATGCGTGTAGCTAGGCATACCAAGGAGCGCAATAGTCCACGGCGTTCGGATCAGTTTATCGGATCTCGGAGTTGATTCATTTCGGAGTTGCACCATATGATCTATGTGCAATGAACGGTTCACTCAGTGGTCATATGTTCCCACATGTGCCGCGCTCTTCGAGACGATAGCCTCTCGCTTCTTGCGTCCCATACGTTACGGCCCTCACACGCCGAGAGCTATACGTATAAGCAAATATACTCGCAAAATCTATTCGCATATGCGAGCGTCAACGGAGGACGCTCTACCGCGATTTATCCCGCTACAAGTTGCAGTGTTATTAATGTGTGCATTCTTATAATATATATATATATAATTTTGGATGTGGTATCCCAATTAGGTTATATTTACTTTTGACTGCAATTCGCTTATAGCCTTCCATATATCAGATAAGTCAAAGCAAATATTATAAATTCGATTAGTAGTAGTATTACTACTACGACGACCACTTTCATGGAGTAGAAGTTATCAACCCAGCTAAACATATATATATATATATATATATATATATATATATATATATATATATATATATATATAAATATATATATATATTTGAAGCAGCAAGAGAAAAACAACAAGCGAGGCATCACAACCAGTACTAACAGTGATTTGAGATAACGTTGATCTAGTGCAGCATGTTGATATCAGAGTCAGTCACGCTGTTGACCGTATGTATCGTGATATGTGGTGTGGTTTTGGCCCGGGGGGGGGGGGGGGGAGGTGGTGGTACATTGATCTGGACAACGGGTAGAACGGATCTAGTTGCCTGGATAATCTGTCATTTGAGGTTTAAGAGTGCCTTGTCGGTTTGGAAAGATCTGTTGTTATTGTTGGCGGCGGCTAGTGCTGCTGCTGTGACGACGACGACGACGATCACGTTGATGCTGACGATAGCGTATTTCGAATAGCAAACAAGCACCTGTAGAAGGCGCCGCTTTGTTTTGGCTATTGCGCTATTCTTCTTTCGTCGTCGTCGTCGTCGTCTTCTCCTGTTTTCCTTCTCCTCTTTGGCGATAACTGATAGGCGAAATGAAGAAAGGACGCCAAACGGTCTTCGTTCCTGCTCGGTCACCCATTCATTCATTTGTCCAATCTGTTCAGCACCGAGCTGCCTTCCCAAGCCTCTGACAGCAAACAACGGCGGCAATGGGATACAGCAAGACAACAAGAGCAGCAGCAGCAGCAGCAAAAGCAGAAAAATAAGAACAACGGCTTTAGGAACAACAACAACAACGACACAAACAACAACAACAACAACCACAACAACAATAATGACAGCTTCAATAACAACAATGGAGCCAACAACAACAGCGGTAACCCTGTCTAGCGCTTCTGTTAACTTGTATCGGTACCGTTTTGTTGTTATTGCTAGTATTGTGTTTGTCTTTGCTGCTGCTGATATTGTTGTTGTTGTTGTTGTTGCTGCTGCTATTTTCTCTGCTGTCCCAACTAAAGCCAAAGTAGATAAGATGGCAGGCTCCGGCAGGCCACAGACAGTCAGCAAAAGTCGGCGATAGCGTCAATGAAAACGTCGACAGCAGGGGAAAGCCGATTTGACTTTGTTCGAAGCGCTTAGCAGTGGGAGACGGTTCAGACGCGGCAGTAAACATGCAGCAAAAGGGAAAAAGAGAACCAGACATGAGACACGGGGACAACGAATAAACAAAGCGACAATTAGCAACAGCAGCAGCAGCAGCAGAAGCACGCTAGTAACAGTGACAGCAACAATACGTAATAGCAAGTACTGTAAGAAGACGACGATAACAACGGCGGCCAACACATACCGTGACGTTGTTTCTGTTTCCAACGATGACACGGCAGTCGCGTTTCAGCAGTCTTATGGGGTCTTGCAAACGAACTCATTCGAAGTATTACCGAGTATAGCAGACGGGTGGGCTTGTTTAAAAGGGAAAGAAGATCAGGCTTTAGTGAGCTTATAATACTTACGATTTGTATGCCTAAGACGCATATGCTTCATGCGTCCCAAAATCTTCCAGAAAAAAGAAAAATGGCCCGCGCGGCTGAAGCCGACGACGCCCCAGAAGGAACTAAATTAGTGAGCCGGCGTGAGGCTGCGCCATGGCTAATTAAGAGCTAGCTGAGCATATAGCACGTACGACGTTGCGACCCTGTTTATACAACGTACAATGTTTACTGTAGTTGTTACTACGAAATGTAAATCATATCCAACCGACCACGGTACGACCCTCACCGGTTGGTATATGTGTGTCTGTGCGTGTGATCCGCGGAACCGCATGTTAGGCAAGTACTTCAGAGGGCCAGAGAAAGCTTCTACTTCAGAGGGCAAGTACCTTAGAAGGCCAGTGGTGGCTTCTGTTTCGAAGGGCAGGTACTTCAGAGGGCCATAGATAGCTTCAACGTCAGAGGGCCAGTACCTCAGGGTGCCAGAGAAGGCTTCTACTTTATAGGGTAAGTACTTCAGAGGGCCAGGGATGGCTTCTACGTCAGAGGGCAAGTACTTTAGAGGGCCAGAAAAAGCTTCTACTTAAGAGGGCAAGTACTTCACAATAGACCTTGAATAGCTTCTACTTCAGAGGGCAAATACTTCATACCAGGCCAAAGAAGTTTTTTTTTCGAATTTTGTCTATATGTAGGATATTCCAAGCTACTTCCAGGATATAATAGGTCTCACCCTCTGGTTGGCTCTTTTATGGAACTTGTTCGTTTCTGTTCGTTGTATTCGAAATGCTGCATTTTAATGTAGATTTTAGACGGAAATGTTTCATTTTATATTTGTTACAATAAATCGTTGTGACAGCATGGATTGACCAAGCACAGAATCCAAGCTCGCCCGCCACCGAAGTCGAAGGCGTCTTTTTTTGGCGCTATCTAATGCTGTCTATGCATATACACGCACACACAACTCTAACATGTTCGAACACAGGAAACCGATGATCCTTGAGACAGCTATTCCTTCTAGCCCTGATTACAACTAATTCAGTTGTCAACATGTCGAACACGGCAGAGTACGAAAAGCAGGCGGCCAGAGTGCTAGGCAACTTGAAGCAAGCATGATGGCGGTAATTTTGGTGTATCTCGAGAAGCGTATACGTATTGAACATACGACTGTATTGAGTCATTGTGCTTCTGACACGATCTGTATGCTTACGGCCGATGTGGCACGGATATTATTGCTTTTGGTTGTTTCCCTTCTGTTGCTGCTGCTGCTGATGTCGTTGTAATTCTAGACAAATCAAATGTTGTTGATTGTAACGATGTTGGAATTGTTATTGGGTTTTTTTTTGTAATCGTCAAGATCGGCGGCGGCGATGACAATGATGGTGATGCTGATAGTGAGGGTGGAGGTGCCGGCCGGGGGAAGGAACCATCACGATGATGATGATGCCGATGAGAATACCGATGATTATTTGGATGTTGATGGCAAAGCTAATGATGATGATGATGATGATAGTGAAGGTGGCAATCATAGAGAGGGTAGCAGTCGTACTGCTGGCGTCAACAAAACGAGCGCAAGTCGGGTGGTTGTGTCTATCGATTCTGTTCTGCACGTTCTCGTCGTTGTAACGGCGTCGCACCCCCAACAACTGCAAAAACAACAGCGGCAACAACAATAATAACAAAAACGACAACAACAACAACAACAACAACAACAAAAACCACAACAGCAACAACAACAACAACAAAAACCACAACAGCAACAACAACAACAACAACAACAACAACAACAGCAGCAGCAACAACAACCACGACTAGTAAGACGAGCATAGGGATCACGACCTATGACATCCAGGGTCGTCGTCTACATATAGTTGCCCGCCCGTTGACTCGTTGTTGCTGTTGTAGTTGTTGCTGTCCACCGCTGCTATAGGATGGGAGGGGGCCAATCGGCCATCCGGCGTCTCCAGCGCGGTACGGATTGAATGCTTTCGCTGCTGTTGCTTCTAGTGGTGTTGTTTTTCATGCTGTTGATTTTGCCGTTGTTGTAGTTGTTGATCATCCCGTTGATGTTGCTGTTGTTGTTGTTGCTTTTGCTGTTGACGCTGCAATTGTTGTTGATATTGATGCTAAAGTTGTTGTTGTGGTTGTTGTCCTCGCCGTCGTCGTCGTCATCGTTGACGATGATGAAGATGGTGATGGTGTTGGCGTTGAGCTGTCGATGTGTTCAGGAAGTGCCGCTGTTGTGCCATGTTGGCAATCGATATATGGTGATTCAGTCGTGGCGGCTTCGGTGGCCCCATGGCAATGGGATGGGGCGACAAGAGGCTTCATCGCCGTCTGATTGCAGGGACGAGGACGACGGCAGGAGTAAGAGAGAGAGAGGAGAAAGTGGAGGAGCTTTCAAGTGGAGGCCACCGGCATGTGGGAGCGGCCGGAGCCAGGGCCGGAGGTGGCTGAAATCAACACACATACCTCCAACAAACGACCAACAAATTGCCGCAGCAACAACAACAACAACGACAATAACAGCAGCAAGCACAACAGCAACAACAACAACAACAACAAAAACCGTTGTAATAACAACAATCACAATAGTCGCAACAACCCCAACAACGCGATACCAACAACAATGGCAGTAGCAGCAGCGACGACGACGACGACAATAACAATAAGAACTACAACATCTTTTGGCGTTACCCACTAAATCGTACGTATACATGTATATGCATACACTTATACAAATGTACACGTATGTATGCTTGTATATGTGCATGTAGGTACGTATATATATATATATTATTTGTATGTAAATACTTATATACATATATATAAATAAATATATATATATATCTATATCTATATATATATATTATTTGTATGTAAAATACTTATATACATATCTATTTAAATATATATATATATATATATATATATATTATATATATATATATATATTATTTGTATGTAAAGTACAGTGAAGCTACTCGATCGCGTAGCAGCAGCGAGGAACCATAAGAGCAACAATGGTGGCGCTGACCGTATGCCGCCAGCATACAGTCATTTGCAGCATTTGCAGTCGCTGCCGGGGTTTGACTGCGTCCGGAGCACTACTCCTAAGTCAGTGTAGAACGGGCTGCACGCTGCCTGGCAAAGTGACTTTCTCTCAAGGCAGCGCCGGCGGTGGTGCGGAGATGTCGCGGATTGCTGCATCGATGCCGATGTCCATCGTCTCCCCGGCGTCGACCATTGGTCTCTCTTGCTGCCTCCTCGTTCCTCTTCGGGGCTGCAACGTTATCCTTCTGTTCGTTAGGAGTCGTCCAACAATGCTTAGATCCATACCGTCGGACGATGATATTGGAGCTGAGCGAACAACGCCCCCAGCGTCAGCAACAACAACGGCAACACAAACAACAATAACAGAAACAAAAAACAACGGCAGCAACAATGGCGGCAGCAGCAGCAGCAACAACAATTACGGTAACAGCAACATCAACGACAACAGCAACAACAACAAAAACTACAGAAGCAAAAACAACAACAGCATCAACAGCAGAATTGACAACAATGATGAGTAGTAACAACAATAACGACAACAACAACAACAACAACAACAACAGAGAGAGCATTTGCTGCCACAATAACACCAACAACCATCACAACAATAGCAACAACAATTCACGGCACACGACACGTCACAGATAATCAGACAGTCAACGTGACACGCTTGGTCTTGGTAGACATTTGACTGACTGGAGACGACATCATCTATTTTTTTGGGCTTTTTAAGGCGTATATAATCGTTGGCAATTGGAAGGAAGCTCGACCAATGGCGGCAACTGAGGGCAGACGTCTGTTTGCGTAAGAGCGTACGCACTCTTCACCTGGTGACGTTTGTTGCATGTATCAGCTTGGTGGCATTCACGATGATTGCAAAATCGACTTCGAAAAACTGTGTGCCCTTTCTGTGCAATGCGTTTGCATACAGCTAGAATTTAATTTTTATTTTAAGAAAGTTGTTTTTAGATTCTAGACTATGCTTTGTCCTCTACGGGCTTGGAATTTATCCTAAGCCTTATTTAAGGCACCGATCCTGAGCCTATCATCAAGGCACCGAGGGCCGGACATATTGAGATATATAGGGTCTTTCCAACAGTCCTAGTAGCAGCATGGCCGCTACCTCTCAGCGGTACATGATTTACCATCTATTCTCAATAAGCAACGCTCAACGAAAATTCGATCGACAACAGCGGGTTCGAACCGGCGACACTCAAACTTTTTCGGGCTGACCCTCACCCAAGAGTTAACGTCCACGGGACTGCTTTCGCATTCATGCTTTATGAAACGAACCCCATAAATACAAAAGTGCAACAATGGGGCTTAAACCCGTGTACCTATGTGTCTCCTCCGGCCGCGAGGCGCACGCGAATGCATCGTGCCACCGGGCACGACACCGGGTGACACCCGGTAGATGACAACCATGACTAGCGCACTAGTCCCTTAGACCACATTTGCTTGTAGCTATCGTGTAGCAACTGGATATGCAACATCATCAACAATAATAGTAACAGCAACAACAACAACACCAACCACAACAACAATTACTACTACAACAGCAACAACAAGAACAGCAACAACAACTAGTACTACTACTACTACAGCAACAACAACAACTAGAGCTGCACTTGTAAAAGTGCGGTTACTCTGAATCATCAGTAATTGGAGCTTTCGCCCCCGCGCATATCTGTTCTGTTCGCGAGTGTCTAGTGACAACCGATTAAAGAACAAACGAGAGAAAGGTTCATGCGATGAACGAACCAAGCAGACAACGAACGAACGAAAGCCGACGCGCTAGCCGCGATGGATTGGGCTGTGCTTGTGCTCGTACGAACACATTGGCGTGGTTTCCGGTGGTGCGGCTTTCACTGCTTCCTCGACCTCAGCCGCCCCATTCTAGTAGGGCGGCCTGCCTGCGGCTAAAGCGCCGTTGGCTGACTCGCCTGACCGCCCACACCGCGCCTACTACGTGGCAAGTTGCCCCATCGCGCTACCTATGATAGATATGATATCGTCTCTTGGACAGACAGAAGCTCGATGCTGATTGGTCGATCTTTTGTCTGGTAACAACAACAACAGCAACAGATGCAACAGCAGATGCAGCGGTAGCACCAGCAACATTAACAACACCAACAACAACAACAACAACAGCAGCAGCAGGCAGCGGGAACAACAGCATCAGAAGCAGCAGCAACAACAACAACAACACAACAGAAGCAGCAATAGCTTCAGCAAAACAAGGGGTTGGCGAAGAAGACGTCAAGTATGGTTTGGTCACGCAAGCTGAACAACACCAGCAACAACAACAACAGTTACAGACCCGGCAATGACAACAACAAAAACAACAATAACAGCAGCAGCAGCAGCAACAACGACAACAACAACAGTGACAGAAACAAAACAACGTCAGTAGCAGCAATAGAACAACAATGCTCCAATAAGTCAAACACACACACACACATTGACTCACAGGCTCACCCGCCCACACGTTACCTGACGCCGTTCGGTTTCTGAGTCCAGGCGGCAGCCGGCGCACAGATAGACAGTCGAACACTCAGACACACATGCAGATGCAGAAGCAGAATTGCTACTGCTTTTACTGTTATGACTGCTGTTACTACTACACAACTACAACTAGCTACTACTACTACTACTACTACTACGACCTAGCCGCCGCCGCCGCCGCTTACTAGTCCACCAGTTCCACCGCAAAGATGCTTTTGCTACAGTTCCTCTTCCTCTTGCGTTTGTTCTTCGCTTACAACGGGTAGACCGCCGACTGAACGGGGCATGCAGAGGCGGGTGCGGCCGCGTTGGAGGCAGAAGGAGTAGAAAAACTTGTAGTTGTGTTGTTGTAGCTGTTTTTGTTGTCGTTGTTCTTGTTGTTGCAGCTGTTCTTGTTGTCGTTGTTCTTGGTATTGTTGCAGCTGTTTTTGTTGTTGTTGTTGTTGTTGTTGCTCTGTTTCGCCACCACCACCATCCCCGCTGCGGCTGCTGCTGCTGCTGCCGAAACGACAGCGAACACGATGGCTACGCCGGGGAGGCGGCCCCGCAGCGATGGAAAACTTTACCTGGCAAAACTTTTCTCCCGTCAGCGGAACTCCGCCATCTGTGGCAAAAGGCGCCCACGCCAAGAGCCCAGTCGGGCATGCGCGCGTTTATCTCTCTCTCTCGCCCCTCACTCCCCCCCTCTCTCTCTCTTTCGGTCCGACTATCCTCCGATGTCTGTTTGTCTGCCAATGCTGCCGTCTGTGTATCTATCTGCCTATGATTGTCGACCGACCGCGTCGCCCGCCCCCGCACGGAAGCCATCGTTTGAAGGTGGTTGACTGGCTCACTGACTGACTGACTGAGCTGCCTTGATGCGCAACAATTCTCTAAGGAGTCGTCATCGTTGTCGTCGTCGTCGTCGTCGTGGTCGAAGGCAAAGGTAGCAGTGACTTCAGTGGCGGCATCGGTGAGGCGGTGATGTTGCCGCTCGTTTTGTCTCGTGTTGTCATTCTTCGCGAGCAGTGAACAACAACGACGACGACGACGACTGCCATATAGTGGTCTATGCCTCACCCGATGCTCGCCTTGGGACGATGAGGACGACAACGAAGGACGAAGCCAGCAGCAACGATGGTCACGACGGACCGTGCGGCAGCCAGCGCACTTCGAACATATTGCTGAAGAAGAGAACTTACTCGTGCAGCTTTGTATATCAGCGGTAGTAGCACTGGCTACTGGTGAAGTAGTTGCATAGACAGTAACAACAACGTCGTCAACAACAACAACAACAACAACAATGTAAAACTACTACCCTACTATTACAAGGGCAACAACAACACCTGCAAGAACAGTATAGTTACTCCCGCAATACATACAAGAAAAATAGCAGCACCACCAACAACAACAACAACAATCATAGCATCGACACCAATAAAGATTGACAGGAAGGAGTAGAAAATGTAGCCGGCGACTCTGGCAATGGACAAGTTGCATGTTCGAATCTCCGGCGCCACTCTGCACTCGTTCTCAAAGCAAACTTTTTTCTTAAACAATAAGAGTAGCATAGCAGCAACAGTAGCAGCAGTAACAACAGCAATAACCACAACAACAACAACAACGGCAACAGCACGAACAACAACAGCAACAACAGCAAGACGAGAATAGAGGCAAAAGTGACGAAGGCACAAGCCCCATTTCTTGTTCCGTCGGTCGCTCTCTTGTTGGCTGGCTGGCCGTTGTCTTAGCTTTGGCGGGGAGGCGGCAGTGATGGTTGTTTCGGATGCCCAGACGGATGGACGGGCGTGCGGGTTCGCGGACGGACTGACGCGCTGACGCTGGTGGGGGCGGACGGATCCCGAGACGGTCGTCGCGCGGGAACAGGAAGCAGTAAGCGCCCAGCCCTGGCCAGCTAAGTCTGGATAAACTGCGCTGCTGCTGCTGCTGCTGCGATGGGTGATGGTGATGGTGGTGGTGGCGGCGAGTAAGACGCTTCACTGAAGCCTCGTGAGCCTCTGGGCCCGGGTTCAGACGCGGGCTATTCTAACTTTTGTTGTTGCTGTTGTTTTGATGTTGTTGTTGTTGTTGTTGTTGATGATGCTGCTGATGCTACTGCTGTTGTTGTTATTGTTGTTCTTGATATTTTCCTTGTTCTTGATGTTGTTGCTGCTGTTGTTGTTACTTTCACTCTGGCTGCTACTACGCGAAAGTTTCGATAGCTGCCGCTTGAGATTGTGTTGTTCGTGCCGAGCATGAAGAAGGGGAACAAACGACGGCAAACAACAAGAAGACGGGGAATAAGCCTTCTCCCCCCTTCCCCGCCCGCCGCCCCCAATAGCTAAGAAGACTGTCCCGCCTGCCTCTTCTGTTCTGCTCAGCGACAGCGTGACGTCGTGGACATAACGCCGTATCGCCTCCTATGCCTTCGACAACAAGCAGGCAGATGGGCGACATGGACTAGGAGAGAACTATATATATATATATATATATATATATATATATATATATATATATAGGGGGCGCAATCAGCCCTCAGCCAGGTCGGCGATGTGAGCGTGCGTGCGCGTGGTTACGCCGGGGCAAACATTCAGGCTTGTCGCTATGAAGTGTGCCGGCCATCCACCTGCCCACACTAGCCCACTAAACCTAGCAATAGTAAATTGAGCGTGTTTCATTTCTGCTACCGCTGCTGCTGCTAACGCTGCTAGGGGCGTCGGCATCGGCGTCGCCGCCGCCAGAAGGGGTGGTGGCAACGCAACGGAAGTTCAGGCGCGACTGGCGCAGACCTGGCGTGATTGGCACCTCGTGGCCATTGTCGCTGGTGGCCAAACGCGTACCAGCTTTTTTTTTTCCTAAACGCGAGACTGGCCCAATTATAAAGCATATATAGGGGAACAATCTTGGTGCGTAGCAATGAAAGAGATACAGAGAGCCAAGACACACACAGTGACGTTATTTTACCGCCACCACTACTACTACTACTACTAGAATTATCTTGCATTATATAGCTTGAAATTCAAGGCATACGTTACTAGTGTCAACACACGCATATATATATATATATATATTTTTTTTTTTTTGTAACCGCAAATGCTGAAACAGTTAACACATCCATTACTGTTCGTCTTTAAACGAAGCAAAGCTATGGCGATCACGAACAACGGAGCAGCTATTACAGACCCAAGCCCCTGCCATGCTGGAAATGTTTTTGTGGAATTTGATTAAACGTTACCCTTCTATTGTATTTCTTAGCCGAGGGAGGCAGCAATAAGGCAAGCAACGATTAAGCCATGGTGACAATGGTGGAAAGATGTATACATTTAAAATTCTTGCGCACAGGCATATTTTTAGACCATCACAGGCATCTTAAATGGAAAAATGTATATATATATATATATATATATATATGTATATATATATATATATATATATATATATGTATATATATATATATATATATATATATATATTATATATATATATATATATATATATATATATATATATATATATGTATATATATATAAATATGTATAGCGCACAGGTTGACAGTTACCCAATACGCGTGTATATAAGCGGCTGGCTGGCTGACTACCACAGCGTGCAGTGGCTGTAATTCCAGAACGACTATAGATCACGTTTTCGTACATTTGGCAGAGCAATCGAGGACTTATGGCGCTTATCCTGCACTATGCGCTATTTGCTCCGTTTCGTTATGGCTTAGTAATACAGCCGCCTGCTGTGTACGGCTTCGGTGCTGTTATGGGGTTCGTGTTCCTGTCCCACACCGTTGCAATATCCGCTGCTGCTGCTGTTGTTGTTGCTCGTGTTGTTCTTGTTGCCACTGTTTTTGTGTTTGCCACGAATTGCTACGCCAATTTGCATTGTTTGTTATTTGTTTTTTTAGTTTTTTGTACGGGTTATTGAGCTGTTTATCTCGACATGTTCGTGCTTTGTATCAACCAGCTTTGAATGTTTGTTGTTTTCCGGTGGTTTGCGTCCGACATTGTACTCTGCACACTTCCTCATCGCTCCCTCTCCCTCTCTGCCCTATCAATATATTTTGTTCTCTCTCTCCCCCTTCCTCTCTCGCTCTCTCTCTATCTCTCGCTGTCTCTCTCACACCTTCTTTTTGTATCGTCTATCTATACGACGATGATGACGATAGCCCGTGCGATGCAA